>JAMPIV010005173.1:75000-210360 GCA_024509875.1 Oreohelix idahoensis | reverse complement strand
GTATGGGGGGGTTTGGGGGGGAGTTGGGGGGGGGGGGTGGGGGGTGGGGGGGGGGTGGGGGGGGCGGGGGGCGGGCGGGGTGCGGGGAGCGGGGGGGGGGGGGGGGGGGGGTGGGGGGGGGGGGGGGGGGGGGGGGGGGGGGGTGGGTGGGGGGGGGGAGGGGGGGGGGGGGGGGGGGGGTGGGGGGGGGGGGTGGGGGGGGGAGTGGGGGGGGGGGGGGGGGGGGGGGGGGGGGGTGGGGGGGGGGGGGGGGGGGGGGGGTGGTGTAGGGGGGGGGGGGGGGGTGGGGGGGGGGGGGGGGGGGGGGGGGGGGGGGGGGGGGGGGGGGGGGGGGGGGGGGGGGGGGGGGGGGGGGGGGGGGGGGGGGGGTGGGGGTGGTGGTGGGGGTGGGGGGGGGGGTGGTGGTGGGGGGGGGGGGGGGGGTGGTGGGGGGGGGGGGGGGGGTGGGGGGGGGGGGGGGGGGGGGGGGTGGTGGTAGTGGGGGAGGTGTAAGGTGAAGGGGTTGGTGGTGTGTGTCAGGGTGCGCGGGTGTGTGGTGGGGGGGTGTGTGGTTGCTTTGTGTTATCCTGGAGGGGTTGAGAGGTTGGATTTTTAGTTGTCTGTTTGATGATGGTTGAAGGGTGAATTTCTAGGGGGGTGTGGGCGGGAGTATGTGTTACTGTTTGTCGGTTGGGTGGGATTAGGTGAGTCTAGTTTATTGATTTGAGCGAGGGGGTTGGATAGTGGGCGGGTGCGGGTCGGGAGGAGTGTGTACCACTGCCCACTCCCACCCCTCCCACCCAGGTTTAATATGTGAGGCGGATTGGGAGCGGAGTAGGGGGGAAATTTGGGAAAGGGGGCAAGGGATTGGTGTTTTGGGCGGGGGTTGTTTTGAGAATGGTGGGGTTGTTGGGGGAGAGAAGGGGATGGTTGAGAGTGGGGATGGTAGTTGGGAAAAGATTAGGAAAGAGTGTTTTGTGGGATTGGGGGGGGATAGTTTGACGAGGTATGGGGGTGGTGGGGGGGGAAGTGGAAGTTTGTGGGCGTAATGGTTTTGGGGGAGTGGGAAAGTGTTGTCAAGATGTGGGTGGGTAAGGGATGGAATGTGTTGGGGGTAAGGGAGGGGGGGGGATGGGGGGGTAACGGGAGGTAGTGAGGGGTGGGGGTGGATAGCTGGGAGGGGATTTTGTTTTGTTGGGGATAGTGGTGTTTGTTTAATATTGGGGGGGTAGGATGGGGGTGCGGATTTAAAGAAATATGAAATATTGATTGGAAAGGATATTTATAATGGTTTTTGAAGGAGAGGTTAGGGGATTGATTATTGGAAGGGAATGGTAGAAGAATTAGAGGATGACGAGGGGAATTGATGAGGAGATGGGTAGGAGGAGGAGGAATCTTGTATTTTTGAGAGGGAAAGGGGGGGAGTGTATTGTTAGGGGGAGGGGTTGAGTGATTATGGGGGGGGCAATGCTATTATTTGCGGTGTCGAGTTATTTTTTTATGTATTAAGGTTGAGATGGGAGGGGGGTACTAGGGGGATAGGGGTACCTGGTGCAGTGTTACTCTCACACACACACTCACACCTCACACTCACACACACGCACATGCACACTCACAAACACTTACACAGACACACTTCACACCCGCGGCACACGCACACACACTCACACAACCAGTCACACAACTCACACAGTTACTTCACCCACACTCACATCCCCCACACACACTCTCGCACACAACACTCTCACACACCACACACACTCACACAACCCTCCCACTCACACAGACACTCACACTCACGCTCACACGCACTGCCACACACTTTACTCACACACACACACTCACTTACACACACTCGTATACTCACTAGCATGCACCTCACAAGCAATCACACTCACTAACGCACGATTTTTTATTATTTTTTTTTTTGAATTTTTTTTTTTTTTTTTATGTTTGCCTCGTTTTGGCGAGGCGCGTCCCGTTCAACCTAGTCGGTTATATTAGGGCGCATGTCCAAATATAATAATAAAAATAATATGGTAATCTAAGTCATATTAGCATTCAACTTCAGTGTGAAATATCTAACTAATAGGAACTAAAGTAAATCAATTTACATAGTAAAGAGTAAAACTAATTTATTCATTATATCTAAAAAGACCCATAGGTCTGGAGGATACGTTGATTATATTTATTAGATCCCCAGAGGGACCCCAAGATGCAGCAATAGTGAATGCAGTCAGCGACCCATAGCTTGACTGCTTGCATCAGGACCAGCGAACCAGAGCTGGTCAAGACCGTACTCCACCTCCACGTGGTGGTCCTGGAAACAGTCTGCAGCAGTGCAGTCTGGCTGAGCGAGTACGGATCGAAGAGGGAAGGCAAACCCGGTCCAAAAAAATGCCGTGCTGAAGTCGGATGTGTCGACCGAAAGGTGCAGATATCACATCTTATGCGTAAACAGACACAACGCAACCACCGTCCTTTTCAGGGCGAACGAGGAAGAAGAAGAAGATCCCCAGAGACGGCTGCTGTACGAAGCTTAATATCTTAATAGCTGGATATCTTAATTACTAATGAATATCGTAATAACTATCTTAATACTTACTTACTTAGTCTTAATAACTAACATGATATCTTAATTACTAATGAATATCTCACAGGGTGGAGCTGCTCTTCCTTCAGCAGTCTTCTCTCACCCGGTGAGATATTCATTAGTAATTAAGATATCAAGTTAGTTATTAAGACTAAGTAAGTATATTAAGATAGTTATTACGATATTCATTAGTAATTAAGATATCAAGTTAGTTATTAAGACTAAGTAAGTATATTAAGATAGTTATTACGATATTCATTAGTAATTAAGATATCAAGTTAGTTATTAAGACTAAGTAAGTATATTAAGATAGTTATTACGATATTCATTAGTAATTAAGATATCAAGTTAGTTATTAAGACTAAGTAAGTATATTAAGATAGTTATTACGATATTCATTAGTAATTAAGATATCAAGTTAGTTATTAAGACTAAGTAAGTATATTAAGATAGTTATTACGATATTCATTAGTATATGGGCCGATACACTACAAGTTAGTTACGGGGGGACTAAGTAAGTATGATTATCAGATTTGTTCCTGTTACGATATTCTTAGTAATTTTTACTATCAGAGTATCAAGTTAGTTATTAAGACTAAGTAAGTATATTAAGATAGTTATTACGATATTCATTAGTAATTAAGATATCAAGTTAGTTATTAAGACTAAGTAAGTATATTAAGATAGTTATTACGATATTCATTAGTAATTAAGATATCTAGCTGAGACGCTTGGGAGTCATGACCCAAGTGGGCAGATGACACTCGTCGGACGGGGGGACTTGATCAGAAAGAAGAGTTTCCTATCATAGTAAAACCAGTGACGATAGAAACGGTAGAAACCGGTATTCAGACCCAAAAAAGATATATGCCCCCAGGATTCACCGAAAGGGGGGGAGAATGATGAATCCACAGGCGCCTCATTGGAATCGACCAGACCCGTTACACAGACTTCGAGCTCTGAACAACGGCTGGAATTTCCATGTGCCTGTGGTAGGGAATTCTCTACTCAGAGAGGAATGAAAATCCACCGAACGAAAAAGGGGTGTGGGGGGTCATCTGGGGGAGATCAACAGCGCTCTGTCTCGACGGATAAGACGTTAGAAGAACGCAGCCAGGAGTCAATCCACAGTGCTGAGTACATTTAAGTTGATCTGCCTGATGATGATCTCACACACTTCTTGGACGGGAAGAGAGATGCAATCAAGTTTCCACCTGCCAGTGCAAAAGGGCTTTGGGAACAGCTGGACGAAGCCTTGGCAAAAGAGTTGGATAACAACCTGAAGCAGATAACTTTGGAGAAGAAGCTGGGAATCTTCGGCGACATAATATATCTGCACTGTCGCAAAGTGTTCGGAGTGAGGGAGGCAAGGGAAAGTAACCCACCACGAAAAAGTAGAAGACAAATTAAAATAGAAGAAATCAGGAAATAGAAGAAGCATGCCCGGAAACTTTTCAAGAACGCAGTTGCCACAGAGAAGGAAGGGTTACGACAGGTTTGGGAGCACCTGAAAGGCCAACATAATGCCCTTTGTAGAGCAGAAAGGTTGTGCAGGAAGAGAAGGAAGACTCGAAGGGATAGGGAAAGATTCTTCAGGGAGCCCTTCAAGTTTGCCAAAGAACTGTTTGAGCAGCCACGGTCGGGTACGCTAAACATCAAAAAAGAAGACCTGGAAGAACACCTTAGAATGACATATTCAGATGGTCGCAGAGATGAGCCGCTCAGCAGCATGGCAGGCCTTAAATGGCCGAGTAAGCCAGGAGCTGAATTTAACACCAAGCCCCCAACGGTGCAAGAGGTAGAAAGCACTGTCCAGAAAGCTCGGTGCAAGTCAGCTCCAGGTCCTAATGGTGTCCCATATGTGGTGTATAAGAGATGCCCTGAAGTGCTCAAACGACTGCTCCGTTTACTGAAGAATGCGTGGAAAAACCAGCTTGTAAGCAAGGAATGGAGAAAGGCGAACGGAGTCTACATCCCGAAGGAGCAAAATTCCACTGACATCAGTCAGTTCAGGCCAATCTCCCTACTCAATGTGGAAGGGAAGATATTCTTCTCAGTGATGGCGAAAAGACTCACTACATACCTCCTGGCAAATGGGTACATTGACACTACCATTCAGAAAGGAGGTATCCCAGGTACACCAGGATGTCTAGAGATGGCCACAATGATCTGGGAAGCAATCCAAAAGGCAAAGTCTGACAGAACAAACCTCCATGTAATCTGGTTGGATCTAGCGAATGCTTATGGATCCGTTCCACACCAGATGTTGTGGCAGGCCCTAGAAATGTATCATGTTCCACAAGAGATTGCAGCAATGCTGAAGCTGTATTTCGCAGGGTTTGCTGTCAGATTTTCAACCAGAGAGTACACAACGAAGTGGATTGGCCTTGAAGTTGGAATTGCGATGGGGTGTACCATCTCTCCGATACTATTCGTGATGGCTATGCAGGTAATCCTCAATGCGGCTGAAGGAATGGCTATAGGTCCAAAGCTCGGTGGAATGTGTCACATGCCACCGCTCAAAGCATTCATGGATGACACAACAATTCTGACATCAGATGAACATCAGGCCCGGAGGATGTTAGAACGCCTGGATGAACTAGTCAGCTGGTGCAGAATGAGCTTCAAACCCAAGAAGTCGAGAAGCCTATCAGTCAGGAAAGGGAAAATAGCAGAGGACATATTCATGGTTTCCAACCAAAGAATCCCTACTGTCATTGAGGAACCTGTTAAAAGTCTTGGCAGGGTGTACGATGCCTCATTAAAAGACTCGAAGGCAGTGCAACAGACAATAGAAATGGCAGACAGAGGGCTACAGATCATAGACCAAAGCAGACTCCTGGGAAAGTTCAAACTGTGGTGCCTCCAGTTTATGTTGATACCGAAGTTGCTGTGGCCACTGCTTATATATGAAATAAGCACAAGTACAGTGGAAGCTATAGAGCAGAAGGTCAACAAGTTCATGAGAAAGTGGCTAGGGGTACCACCAGATCTGTCAGATGTAGCACTGTATTGCAAAAAGGCAAAACTTCTGCTTCCTTTCAAGTCAGTTGTTGAAGAGTACAAAGTTGGAAAGGCAAGGCTTGCAATGATATTACGCGAGTCAGCTGATGACGTGGTTAAGTCCATTCAGCCTACACTGAAAACAGGAAGGAAGTGGAGAGTGGAAGAAGCTGTTGATGCTGCCCAAGAGTCACTCAAACTGAGGGAGGTAATCGGATACACACAAACGAATAGACGGGGATTTGGTCATGGAGATATCCGCTGGTGGTCCAAGGCATCAAGCAGGGAGCGCAGAGACATGGTAGTTCAGGAGATACGAGGAGCTGAGAATGATAAGAGGTTGCAAAAAGCAGTGCAGCAGGTCCAACAAGGCCAATGGACTACATGGGAAGGAGCCCTGCAGAGGTCCTTGACATGGAATGATATATGGCATATGGCACTGATGCGTGATGCCATATGATGATGGATGGCATCCGCATGTCTGGTTTTGTGTAGTGTGTAGATGTGTTCAGTCAAAACAATGTTCATGCAACAATAACAGGGCAATCCACATAGGACGTCAGTAAACTCACGACGTATAAAGTCAATGAGTCTTGAAACAGCCGTTGACGTTTTTCTTCATTATTTATTGTGGACGCCACAGTGACAAAATGGTTACGCAAATGTGTAGGCACATCAAACAGTCATTATCACAGCAACATTCAATACAGCAATAAACGGTAGACAGCATTACAATGATGAGTCAGATGCATGTTATATTTCAAAGTGCTGTAAATGTAGTCAGATGAACAACTCCATCCTTTCTATAACAGCCAGGAGATAGCCAGATGTATGAGATCAGTTCACTCTCCTTAGTTTGACTTCAGCAAGACAGACACGTCTGCCGAAGTATAAATAATGTCCTCAAGAATATCCTCTAGATAATAAAGGTTTTCTAAACCTAGTTCATTTAACAAAGTAGCAAGTAATGGTCCTTGGTACATGCATCAACCGATGCAGTACAATGCAGCGACATGTGAGCTGGGAAAGAACATCTCGTGACGACGACTTTCGGAGACAGGCTATGAATCGAAATCGCTCACGACCCAAAATCGATAGAGTTAATGAAAAAGTCAATTTACCTTGCTTTCATGAAATACACAGAAATATCACGCCTCCCGACATGTGGGAAAACACTAGAGGTATTATCTCGACTAAACGAAATATCCATAAGAGGACTACACATCCCTGACAGAACAAAAAAAAGCGGAGATCCCCTCTTCAACGAGGCATCTCTTTCGCCATTCCAAATCGCTCACTCCCACTAGTGGTGGGCGGAAACCGATCGACAAACAACAAGACAAGTCATGCGCAGTCCAGCGCAAAAATGACCACAGCTCAAAAGTTAACTGCATTCGATACTAACGCGAGAAGACAAATGCTTACCGAGAAAAGTGACTATAAATTTCAAGCAGTTGTTGCCCTTGCGTTATAAAACAGATATTGAAATAAAACGACGTTGCGAGAATTTATCACGCAACATATCACCACCTCCTCCCGATAAAAAAAAAATGTGGAACATATTTTTTTTTCCAATATCAAAGAGCAAGCGATAAGCGGCTCAAAACGCACGAATTATGCGCTGATAATTAACTAAATTGCCAAACAATAGGCTAATTATAGAGTGTCTGGTGAGGATATACCTCAACAGAAAAATAAATATGTCTCAAAAGATATTCACATCGGGGAGGTGTCACCAACACACATCACGTTAGCATGTAAACACAATATACGTATGCAAGTTACTATAATCATCATTAAACAGCATACTCTAATATTGTCTTTAAAAATGGATGTACAAATCTGATAGGAAAATTTAAATAGTACATTCTTTGACATGTAATGACATAAGTACATAGTAAAGTTAAACTACATGACGATCCAGGACATATGCTCTGGTATTCCGAGGGTAAGTACACAATCTAGAACTCGTAAGGTAAGTCCTCAGCTCAACAATGACATTCTGAGAAAGTACAAGCAATATAATGCTAATTAATAACTAATATGCTTCATAAGGTACAATACATTATTAATAATTGTGGCTGTTTAGTAAACTAACGGCCCTTATATTAACTACTCAGTCCTCCTCTATCATCTTAAAAAAAAACGAACAGAAGAAGATGACAACAAAGCACGATAGTGTGTACATATAAAGTAAGTACAGATGTGCTAATCTATTGTAGAAATATAGGTGTGTTATGACTCTGTAATATATAGAAATATAGGACAGAAGTATTAGTTGGAGTCATGTGGACATCTAGACAAAATGTCAGCCATCACATTATCCGTACTACGGATAGCTCGTACCGTGAAGTGAAAAGGTTGAAGAGCTATAGCATATCGAGTGGATCTCGAACTCTTCAAATTCTTAGTCTGAATAGCTGTAAGAGCTTTCTGATCAGTCTCTAGAATGAAATGTGCGCCCAGGAGGAATCTTTGTAGCTTTAGAATTGACCAAACCATCGCTAACAACTCACGGTCTAAAACCGAGTAGTTCCTCTCTGCCGCATTTAGTTTTCTAGAAATGTACATAACAGGATGCAGAGTATTTGCATATTCTTGCATCAGTGCTGCTCCAATCCCAGTGGATGAAGCATCACTCCGAAGAACAAAAGTCCTATCAAGAGTAGGTAATCTTAAGATGGGAGGAGAAGAAAATATATTCTTGATTTGGTCTAGTGAAGATTGGCATTCTTCAGACCAACGGACCCATTTTTTTTTTTTTTTTTTTTTTTTTTTTTTTTTTTTTTTTTTTTTTTTTTTTTTTTTTTTTTTTTCTCGCGCTCTTTTTGGGTGTTCTTTTTTTTTTTTTTTTTTTTTTTTTTTTTTTTTTCTTTTTTCCAACTTTCCCTAACGAAGGGGTATTTTTTTTTTTTTTTTTTTTTTTTTTTTTTTTTTTTTTTTTTTTTTTTTGTTTTTTTTGATTAGGCGAACCTTTCTTCAACAATGTTGAGAGAGGTGCCATGATCGAAGATAAATTTGGAATAAATCTCCCATAAAATTGAATTAAACCTAAGAGACTCCTAACTTGTTTCTTCGTTTTAGGAACAGAGATGTTCAGTATTTTGGAAGTATTGTGGTCTTCTGTCTTCAAGAGACCATGACCAACACGATGACCCAGGAAAGAGATTTCACCAAAACCAACAAAAGCTTTAGAAGGTTTTGCTGTCAAATTATTCTCACGTAGAGTGGACAGTAAGTCATATAACCCTAAATAGTGATCTTCCCAGGTATCACTGAAGAGACAGATGTCATCTAAGTATGCGATGACATCCGAACGATGTGACAGAATTCGACGCATCATGCGAACGAAAGTGGCAGGGGCGTTCATGAGACCAAAAGGCATAACATTCCATTGAAATAGACCCCTAGGTGTAGAAAAAGCAGTAAGAGGTTTGGCATGCTCTGCTAAAGGCACTTGCCAATAACCTTTAGACAAGTCAAGTTTAGTGAAGAATCTAGAATTAGAAAGTCTAATCAGTAGATCTTCTAACAAAGGCATCGGTTCAGCGTCGAACTTTGTGACCTGATTCAATTTGCGATAATCAACGCAAATTCGTATGTTCTTATCCTTCTTCCGGACAATAACCATGGAAGAAGAATATGGTGAAGTCGATGGTTCAATTATATTTAATTGAATCATTTCATCCACTTCCTTTTCCACTTGCGACTGAAAGTGTATAGGAATAGGATACGGCCTAACCCTAATTGGATTATTGTCGGTAAGAATTATGTCATGTTCTATGACATCTGTGTGTCCAGGAATGTCAGTGAGAACATCCTGAAATGTTTGTAACATCGACGAGACTTGTCGATGTTCGTCACCAGAAAGATTAGAAGAAACAGAAACGTTTTTCCAAGATTCCGTGGAATGTAATGGAACCACTGGAAGGGGAAGGTTGACATCAGAGAAGGTAGCTTCCTCATCCTGAATGACAGACAGGGATGAATAATGACCGTGAGGTGCAGGAGCATCATCCGTTGCCTGGAAAATAGGCAGCAAATAGTCCGGACGTTCGTGAAATTCCGAAAGCATGTTTATGTGGAAAGTTTTATGCTTTCCATCAATATCGACCACATAGTCAACATCGGAAATCCGAGAGACTATTGCATACGGACCTTTCCATGCAATAAGAAGTCTATTTTCCCTACTGGGGAGTAGGACGAATGCTTTGTCACCTGGACAAAGTTGTCGTAGACATCTATTCTTGTTAGCAAACTGCCTTGCCTTCTCTTTAGCAATTTCTGATGAAGCAGTTGCTAGCTTACATGCCTCAATGATCTTTTGTCTAAGAGCAATGACATACTCATATGAGGATTGAGTTTCATCGCTAATATCATCGGCAGTGATGAGATCGTGTAATAAAGACATAGGGCCGCGTGGACGCGCGCCAAAGACAAGTTCGAAGGGAGAAAATCCTGTGTGTTCATTATGGACTTCTCTATAGGCAAAGAGAGCCGCGGGTAAAACCCTGTCCCAATCTTGAGGATGATCTTCAGTTATCTTACCAAGCAAAGTCTTGAGCGTTCTATTCAGACGCTCAACTAACCCATTAGACATAGGATGGTAGATACTACTGAGAGATCGTTCAATATGTAAGGTAGACATTACCTGTGACATAGTGTCAGATATGAGTTGAGTGCCATGGTCTGACAATATTTCTCTGGGGAACCCCAAGCGAGAAAATATCAACCAAAGAGCATCTGCGATATCTGTTGTAGATATGCTCTTAAGAGGAATAGCCTCTGGCCAACGTGTGCACATATCGACACATGTAAGGATAAACTGATGTCCTCTGGCCGACTTGACCTTAAAAGGGCCAATAATATCTATGGCCATTTTCTGAAACGGCCGAATAGGAATGTCAGCAGCCTGGATAGGCGCAGCATGCCGTGGTCCTCTAGATTTGACCTCCTGACATACCTTGCATGATCGGCAGTAAATACGAATGTCCTTATTGACAAAAGGCCAAAAGAAAGCCGCAAGGACTCTCGACTTCGTACGGGCAAAACCCATATGTCCAGCACATTGCGAGTCATGAGCATGTTGTAATATTTGGACTCTCATGCTCTTGGGAACAAGAATTTGCGAATGTGCCGACGTAGTCGAATCTTGTACCATACGTACAAGTACGCCGTTTCTCATTGCAATCCAAGATTTTCTATTTGTATCCTGATTCGGATCACCTTTCTTCGCAAGAACGAAGAATTTTTTTAAAGAAGGATCTTCTTCTTGCAATTTTATGAAAGAGTCACGAGTAATTACTAAGTGACTATCTTGGCTATCAACTTCATTATCACTATTCAGTGAAGTTTCGGGTGTTTGTAGAGCTTGTGCTCTTGTAACTACTGCATTTGTAGCTTGCATGTTATTATCTTCCCAAGCAGCAATCTGCTGTGGGGTACACTCCCTAACTCCGTGAATACGACCAATAATAAGGTCCGCAATAGGATTAGGTAAGAGACAAGCATGCACATCTCCAGTAAAGAAAGGAGTGGCAATGCGAATTACAGCAGTAGGATATTTTTCTAGAGTGCCGCCAAATGTGACACATTTAATAACCCTTCCTGTAGCACAAGATGGATCTACAAGCGATTGTCTAACACCAATAGTGGTGCATCCGGAATCGAAAAGTAGTGAGACCGGAGTATCATTAACAAGACCCTTATGTAGAATTAAAGAACCCCTCCCGTCATGCGCAACAGCAGCAGGAAGAGCGGGAAGTGGGTGACCACAACTCAAAGTAGTTATGGTACCCGGTTCGAATAAAGTACTGCATTGGGGGCATTTGTTTGCTCTCTCAAAGTCAAAAGCAGAACTAGTGACAGCGTCAAAGTTTTTACTATCAACAACATGATTACAGGCTCCCTCAGTTTCCTGTTGTACAGCATTAGCCTGCTGATATCTCTTTTTTTTGTGTTGAGATCTACCCCGACTATTATTACCTCTGAAGTTATCAGAGTTATTATTATCTCTGCAGTTATTATTGTCTCTATTGTAATTGTTATACTGGTTCGAATTCCAGTTTCCACGATTACTATCATGTTCACATTGATGCGAACATCTATTTGTTTGGTTCTGAGGTCTTCGGCAGGAATAACCTCTATTACCATATCCTCTTTTGAAATGCTTATAATTATTAGGGTGATAGTAACGACCACTATCAGGTTGTCTCCAATTCTTCGACGAAGAATCACCATGAAATTGGTTTCCATGATTTTGACAGAAATTACCGCTGCCCTTTCTATCAAAATTTTGTTGGGATCTACGAGCAAAGTTTTGACCATACGGAGCTGCCGAAGCAACTGGTAAACCTTCTTTCACCTTAGAGTTACCCATGGTTATGTGTGGGTGCGCAGTTACGTATTGGCAACAGAAATCTTCCATTTCTTTTATTGTTTTAGGTTTACGTTCATGAAGGAAAGCAAGGAAAGACTCATTGACAGACGACATGACTTTGTCTCTAAGTATTAAGTCCATAAGTCCTTCATAAGTTTTTTCCGTCTTAGATAGTTCAACCCATCGTGAGAAAGTAATGCGTATTCTTGCAATAAACTCGGAGAATTCAACTCCATTTTCAGGTAACATGTTTTTAAATTGTAGACGATAGCCGTCTTCGTTAAGCTGATATTTCTTTAACAAAGCGGCCCTGACAACCTCATAATTGCTCTTGTCAGGTTCATCCACCATATTTAATATACTTAGAGCTTTACCTGTCAGTATCCCTGATAACTGATAAACATATTTTGCTTTGTCTATGTTATGAGCTGTACATGCTTGTTCAAATCTGTCCAGATAGAACATTATGTCATCACTGGAAGGACTAAATGTTGGTAACTTAATCTTAAAAGTATCATTATTAGCCTTACCAGAAGATGAACCCTTGTTTGAATCATTACCATTACTCATGCTCGTCAATTTCAATTTCTCCAACTCTAAAGCTAAGAGTTTTTCTTCATGTTCCATTTTTGCTTTCCTCTCATCAGACTCTCTTTGTAACTTCCTTTCTTCAGCTTGAGCCTGCATTTGAAGTCTTTCATTTTCAGCTTCTTTTTCAAGTCTTTTATTTTCAGCTTCTTTTTCAAGTCTTTTATTCTCAGCCTCTAGCTGTAGCTTTCTTTCCTCAGCTTCTGATTCCCTTTTTTGTTTTTCCATTTCCATTTGGAATCTCTTTTCATCCACCTGCATCTGCAGTTTCTTTTGTTCAGCTTCCATATGCAGTTTCTTTTGTTCAGCTTCCATTGCTTTATCATATCGAGCAGTTGCAAATTCTTCTAACTTATCACCAGTCTTCCCAAGCAATTTACCCTGCTCAATAAAGTGCTCAAATGTAGACATGTTGTCTAACATATGAGTCCAAAACCTGAAATAATTAACTAATTTATTTCAAACCTAAGTGTAACAAGTCTTAATTAAGCACTTGTATATTCACATCACATTATATTATCCCAGTCTCTGTGGGAAACAAGTCTCCAATCAAAGAACTTGTATATGAAATATCAGCACTCAAATCTTGATCATAAGTGCACTTCTCATTCAATAGTGCACGACACTATTCATCATTCATTTATCATCAGTATAGTAGTAACAGTGCATTAGCATAGCCCATTAACTAATTACTATAACTGTAAACAATGACTATGTAAACACATGCAGAATGTAAACATTGAAAATGTAAACAATACAAACAATGTAAACAATAACAATGTAAACAATAACAAAGATCAGCAACAATACAAAAACTTTCGCAGAAATCAACTAAAAATAAAGCAGAAATTAATGAAATATCACAAAAAATGTGACGATATCTGCGATAGAATTAAACAAAATACATGACACCACAGTGTATAAACAAAAATGTTGTATGAAACTAAATTATAGACAAGAGTAGGCTAACAAATACAAACAAATCACAACAAAAACTAAAGAATGTGAAATAATAACGAAAACAATATTAAAACATGTCATCACAGCTAACATAAATAGCAACAGAAGTCGCTTAGCAAATTCCAGTATCGGAAATTTGCAAACCCTACAGAAAACGCTCACAATAGACGACCTCTATGACGTGGCATAATCTAACGGAGACACCACCCAACCGAGAACCCGCTGAAATATAAACATATAAATATACAAATAACATATAGACATATAATATATAGAATGAGATGATACACAGAAGACTCAGCAGAAGTATAAGGGCACAGTTTACACACAAACAGGCCACTTAACTTAAAGGCTTCCAATCGTAGAACAGCAGAAAAACGGATGTCAATCAACGTCCTAAAGAGCGAAGCTCCAACGATGATGGCACATCTGAACTGCTTCCACTGCTAACACGATGGTACAAGAGCTTCTGAAATACTGTGTGTTGAGTTGTTTCGGCACTTGTCCTTCTAATCCAAAAGTAAGTTGATTGAAATCGGTACTTGGCCTTCTTCAGAAAACAACCCGTTTCAACCGGCACTTGACCTTCTCAAAAAACGACAGCACTGGAACCTTGACAGCAGCAACTTGCTTGACTTGCGTAAAAGATAACAGCAGTCCGAGTTATCCGGCAACATGTAACAACGCCGGGTACTGTCAAATTCTTGTTTCCGTCAAAAAGTTGAAATTTTGACTTTTACCGGGCAACGCCGAGTACTTTGAAAATTTTGAAGATGTTGACTGTATTGAAGAATGTTAATTTCTTGAAGGATGCTGATGAATTCTTGTTGAAAATGAAGTGGGTAAGGGACCCCGTGTTTGCTAGTACCAGAATCAAACCAGCTTATGGCCACCAAATGATGCGTGATGCCATATGATGATGGATGGCATCCGCATGTCTGGTTTTGTGTAGTGTGTAGATGTGTTCAGTCAAAACAATGTTCATGCAACAATAACAGGGCAATCCACATAGGACGTCAGTAAACTCACGACGTATAAAGTCAATGAGTCTTGAAACAGCCGTTGACGTTTTTCTTCATTATTTATTGTGGACGCCACAGTGACAAAATGGTTACGCAAATGTGTAGGCACATCAAACAGTCATTATCACAGCAACATTCAATACAGCAATAAACGGTAGACAGCATTACAATGATGAGTCAGATGCATGTTATATTTCAAAGTGCTGTAAATGTAGTCAGATGAACAACTCCATCCTTTCTATAACAGCCAGGAGATAGCCAGATGTATGAGATCAGTTCACTCTCCTTAGTTTGACTTCAGCAAGACAGACACGTCTGCCGAAGTATAAATAATGTCCTCAAGAATATCCTCTAGATAATAAAGGTTTTCTAAACCTAGTTCATTTAACAAAGTAGCAAGTAATGGTCCTTGGTACATGCATCAACCGATGCAGTACAATGCAGCGACATGTGAGCTGGGAAAGAACATCTCGTGACGACGACTTTCGGAGACAGGCTATGAATCGAAATCGCTCACGACCCAAAATCGATAGAGTTAATGAAAAAGTCAATTTACCTTGCTTTCATGAAATACACAGAAATATCACGCCTCCCGACATGTGGGAAAACACTAGAGGTATTATCTCGACTAAACGAAATATCCATAAGAGGACTACACATCCCTGACAGAACAAAAAAAAAGCGGAGATCCCCTCTTCAACGAGGCATCTCTTTCGCCATTCCAAATCGCTCACTCCCACTAGTGGTGGGCGGAAACCGATCGACAAACAACAAGACAAGTCATGCGCAGTCCAGCGCAAAAATGACCACAGCTCAAAAGTTAACTGCATTCGATACTAACGCGAGAAGACAAATGCTTACCGAGAAAAGTGACTATAAATTTCAAGCAGTTGTTGCCCTTGCGTTATAAAACAGATATTGAAATAAAACGATGTTGCGAGAATTTATCACGCAACAGGCACCTCTTAGGCTCAGCTTCGTTGTTAGATCAATGTATGACCTGCTGCCATCGGCCACCAACCTTGTGAAATGGGGAAAGTCGGATGATGAGCAGTGCCCCCTGTGCCAGGGGAGGCAAACACTCGAACACGTGCTCTCCGCGTGTAAGGTGGCATTAGGGCAAGGGCGATACACTTGGCGCCATAACAAAGTGCTAAATGAGCTTGCTGCGACAATAGATCTGGCAAGGATGAAGGCGAATAGCAAACCCAGGCCAAGCACCGCAAATACATACTTTCTGAGGGCAGGAAAGTCAGCACACCCCAAACCGAGTAATCCTGGTAGCAGTTTACCATCTCTTCTTGACTGTGCAAACGACTGGGAGATGGCGGTAGATCTACCTGGACGAGGGGCATATCCAGAGAGTATCAGAAAATCGCGGAGACGGCCGGATATAGTGCTTCATTCTTCAGCAACGCTCCAGGTCATACTGATTGAACTGACCGTGCCATTTGAATCCAGATTAGACGAGCAACATTCATTCAAAGCGGCCAAGTATAGTGATCTGGCCGCGGATCTGAGACACGATGGGTTCACTGCAAAGGTCATGGCTGTTGAAGTGGGCGCAAGAGGGCTTGTGGCTGCATCAGTGTATGATCTATTGAAACTGTTGGGGCTGAGGGGACAGTCGAGAACAAGGGCACTGAAGAGGCTTAGTGAAACTGCTGAAAAGGCATCATGCTGGCTGTGGAACAACCGCAATGGGCAATGGAAATCATGGCAATAAACGCTGCGGTACAGAAAACACCAGGAATTTTTCTAAGTCCACAATACGCTGAGTTTTTTGGTGTACTAGTGAACGGGCTGTGACTGAGCGGCAACAGGCGGTGTATATTATAGGGGTGTTCAGTGTCAGAATTTCAGTGGCCAGACGCGTCGGCCTCGCGATGGTGTCTCAGTGTGTGCGACGGAACGAACGGAATAATTTGTCTTTGTTTTGTTACTTTCACAATTGCCTCCACGACTGGCGGAGTTGTGGATTAAAGTTGCTACCATAAGGGAAATGGGTTCATTTTCGATATAAGACAACAGGAGGCTGAGACGCTTGGGAGTCATAACCCAAGTGGGCCCGCCCCCCTTAGAGTGTAAAGGAGTATATGGGCCGAAACACTCGTCGGACGGGGGGACTTCTTCTGATGATCAGATTGCTTCCTGTTGTATCGCTCTGTAAAGAGTTTCCTATCATAGTCTAGCTATTAAGATATTAAGTTAGTTTTTTAGATATTCAGTTATCAAGTTATTCAGCTAAATTAAGATATTCTGCTAGTTATTACGATATTTTCTACTAGTTATTAATGTATTCCGTTAGTTATTAATGTATTCAGTTAGTTATTAACGTATTCAGACATTAAGAAATTCAGTTAGTTATTAAGATATGCAGTTATTATTAAGCTATATATTTAGTTATTAATATATTCCGTTAGTTATTCAGTTAGTTATATAAAATATAAAATATTCAGTTAGTTTATTAATGAGATATACAGTTAATATTCCTGTTAGTATTTAGTTAGTTAGTTAGTTGGTTCCAAAGGTTGTTACAGCCGGGAGTTGTAGTGAGGGTACAAACAGCCTCTGACAACCAAGTCCAGCTCCCGGCCTTCACGTGTGGCTCAATTTGAGCCCGGCGGAACTGTTTTCACTGACGGGAGAAGGGGCAAAGGCGAGCGACTGGCGCCTTAAAACCAGCAGCTTCGGGCAGATAGGGCTCATGATACTTGGTTGGTAGTTTATCTAAGAGAAGGAACTCTGAATTCAAACCACCGCTGCCTTGCGGGAATATCCATTTATGGAATTGGCTTCGGGAGTAAACCCTGAGGATAAATCTGGAGTCGGAGTCCCTAAAGCAGTCTATGTTGATTCGACATTATTTTGGCAACTCCTGCGACGTGGCTGGTACCAAACTGTATCGGCTACTGCCGTTCCTTTGGATCTACCAGCTGTGTGGAGAGGGGGAACATGCTGCATGGGCAACAGCTTGATCTCCATATAACTGTGCCCAAGCTCGCGCCCTGGAGAGGACACTCCAGCTTCACCCTATAGGTGTCTTCCTTCAGCAGTCTTCTCTCACTGGACAGCTACCGCCCGCTTCAAGCTGGGCAGCCCCCAGTCAATAAGGTGTTGTCCCGCCACTGTCTGCTTTCCCCATTGGGTGCATGGGGATTAGGGTCAAACCCGAACGGTGGACAGAAAATTTTGCACCAAGCAATTATCAGAATAATAGAAATAAGCAAACTCTCAGATTGGGATGCTGGAACGTCCGAACTATGTTGACAGGACTATCCGAAAACCTACAGGACGTAAACGATGTAAGGAAGACAGCCATAATTAATGATAAAAACTTAAACGACTTCAGGTGGATATAGTTGCACTTCAGGAAACGCGCCTGGCGGGCTCTGGAACGGTGAGCGAGAAGGACTAATAAAGCTAGAGAACACGGAGTAGGTTTTGCGGTCAAAAAATCGCTAACTAAAATGGTTGAACCAGGCAAAAATGGATCAGAACGCTTGTCAACGCTCCGCCTGCAAACTAGCACAGGTCCCATCACCCTTGTCAGTGTGTATGCTACAACTCTGTACTCTGCCTCAGAAGCCAAAGATGAGTTCTACGAGAATCTAGCAGCAGTCATCAAAAGCATACCTAGGCAAGAACAGCTTGTTCTCCTTGGTGACTTTAACGCTAGAGTGGGTGCCGATAATGTTTCATGGCCTTCATGTCTGGGCAGGTTTGGTATTGGCAAGATGAATGAAAATGGACAACGGCTCTTAGAGTTGTGTGTCCACCATGACCTCTGCGTGACCAACACCTACTTTCACACAAAACCCCAGCATAAGGTGTCATGGAGACACCCACGATCCAAACACTGGCATCAACTGGACCTGATTCTCGTCAGAAGGCCACATCTCAGATCTGTGCTCTCCACGCGCTCGTACCATAGCAGACTGTGATACAGATCACTCCTTGGTTTGCTGCAAAATCAGAGCACAACCAAGAAAACTCTATCGTGTCAGACATGAAGGGAAACCACGCATCGATACCAGCAAGATGTCAGACCCTGTCATGATCACTCAATTTAATGCGACCTTCAAGAAAGTGCTCAGTAGCCCTCAGCATGGTAATACTATTACAGAGAACTGGGAGCATCTACGGAACACCATTCAAAGTACTGCACTTGCCACCTTTGGTAAGAAAACGGCAAAGTCAAATGACTGATTTGATGCTTCATCAGATGTGATGACACCTGTCATTGAAGCTAAGCGCAGTGCTATGAATGAATACAAACGTTCACCGAGTGCTAGAACCCTACAGATCCTGAAGGCTACGAGAAGCAAGTTTCAACAAACTGCTCGACGCGGTGCAAATGACTATTGGCTCCAGCTCAGTGAGAGCATCTAGATCGTAGCGCAAACAGGCAACATTAAACAAATGTATGACGGTATAAAGAAAGCACTTGGCCCCCCAAAAAGTAAGACGGCACAGCTAAAAACCATCAGCGGAGAGAAGCTAACCGATAAGGGTAAGCAAATGGAGAGGTGGGTCGAGCACTACTCTGAGCTTTACGCTAGAGAAAATACCGTTACGCCTGCAGCCCTTGATGCTGTCAAATGTCTGCCAACTATGGAGGAGCTGGATGCCGAACCAACATTAGAGGAACTCAGCAAGGCCATTGATAGCTTGGTCTGTGGCAAAGCACCAGGCAGTGATGAGATTCCTCCTGATTTAATCAAATGCTGTAAGAGCACGCTATTACATCCCCTGCATAGGATGCTGTGCCAGTGCTGGGAAGAGACAACTATTCCTCAAGACATGCGAGATGCCAAGATTGTAACACTGTATAAAAATAAAGGCGACAGAAGTGATTGCAATAACTACAGAGGCATCTCTCTTCTTAGTATTGTTGGTAAGGTTTTTGCCAAAGTCATCTTAATGCGACTACACAAGTTAGCTGAGCGCATATATCCAGAGTCACAGTGCGGATTCCGAGCTGGTAGATCAACAACTCCAGCTTCAGGAAAAATCAAGAGAGCAGAAAAGGCCTTTATATATCGCTTTTATAGACCTCACAAAAGCATTTGACCTGGTTAGTAGGGATGAACTCTTCAAAATCCTCCTGAAAATAGGCTGCCCTTCTAAAATGCTGGAAATGATAAAGTCATTCCATGACGACGTGAAGGGAACAGTCCAATATGCTGGAAGCACGTCACAGCCCTTTGACATACGAAGTGGCGTTAAACAAGGCTGTGTTCTGGCTCCGACCCTCTTCGGGATCTTCTTTGCCCTACTCTTGAAACATGCATTCAGAGATGCAACTGAAGGAATTATGCCTTCACACTAGGTCAGATGGCCGTCTGTTTAATCTTTCAAGGCTGAAGGCAAAAACAAAAATCAGAAGGGTCACTATAAGAGACTTGTTGTTCGCTGATGATGCTGCAGTCGTCACTCAAAGCCAACAGGAACTTCAGAACTTGATGAATCGCTTCACTAAAGCATGCAAGGACTTTGGCCTCACAATAAGTCTAAAGAAAACGAATGTGCTGAGTCAGGATGCAGGTGCTGCACCAGTTATCACTATCGATAACTATGAATTGGCAGTGGTGCATCACTTCACATACCTAGGGTCTACCATCAATGACAAACTCTCACTGGATACAGAAATCGACAGCTGTATTGGCAAAGCTGCAGCTACCTTTTCCCGCCTCACATCGCGTGTTTGGGAAAATTCCAAACTCACAATGAAGACCAAAGCTGCGGTATACAATGCCTGCGTCACCAGGGGTCCAAATGAGGAATGTCGTATGGCAGCGAGACCTGGACGACCTATGCTAAGCAAGAAAGAAGGCTCAATACCTTCCATTTATGGTGTCTACGTCGCATCCTCGGCATCTCGTGGAAAGATAAAGTGACTAATGTCGAGGTGCTGACCTTCAAAGTATGTATACACTGCTGGTCGCATCCCAAAAGATATCTTCTACGGACAATTAGCAGATGGCAAGAGAGCAGTTGGGCGACCACAGCTGAGGTTCAAAGATGTGTGCAAGAGAGATATGAGGGCACTGAACATGGATCCAGCAACATGGGAGGATGAAGCTGCCGATCGCACTAAGTGGCGATGCTATTTACGGCGCCAACTCAGATTGGGAGAAGAGAGGCTCACACAACAAGCAGAGGTGAAGAGAAAACGTCGAAAGAAGCACCAGGAAAATAAGCAGCTGAGGGCTGTCACCTCAGGGGCGCATTCCCATAGTCAGTTATGACTGAAGGGGCTATTATTATTATTTAGTTAGTTATTTGTGAACTCCGCCTATGCCGGTCCCAAGCCCGGATGAAAAAGGAGGAGGGCGGCCTGCATGGAGGCCGTAAGGAGGCAGCCCCTCCACCATGCAAAGGCACAACAGGCCAATCACCTGTTTGCTTTAAACTATGATTACGAGCAATATAAGAGAGAAAACCGGACTGATTCTAAAGGCGACGAACTGGAACGGACTGCGGACTGTCGTAGATTTTTGATAGGAGAATTAAGACTTGGGTTGGTCCCTTCTGAATAGGTTGGAATGAGTGGTAGTCACAGTGTGAGATAGAAATACAAAAAAATAGATTTCCACGAGTGAGGTGGTGGAATTGTGATAGAGGCTGTCTCTGAGAGCGAGAAATCTTCTCTCTCTCTCACCTATCTTCTACGACAGATCTAGAGTAGTTAGACAGTCTAACACATATACATTAAATATATCTATATCCACTCACGTGCACGCACATTCAAGTGACGACAGGTAGACACACAGACGTGGGAAACTATAACAAATGATTATATAAATATTTAGAACGAGCTGACCAACATTACTTACTTACTTAGTCGTTCCCCTTCTACCGTGAGGTGTAGAGGTTTGGAAGAGAGAGCGCCAGACCATTCTATCAGCTGTCTTCTTCCTGGCCTGGTTCCATTCTAGTCCTCGGTCCTTCAAAGATTGTCTAATGTTGTCCTCCCAGCGGACTCTGGATCGTCCTGGAGGTCTGGATCCCTGGCTCTTTGTTTCCCATGCTTGTCGTGGTAGCCGATCTTCTCCCATTCTGCAGACATGGCCAAACCATCTTAGTTGGGACGTTTCTATTTGGGTCTGCAGCGGATGGGATTTTAGGCCTTGACGGATCGTCTGGTTGCGGACCATGTCTCTTCTTGTTACTTCAACCACTTTCCTCAGATACCTCATTTCTGAGGTTTGGATCTGGCTTTTGTGGGTTGTAGTCATTGCCCACGACTCGCATCCATATGTCAAGACTGGGACATAGGTGGAGCGGTATACAGCCATCTTCGTTTTCTTACCAACCTCTCTCTTGCTGAGGAATCCACGATTTATGGCCTGAAAAAGTCTCCCAGCTGCTGCTTTTCGAGTGGCCAACTCTTCTTTGATGCCTCCCTTTCGGTCTATAATAGCTCCGAGATATTTAAAGTGGTCGACCTGTTCCAGGACCTGTTCTCCCAACTTAATCTGATGTTTTCTTTCTTCTCGTGATATCACCATGGATTTTGTTTTAGAGCTGCTTATGACCATCCCTCTCTTCTCCAGCTCTTCCTTCCAGACTTGCAGGTTGGATTGGAGATGTGCCTCTGATTTAGCAATCAGGGCAACATCATCAGCAAATGCCAGCTCTGAAATATAGACCTGTCTCATCTTCCAGTACCCCACTGAATACTTTCTTGTTCTCTCCTTACATGCCTTGATGACATCGTCCATAAGGAGTATGAAGAGGTAAGGTGATAGGATATCACCTTGTATTACACCAGTGGTGGTCCTGAACTCTTCTGACTTATGGTTTGATGTTCTCACATAATTTCTGCAAGACTTGTAGAAGCTCTGTATAGCATGAATCAGAGGTGCTGGAATATTCTTCCTTGCCAAACAATCCCAAAGTTTGCTCCAGGGGACCCTGTCAAACGCCTTTTCCAGATCTATGAAACAAAGATGGATCTCACTCTTATACTCAAGTGTGAAGATTAGGTCTTGAGTACTTCGGTTTGCTCGGAATCCGCACTGGACCTCATCCAATTGTGGCTCAGCTAGGCGTCGGAGTCTCTGCTCTAGGATTCTAGAGTAGATTTTACCAGGGACACTGAGAAGGGATATGCCTCTATGGTTTCCACATTGTCGATTGTCACCCTTTTTGAAAATTGGTGTTATGATGGCAATCTCCCAATCCTTTGGTGTGGTCTTGTTGCACCATGCTGCCTGTAGGACCTTTAAGAGTAATAGGTCGCCTGATGCTCCCATGTACCTAACCATTTCTGGTGTTATACCATCATGCCCTGCTGCTTTGCCCATCTTGATTTTCTCTAGTGCTGCCCTCAGTTCTTCCATCTTTATGTCATCTTCACCATCATTGGTTTTCTCTTCTGTGCTAGTGGTTATCATTTCTGATGCTTCACCATGCTCACCATCCAGGAGTTCTGAGAAATATTCTTTCCATCTTTCCATTACTTCCTTCGGAGCAGTAAGCAATTTGCCTTGCTTGTCCTTTATAAATTTGAGAGGGCATTGTTTTTCCTTCCTCATGTTCTTTAGGGTCTTATAGAACAATTTCTGGTTTTCTTGTGCATCTTTTTCTAGCTTTTCTCCAAATTCTTCCCAGGACTTCTGTTTTGCTGCTAGCACTTTGTTCTTTGCTTCTGTTCTGAGTGTCACATATTCTCTATATTTTCCATTTGTCCTGTTGTGTTTTTAGCTCCTAAGTATTGTTTCCATGCCATTTTCTTCTCTCTTATTTTCTCTTTGACTTCCTCTGTCCACCAAGGTGTCCTCTTTCTCTGGTTCCCAAGTCGGACTTCACCGAATGCTTCTGCAGCAGCTGTCTTTATGATATCCTTGAATTTATTCCAGAGGGTTTCCAAGTCATCAGGTCGTTCTTCTGTGTTGCTCACTGTTGTAGCAATAAGCCCCTGATATCTGGTCTTAATTTCTGGCTCTCTCAGCTTGTAGGTCCTAATGCTCATTACTCCTGCTCGTTTACTTGGTTTCTTGCGTGATGTTGGGCAGTTCCTAAGCTGAGCGACTCTTTCAGTTGTTCGTTGCACGCACATTCAAGTGACGACAAGTAGACACACAGACGTGGGAAACTATAACAAATGATTATATAAATATTTAGAACGAGCTGACAAACATGCTGATTAAATTATTGTTAAGTTTATTTATCATTGTAAACTTACGTCACAACATGTAAAATTCCATTAAAAAAATATACACAAAGTCATAAACAAATCAAGGAATGCTACAAGAACTGGTAGACCCACAGTTATGATCTTCCCTCGATGGATAGCCCACAGTCCCGTTAGGAGAAAGATGATAGCACAAAGAGTCCCAGATACATATGATTGAGTCTAAGAGTTTTCCCCGTTTAAGGTATGAACAGACCTGATACTATAATCTAGTTTAAGGGAAAATATTGTTCGCAAAAAAACAGACTTGCATGAAGAAAGTTATGACAGCAAATAGGTGCCAAAATACAACGGTAAAAATAACACTCAGACATGCGTTCACTCTATTCATTCAGCCGTGGCCATGTGCGCACATTTATACTTACAGCTTTGATCGCTGCCACTGGGAACATCATTTTTTCTAGGACCTTCACACAGACCCGTAAATGCAGTCTCGGCCAAGAAATCCCCAGTTCCAAAAAGACGTACTGAATTAACTGTCTCAGGGAACGATTCCTTGGGTGTTCTTATTTTTCGGATGTCTGTTTAAGTCACATAAAATTTGTCAAGGCACGAAAGTTAGCGGAGCACAGTGTCACTAGCGTAGGTTTCTAAAAAAATGAGGAATGTCAGGTCGGGTGCCATATCTCAGTATATGACTATATTTGGTCACCACACTACTAGTCAAAACTCTGTCGGATGTTACTAATATTTTGCTTGCCACAGCGGCTGATCTGTACTTTAGTGTTATTCTGGAAGAATTAATTCTGGCGCGATAGGCCTTTTACTTCATTTAACTGTTACAGTTCATGTAATGAAAGTGCTTAAGTTCTTCACAGATAATATTCACTTACTAGAACGCTGGCAAAGTTTGGGTAACAAAGTATTCACTGGATAAAGAAAAATACATATGAAATATTTTACATATTATGTACTCAATATAACTTACATTTTTAAACTGCAAGCGTATAGATTGTCTTATAGTTTAACCCTTCCCGTGGAAAAAGTTATATTAAAAAAAAAAATTATCAATCCTCATGAATTAAGGATACGTGCGTATTCCGTCAACACTCATGAGGCTTCTAGCATTTATAAGTTAGTTTATAAAAATATGTTCTCGTCTGATTATTTAGCAGTAAAATTAAATTCATTATAGCTACATTGTTGTTTAAGCTAGAAATTATAATTTATTCTGCTTTCCACTGAAACACGTCACTAGAAAATAATACAGACTTATGTATTAAGCGCTCTGCACCAAATCTAACTAGTGAAATAAAATAAGCGATTTAACACTTTAAACACTTCACGAAATACTAGATAATATGTATAATATTTTACCTCCACACAGAATTTACAGGCGATCGCACAACTTTGGAATTATATGCTTATATTTATTGGTAGTCTAGAAGTTCGGCAAAATTTTTGCCACGAACAAACTAAGACTTCGCTATACAGCTTATTCTCTTTGCACGAAACGTCCTGTCTACTGCGAATTTAGGAGCGAGAATGAAAATCTAGTTTCAAACTCTGTTTATATCTATTACCAGACAAAGAGGTAAACTTTTATTTCGCCAAACCGATATAATCCCCCTTTCCGTCTGTAACACTTTACGTTTAACACCAAGAGGCTGTCGAAAACTGACACTCTGCGTCTCTGACACCTCCGTCTAAGAAACGGGCGTAGCGCTAAGTGTCAGATGCAAATGTAGACAACTTGTCTGCAATGCAGGGGCAGTTTTCGCACCTCACGCTGACCATGGCCCACAATGAGTGTCGTGTCAGGTGAAATTTCCAGACAAATGTCTCGAACTGCACCGTAGAGGTGTCAGTTATCGCGCTTTTCCTGAGCGCTCAGCCAAAGAAGCTGCGCCTGTCAGTTGAAAGTGCAGACATAGTCTGCTCGTATGTCTGAGATAAGCGGAAGTCACAGTTTCGTGTCCTGACATCTAATGCAAATAGAAATGCATTTAACACTCTCCCGTCTCTGTAGAGACTGACACGTTACGTCATAACTGCGTTCTCCGTTTTGAGAAAAGAAATAGGTAAACGTTAGAATGGGAAAATAGTAATGTATATAGTCGCAAACGAATGAATGCGAAAAACACAGGAAAAAGGTAAAGAGCGATAATAAAAATAGAGGATACGGGTAAAAGAAAAAGAAGAAGATATAGGCAATTTAATGATCATAAAACCTATGTGACAGAACGTCCCCCCTTTAAGATATGGAAGCACTCCATGTCTGCGTTATGGAATAAAATTTCCTATATCCGTAGCTTCAGGGTGTCTGTCCTCTTCCCTCTCATCTCCCCCCTCCGTCTCTCTCCAATTCCTACTCAAGTCTATTCCCAAAGTTTCCTTCCTCTGGAATGTCTCCCATGCTCGCTTGAAAGAGCGTCGCCGCTTCTGACATTTTTCAAAGATTTCCTGTGATTCAGTGGAGTTTCCCTGCCACTATCGTCATCTTCGTCAGTTTTGGCGATCGTCAGGAGATGGTCGGAGGTTGGCACTGGTTTTTCCAAGTATCTCTTTAACAGATTTAAATGGAAAACCTTTTCCTTTCCTTGAATAGAGATCTGGTAGTTAGCCTTAGAAATCTTTTTCAGGACGGTAAACGGCCCTTGCCATCCGATCCTCAGTTGGTTGTTTCCGGTAGGGAGTAACACCAAAACTTTCTCTCCTGCTTCCAGTTCTCTTTCTTTCGCGACTTTCCTGTATCGGTTAGCGTGCTTTGTGCGGGTTCGCTTAAAGTTAGTCGTTGCTAGGTCCCATCCTAGTTTCAACCTTTCATTTAAATCCGACACGTATTTACTGGCTGAGACAACTGTCTCATCAGACTTCTGGTCTGTCAGCGAGCAAAGTAAGGCTTCAAGTGGGCCCTTAATGGGACTGCCGAATAAGAGCGTAGCTGGCGGAAATCCTGTGGAAGTATGAGGAGATTCTCTGTAGCCAAATAAAGCTGCCGTAATGCAACAATCCCAATCTTCAGGTTTCACTTGTGCCAGTTTACTTAACATCATGTTGAGGTTTCCGTTAACACGTTCCACGAGCACATTTCCGGCCGGAGTATAAGGCTTTGTGTAGATGTGTTTGGTCCTCAAGATCTTCACGATCTCATCCATCAACAGGTTTCGGTATGGGGATCCGTTATCCGTCAACACTTGTTGAGGGAATCCCAACCGAGTGAAAATCTGCACGGGGGCTTCTGCGACATGCTTGGCATCTGCGCATGTTAGCGGGATAGCTTCTGCCCATAAAGTGCATGTATCGACTAAGGTCAGGATAAAACTGTTCCTTCTTTTAGTCCTTTCAAATGGTCCTAAAATGTCGATCACAACCCGTTCGAATGGTGTTCCCACTATTGGCATTTCACCCAAAGAGACTGGGGGTGCCCGTTGCTTGGGTGGCACACGTTGGCACTGGGCACAGGATTTGACATATCTGATAATATCAGTATTTACTCCTGGCCACCAATAATGAGTGGTTATCCGTTGGTTTGTGACGTTCTGTCCCATATGTCCGCTGAAGGGAAGAGAGTGCCCCATTTCTAGGATTTGGCTTCTGTACTGTTTCGGTACTAGGAGCTGGTTGTAACCTTGGTCAGGCTTGCCCGTTCTGCGATAAAGTACGCCATCCTTAGAAAAAATGTCCCCGTGCTGTCTGGGTTCCTTAGCCATGGGCAGTTTCCTAAAGCAGGGTGCCAAAGTAGGGTCCTTGTATTGCGCTTCTTTAAGTTCCATGGGTAACAAATTAGGCGCAGGCTCCCGTTCCTTCTTGGTTTCCCCTCTTGTAGTTACTGCTGCCCCAATCGGCTCTTCCGATTTCCCAATACACACGTATCTCCCGCCAAGTATGACTGGGTAGATGGGGTCATCCATAACAGCCGCTTTGATCACACCTCTGACAAAATCAGAGTGGATCTCCACCAATGCAATGGGAAGCGCTGTAGGTGCATCACTCTTACGAACTCCACAAAGTTGGACGGTCTCTCCTATCTCTTGACCGGGTTTAACCAGTTTTCTGGCAACAATGCAATCATACGAAAGCCCCGTGTCAAATAAACAAGATGTTTGAGAACCGTTCATAATAACAGTACGTCGCGTTGAGGGTGTATCCCCAACAGGTTGGGAATCACTGTCAATAATTCCGCCTTGCGAGACTGTTAGCAAGCATCCGATGCGTTTAGGCTCGGTGTGCTCACTCTGATCATTAGTCCCGTGCTCAGGGGTTCTCCCTTTGCCACCTTGTCATTTCTGGCTACGCTGCCATGTAGGGCGGTCGGGTTGATCAGACTGCTTACTGTGGTTGGGGCACTTGTTTTTGTAGAACTTGGATTTTTCTGGAGGGGGGTTTTGAGGTCCAGTTTCTCTGTGGTTATTCTGATTTGAAGAATGAGAAGCATGAGAAGATTGGTCTAGATTATTTTTTCGAAAATGCTCTTCTGTCGGTTTACGTTTTGAGGCCGGTAGTTCAGCCAGCGCATTGTGATAACGCTCAGACTTTTCTAAGATGTCTTCAAGCTTTTCTGCCCCCTGCTCAGCTAGAAATCTCCGGGTATCAGCAGACAAAGTGTTCTTTATTTGTTCTGTTAAAACAAATTCCTCCAGACCTTCATAGGTAGAGGGGAGCTGTGAAAGCTCAAGGCACTTTGTCAGATATCCCTTCAAACGAGATGAAAACTGCTGGAAAGTTTCAGAGCTCTCCTTCCTGCTGTTGCGAAACAGTTGCAAAAATTTGCGAGCATTCATTTCAAAGCGCTCAAGCAAAGCTTTCTTCAACAAGTCATAGTTGTCTTGTTGGCCACTTTCCAGTTTAGAATAAACATCATAAGCAGAACCTTTAAGGGCCTGGGAAAGTTTCATACACCAACGCGACCTCTCTAAACCGTACAGGGTTGCAATTTTCTCAAATTTTTCTAGATACGTGTCAATCTTCTCATTAGGACAAGGGAAAGATTCTAGAGCAAAAGACATAGCGGTGAGATGAGTAGATTGTGTGTTAGAATGATCAGCTAAAGAGGAATGAGAAGAAGACTCTCCATTGCTGGAGGTAGAGGCAGCACCACGACTTTGGAACTCTAGAGTCTTAAGCGCCAACTCGTGCTGTCTCTGTTTCTCTCTTTCCTCCCTCTCCCTCTCTCTTTCTTCATGCTGCATCCTGCGAATTTCCATTTCCTCATCCATCTTCTTCTGCTGTAGTAGACGGTCTTCCGCTTCTTTCCTCTCCGCTGCTTCTTCTTTCCTCCTTAGTTCTTCTTTTTCCTCCTTAGCTTCAGCTGCTTTCCTCTCCGCGTCATATCTTTCCAGTTCGTCTCTGACAAAAGCTTCCGCTTCTTCTCCTTCCAAACCTTCTTCTCTCGCCTCGTCCCTGAGGAGCTGTCTAAGCTTTGCCCTTTCTGCCATAGTAAATCAGTGGCTGAGACTTAGACGAGAAAGAGATAAGAAAAAGATACACTGGTTCCTACCACTTGCGAGAAAAATACCAAACAAAAGATGATATACTTATAACCTGGGATACCTCCTCCAAATTTATAGTGTCTAACTATCGCTGCTATTAATCGGCAATTAAGCACCTAATGCAGACGACTACGCCAAATAAATGGTAGTTAAGATTACTCACTGAAAAATAAGTTGCTACAGTGGAAAACAAAATTATTTTTGCAAAAAAATTTGGTAAAGGAAGAAAAAAAACCCTTCATTTTAAATCCACTATCAAATTCCCCCCTGAAGATAGTTAGGGTAAGGGAGGCAATTTACAGGACGTAATTGTCTGAACGCGCTCCTTAGCTTAGCTCAAACACCTACTTCTTCAGAACCCTGTGAATGTTATACACTCACAAAACTTTACCAGCGCTTAGTATTACAAAATCAGTAATTAACATATATTCCGACAAATCAACCTATAACCCAAATGTATAATGCTCAATAATGCTGTGGAAAAATACTTATTAGCCGTGTGGCCAGCACGCCCATAAAACAAATCGTTACGTCTAGGGGATAAATTATTTTTAAAAAATACAAAACTCACAAGATATCACACTCTTACTCTATATCAGAATAAAGAAAAATATCAGACGAGCTGATATTTATCGTCTCGTCTTCCTATTCAAAGTTCAAAATCCCGATAGACGAGACACCATTTGTCGTAGATTTTTGATAGGAGAATTAAGACTTGTGTTGGTCCCTTCTGAATAGGTTGGAATGAGTGGTAGTCACAGTGTGAGATAGAAATACAAAAAAATAGATTTCCACGAGTGAGGTGGTGGAATTGTGATAGAGGCTGTCTCTGAGAGCGAGAAATCTTCTCTCTCTCTCTCATCTATCTTCTACAACAGATCTAGAGTAGTCAGACAGTCTAACACATATACATTAAATATATCTATATCCACTCACGTGCACGCACATTCAAGTGACGACAAGTAGACACACAGACGTGGGAAACTATAACAAATGATTATATAAATATTTAGAACGAGCTGACCAACATGCTGATTAAATTATTGTTAAGTTTATTTATCATTATAAACCTACGTCACAACATGTAAAATTCCATCAAAAAAAACATATACACAAAGTCATAAACAAATCAAGGGATGCTACAAGAACTGGTAGACCCACAGTTATGATCTTCCCTCGATGGATAGCCCACAGTCCCGTTAGGAGAAAGATGATAGCACAAAGAGTCCCAGATACATATGATTGAGTCTAAGAGTTTTCCCCGTTTAAGGTATGAACAGACCTGATACTATAATCTAGTTTAAGGGAAAATATTGTTACAGACTTGCATGAAGAAAGTTATGACAGCAAATAGGTGCCAAAATACAACGGTAAAAATAACATTCAGACATGCGTTCACTCTATTCATTCAGCCGTGGCCACGTGCGCACATTTATACTTACAGCTTTGATCGCTGCCTCTGGGAACATAATGTTTTCTAGGACCTTCACACAGACCCGTAAATGCAGTCTCGGCCAAGAAATCCCCAGTTCCAAAAAGACGTACTGAATTATCTGTCTCAGGGAACGATTCCTTGGGTGTTCTTATTTTTCGGATGTCTGTTTAAGTCACATAAAATTTGTCCAGGCACGAAAGTTAGCGGAGCACAGTGTCACTAGCGTAGGTTTCTAAAAAAATGAGGAATGTCAGGTCGGGTGCCGTATCTCAGTATATGACTATATTTGGTCACCACATAACTAGTCAAAACTCTGTCGGATGTTACTAATATTTTGCTTGCCACAGCGGCTGATCTGTACTTAAGTGTTATTCTGGAAGAATTAATTCTGGCGCGATAGGCCTTTTACTTCATTTAACTGTTACAGTTCATGTAATGAAAGTGCTTAAGTTCTTCACAGATAATGTTCACTTACTAGAACGCTGGCAAAGTTTGGGTACCACAGTATTCACTGGATAAAGAAAAATACATATGAAATATTTTACATATTATGTACTCAATATAACTTACATTTTTAAACTGCAAGCGTATAGCTTGTCTTATAGTTTAAACCCTTCCCGTAGAATAAGTTATATTTAAAAAAAAATCATAAATCCTCATGAATTAGGGATACGTGCGTATTCCGTCAACGCTCATGAGGCTTCTAGCATTATAAGTTAGTTTAGAAAAAATATGTTCTCGTCTGATTATTTAGCAGTAAAATTAAATTCATTATAGCTACATTGTTGTTTAAGCTAGAAATTATAATTTATTCTGCTTTCCACTGAAACACGTCACTAGAAAATAATACAGACTTATGCATTAAGCGCTCTGCACCAAATCTAACTAGTGAAATAAAATAAGCGATTTAACACTTTAAACACTTCACGAAATACTAGATAATATGTATAATATTTTACCTCCACACAGAATTTACAGGCGATCGCACAACTTTGGAATTATATGCTTATATTTATTGGTAGTCTAGAAGTTCGGCAAAATTTTTGCCACGAACAAACTAAGACTTCGCTATACAGCTTATTCTCTTTGCACGAAACGTCCTGTCTACTGCGAATTTAGGAGCGAGAATGAAAATCTAGTTTCAAACTCTGGTTATATCTATTACCAGACAAAGAGGTAAACTTTTATTTCGCCAAATCGAAATAATCCCCCTTTCCGTCTGTAACACTTTACGTTTAACACCAAGAGGCTGTCGAAAACTGACACTCTGCGTCTCTGACACCTCCGTCTAAGAAACGGCCGTAGCGCTAAGTGTCAGATGCAAATGTAGACAACTTGTCTGCAATGCAGGGGCAGTTTTCGCACCTCACGCTGACCATGGCCCACAATGAGTGTCGTGTCAGGTGAAATTTCCAGACAAATGTCTCGAACTGCACCGTAGAGGTGTCAGTTATCGCGCTTTTCCTGAGCGCTCAGCCGAAGAAGCTGCGCCTGTCAGCTGAAAGTGCAGACATAGTCTGCTCGTATGTCTGAGATAAGCGAAAGTCACAGTTTCGTGTCCTGACATCTAATGCAAATAGAAATGCATTTAACACTCTCCCGTCTCTGTAGAGACTGACACGTTACGTCATAACTGCGTTCTCAGTTTTGAGAAAAGAAATAGGTAAACGTTAGAATGGGAAAATAGTAATGTATATAGTCGCAAACGAATGAATGCGAAAAACACCGGAAAAAGGTAAAGAGCGATAATAAAAATAGAGGATACGGGTAAAAGAAAAAGAAGAAGATATAGGCAATTTAATGATCATAAAACCTATGTGACAGAACGTCCCCCCTTTAAGATATGGAAGCACTCCATGTCTGCGTTATGGAATAAAATTTCCTATATCCGTAGCTTCAGGGTGTTTGTCCTCTTCCCTCTCATCTCCCCACTCCGTCTCTCTCCAATTCCTACTCAAGTCTATTCCCAAAGTTTCCTTCCTCTGGAATGTCTCCCATGCGCGCTTGAAAGAGCGTCGCCGCTTCTGACATTTTTCAAAGATTTCCTGTGATTCAGTGGAGTTTCCCTGCCACTATCGTCATCTTCGTCAGTTTTGGCGATCGTCAGGAGATGGTCGGAGGTTGGCACTGGTTTTTCCAAGTATCTCTTTAACAGATTTAAATGGAAAACCTTTTCCTTTCCTTGAATAGAGATCTGGTAGTTAGCCTTAGAAATCTTTTTCAGGACGGTAAACGGCCCTTGCCATCCGATCCTCAGTTGGTTGTTTCCGGTAGGGAGTAACACCAAAACTTTCTCTCCTGCTTCCAGTTCTCTTTCTTTCGCGACTTTCCTGTATCGGTTAGCGTGCTTTGTGCGGGTTCGCTTAAAGTTAGTCGTTGCTAGGTCCCATCCTAGTTTCAACCTTTCATTTAAATCCGACACGTATTTACTGGCTGAGACAACTGCCTCATCAGCCTTCTGGTCTGTCAGCGAGCAAAGTAAGGCTTCAAGTGGGCCCTTAATGGGACTGCCGAATAAGAGCGTAGCTGGCGGAAATCCTGTGGAAGTATGAGGAGATTCTCTGTAGCCAAATAAAGCTGCCGTAATGCAACAATCCCAATCTTCAGGTTTCACTTGTGCCAGTTTACTTAACATCATGTTGAGGTTTCCGTTAACACGTTCCACGAGCACATTTCCGGCCGGAGTATAAGGCTTTGTGTAGATGTGTTTGGTCCTCAAGATCTTCACGATCTCATCCATCAACAGGTTTCGGTATGGGGATCCGTTATCCGTCAACACTTGTTGAGGGAATCCCAACCGAGTGAAAATCTGCACGGGGGCTTCTGCGACATGCTTGGCATCTGCGCATGTTAGCGGGATAGCTTCTGCCCATAAAGTGCATGTATCGACTAAGGTCAGGATAAAACTGTTCCTTCTTTTAGTCCTTTCAAATGGTCCTAAAATGTCGATCACAACCCGTTCGAATGGTGTTCCCACTATTGGCATTTCACCCAAAGAGACTGGGGGTGCCCGTTGCTTGGGTGGCACACGTTGGCACTGGGCACAGGATTTGACATATCTGATAATATCAGTATTTACTCCTGGCCACCAATAATGAGTGGTTATCCGTTGGTTTGTGACGTTCTGTCCCATATGTCCGCTGAAGGGAAGAGAGTGCCCCATTTCTAGGATTTGGCTTCTGTACTGTTTCGGTACTAGGAGCTGGTTGTAACCTTGGTCAGGCTTGCCCGTTCTGCGATAAAGTACGCCATCCTTAGAAAAAATGTCCCCGTGCTGTCTGGGTTCCTTAGCCATGGGCAGTTTCCTAAAGCAGGGTGCCAAAGTAGGGTCCTTGTATTGCGCTTCTTTAAGTTCCATGGGTAACAAATTAGGCGCAGGCTCCCGTTCCTTCTTGGTTTCCCCTCTTGTAGTTACTGCTGCCCCAATCGGCTCTTCCGATTTCCCAATACACACGTATCTCCCGCCAAGTATGACTGGGTAGATGGGGTCATCCATAACAGCCGCTTTGATCACACCTCTGACAAAATCAGAGTGGATCTCCACCAATGCAATGGGAAGCGCTGTAGGTGCATCACTCTTACGAACTCCACAAAGTTGGACGGTCTCTCCTATCTCTTGACCGGGTTTAACCAGTTTTCTGGCAACAATGCAATCATACGAAAGCCCCGTGTCAAATAAACAAGATGTTTGAGAACCGTTCATAATAACAGTACGTCGCGTTGAGGGTGTATCCCCAACAGGTTGGGAATCACTGTCAATAATTCCGCCTTGCGAGACTGTTAGCAAGCATCCGATGCGTTTAGGCTCGGTGTGCTCACTCTGATCATTAGTCCCGTGCTCAGGGGTTCTCCCTTTGCCACCTTGTCCTTTCTGGCTACGCTGCCATGTAGGGCGGTCGGGTTGATCAGACTGCTTACTGTGGTTGGGGCACTTGTTTTTGTAGAACTTGGATTTTTCTGGAGGGGGGTTTTGAGGTCCAGTTTCTCTGTGGTTATTCTGATTTGAAGAATGAGAAGCATGAGAAGATTGGTCTAGATTATTTTTTCGAAAATGCTCTTCTGTCGGTTTACGTTTTGAGGCCGGTAGTTCAGCCAGCGCATTGTGATAACGCTCAGACTTTTCTAAGATGTCTTCAAGCTTTTCTGCCCCCTGCTCAGCTAGAAATCTCCGGGTATCAGCAGACAAAGTGTTCTTTATTTGTTCTGTTAAAACAAATTCCTCCAGACCTTCATAGGTAGAGGGGAGCTGTGAAAGCTCAAGGCACTTTGTCAGATATCCCTTCAAACGAGATGAAAACTGCTGGAAAGTTTCAGAGCTCTCCTTCCTGCTGTTGCGAAACAGTTGCAAAAATTTGCGAGCATTCATTTCAAAGCGCTCAAGCAAAGCTTTCTTCAACAAGTCATAGTTGTCTTGTTGGCCACTTTCCAGTTTAGAATAAACATCATAAGCAGAACCTTTAAGGGCCTGGGAAAGTTTCATACACCAACGCGACCTCTCTAAACCGTACAGGGTTGCAATTTTCTCAAATTTTTCTAGATACGTGTCAATCTTCTCATTAGGACAAGGGAAAGATTCTAGAGCAAAAGACATAGCGGTGAGATGAGTAGATTGTGTGTTAGAATGATCAGCTAAAGAGGAATGAGAAGAAGACTCTCCATTGCTGGAGGTAGAGGCAGCACCACGACTTTGGAACTCTAGAGTCTTAAGCGCCAACTCGTGCTGTCTCTGTTTCTCTCTTTCCTCCCTCTCCCTCTCTCTTTCTTCATGCTGCATCCTGCGAATTTCCATTTCCTCATCCATCTTCTTCTGCTGTAGTAGACGGTCTTCCGCTTCTTTCCTCTCCGCTGCTTCTTCTTTCCTCCTTAGTTCTTCTTTTTCCTCCTTAGCTTCAGCTGCTTTCCTCTCCGCGTCATATCTTTCCAGTTCGTCTCTGACAAAAGCTTCCGCTTCTTCTCCTTCCAAACCTTCTTCTCTCGCCTCGTCCCTGAGGAGCTGTCTAAGCTTTGCCCTTTCTGCCATAGTAAATCAGTGGCTGAGACTTAGACGAGAAAGAGATAAGAAAAAGATACACTGGTTCCTACCACTTGCGAGAAAAATACCAAACAAACGATGATATACTTATAACCTGGGATACCTCCTCCAAATTTATAGTGTCTAACTATCGCTGCTATTAATCGGCAATTAAGCACCTAATGCAGACGACTACGCCAAATAAATGGTAGTTAAGATTACTCACTGAAAAATAAGTTGCTACAGTGGAAAACAAAATTATTTTTGCAAAAAAATTTGGTAAAGGAAGAAAAAACCCTTCATTTTAAATCCACTATCAAATTCACCCCTGAAGATAGTTAGGGTAAGGGAGGCAATTTACAGGACGTAATTGTCTGAACGCGCTCCTTAGCTTAGCTCAAACACCTACTTCTTCAGAACCCTGTGAATGTTATACACTCACAAAACTTTACCAGCGCTTAGTATTACAAAATCAGTAATTAACATATATTCCGACAAATCAACCTATAACCCAAATGTATAATGCTCAATAATGCTGTGGAAAAATACTTATTAGCCGTGTGGTCAGCACGCCCATAAAACAAATCGTTACGTCTAGGGGATAAATTATTTTTAAAAAATACAAAACTCACAAGATATCACACTCTTACTCTATATCAGAATAAAGAAAAATATCAGACGAGCTGATATTTATCGTCTCGTCTTCCTATTCAAAGTTCAAAATCCCGATAGACGAGACCCCATTTGTCGTAGATTTTTGATAGGAGAATTAAGACTTGTGTTGGTCCCTTCTGAATAGGTTGGAATGAGTGGTAGTCACAGTGTGAGATAGAAATACAAAAAAAATAGATTTCCACGAGTGAGGTGGTGGAATTATGATAGAGGCTGTCTCTGAGAGCGAGAAATCTTCTCTCTCTCTCTCATCTATCTTCTACGACAGATCTAGAGTAGTCAGACAGTCTAACACATATACATTAAATATATCTATATCCACTCACGTGCACGCACATTCAAGTGACGACAAGTAGACACACAGACGTGGGAAACTATTACAAATGATTATATAAATATTTAGAACGAGCTGACCAACATGCTGATTAAATTATTGTTAAGTTTATTTATCATTATAAACCTACGTCACAACATGTAAAATTCCATCAAAAAAAAACATATACACAAAGTCATAAACAAATCAAGGGATGCTACAAGAACTGGTAGACCCACAGTTATGATCTTCCCTCGATGGATAGCCCACAGTCCCGTTAGGAGAAAGATGATAGCACAAAGAGTCCCAGATACATATGATTGAGTCTAAGAGTTTTCCCCGTTTAAGGTATGAACAGACCTGATACTATAATCTAGTTTAAGGGAAAATATTGTTAGCATAAAAAAACAGACTTGCATGAAGAAAGTTATGACAGCAAATAGGTGCCAAAATACAACGGTAAAAATAACATTCAGACATGCGTTCACTCTATTCATTCAGCCGTGGCCACGTGCGCACATTTATACTTACAGCTTTGATCGCTGCCTCTGGGAACATAATGTTTTCTAGGACCTTCACACAGACCCGTAAATGCAGTCTCGGCCAAGAAATCCCCAGTTCCAAAAAGACGTACTGAATTATCTGTCTCAGGGAACGATTCCTTGGGTGTTCTTATTTTTCGGATGTCTGTTTAAGTCACATAAAATTTGTCCAGGCACGAAAGTTAGCGGAGCACAGTGTCACTAGCGTAGGTTTCTAAAAAAATGAGGAATGTCAGGTCGGGTGCCGTATCTCAGTATATGACTATATTTGGTCACCACATAACTAGTCAAAACTCTGTCGGATGTTACTAATATTCTGCTTGCCACAGCGGCTGATCTGTACTTAAGTGTTATTCTGGAAGAATTAATTCTGGCGCGATAGGCCTTTTACTTCATTTAACTGTTACAGTTCATGTAATGAAAGTGCTTAAGTTCTTCACAGATAATGTTCACTTACTAGAACGCTGGCAAAGTTTGGGTACCACAGTATTCACTGGATAAAGAAAAATACATATGAAATATTTTACATATTATGTACTCAATATAACTTACATTTTTAAACTGCAAGCGTATAGCTTGTCTTATAGTTTAACCCTTCCCGTGGAATAAGTTATATTTAAAAAAAAATCATCAATCCTCATGAATTAGGGATACGTGCGTATTCCGTCAACGCTCATGAGGCTTCTAGCATTTATAAGTTAGTTTAGAAAAATATGTTCTCGTCTGATTATTTAGCAGTAAAATTAAATTCATTATAGCTACATTGTTGTTTAAGCTAGAAATTATAATTTATTCTGCTTTCCACTGAAACACGTCACTAGAAAATAATACAGACTTATGCATTAAGCGCTCTGCACCAAATCTAACTAGTGAAATAAAATAAGCGATTTAACACTTTAAACACTTCACGAAATACTAGATAATATGTATAATATTTTACCTCCACACAGAATTTACAGGCGATCGCACAACTTTGGAATTATATGCTTATATTTATTGGTAGTCTAGAAGTTCGGCAAAATTTTTGCCACGAACAAACTAAGACTTCGCTATACAGCTTATTCTCTTTGCACGAAACGTCCTGTCTACTGCGAATTTAGGAGCGAGAATGAAAATCTAGTTTCAAACTCTGGTTATATCTATTACCAGACAAAGAGGTAAACTTTTATTTCGCCAAATCGAAATAATCCCCCTTTCCGTCTGTAACACTTTACGTTTAACACCAAGAGGCTGTCGAAAACTGACACTCTGCGTCTCTGACACCTCCGTCTAAGAAACGGCCGTAGCGCTAAGTGTCAGATGCAAATGTAGACAACTTGTCTGCAATGCAGGGGCAGTTTTCGCACCTCACGCTGACCATGGCCCACAATGAGTGTCGTGTCAGGTGAAATTTCCAGACAAATGTCTCGAACTGCACCGTAGAGGTGTCAGTTATCGCGCTTTTCCTGAGCGCTCAGCCGAAGAAGCTGCGCCTGTCAGCTGAAAGTGCAGACATAGTCTGCTCGTATGTCTGAGATAAGCGAAAGTCACAGTTTCGTGTCCTGACATCTAATGCAAATAGAAATGCATTTAACACTCTCCCGTCTCTGTAGAGACTGACACGTTACGTCATAACTGCGTTCTCAGTTTTGAGAAAAGAAATAGGTAAACGTTAGAATGGGAAAATAGTAATGTATATAGTCGCAAACGAACGAATGCGAAAAACACCGGAAAAAGGTAAAGAGCGATAATAAACAAGAGGATACGGGTAAAAGAAAAAGAAGAAGATATAGGCAATTTAATGATCATAAAATATATGTGACACGGACTACGACTTATGGAACTTGGAACACAAGAAGTATAAATGGGAAAGAAGAGGAGCTGGTGGAAGAGATGAGGAAAGCAAAACTAGAAATCCTGGCTATCACCGAAACAAAGAAAAAGGGACAAGGAGTCATGGATCTCGATGGCAACATGCTGTTATACAGTGGTGTACCCACATCTGAAAGAGCTAAAGGGGGCGTGGGTTGCATTGTGGCCAAAAACCAGAAAGATAGTATCAAGGGATGGAACTTTGTCTCGGAGCGCATTATGGTTGTAAAACTAAAAGAAGGAGAAAGCATAGTCAACCTGGTCAAAGTGTATGGGCCAAATGAGGATGAGAGAGCAGAGGTCAAGGAGGAATTCTTCGAGCTGCTTCAAAGGACAGTGGATGACTGCCTAGATGAAGTTATCATGCTCGGAGATTTTAATGCCAGAGTTGGAAATGACCATGCTAGATGGGGTGGAGTTATCGGAAGATATGGAGAAGATACTCTCAATGACAATGGAAAGCGACTCCTTAGATTCTGCAGTGAGCAGAATCTGATCATCACAAACACAAAGTTTCCCCATAAGCGCATACATGCATACACTAGATGTGAACCAACCAAGAATGAGAAGTCAGTGATCGAATATGCCATTGTTAGGAGAAGCTCATTCAAATATGTCCGGGATGCTAGAGTCTGGAGGGGGCCAGAGATTGGAAGTGATCACTACCTGCTAACAATCAAAAGAACAACTGAAAGAGTTGCTCAGCCTAGGAACTGCCCAACATCACGCAAGAAACTAAGTAAACGAGCGGGAGAAATGAGCATTAGGACCTACAAGCTGAAAGAGCCAGAAATTAAGACCAGATATCAGGGGCTTATTGCTGCAGCGGTGAGCAACACAGAAGAACGACCTGATGATTTGGAAACCCTCTGGAATAAATTCAAGGATATCATAAAGACAGCTGCAGCAGAAGCATGCGGTGAAGTCCGACTTGGGAACAAGAGAAAGAGGACATATTGGTGGACAGAGGAAGTCAAAGAGAAAATAAGAGAGAAGAAAATGGCATGGAAACAATACTTAGGAGCTAAAAACACAACAGGACAGATGGAAAAATATAGAGAATATGTGACACTCAGAACAGAAGCAAAGAACAAAGTGCTAGCAGCAAAACAGAAGTTCTGGGAAGAATTCGGAAAAAAGCTAGAAAAAGATGCACAAGAAAACCAGAAATTGTTCTATAAGACCCTAAAAAACATGAGAAAGGAAAAACAATGCCCTCTCAAATTTATAAAGGACAAGCAAGGCAAATTGCTTACTGCCCCGAAGGAAGTAATGGAAAGATGGAAAGAATATTTCTCAGAACTCCTGGATGGTGAGCATGGTGAAGCATCAGAAATGATAACCACTAGAACAGAAGAGAAAACCAATGATGGTTTAGATGACATAAAGATGGAAAAACTGAAGGCAGCACTGGAGAAAATCAAGATGGGCAAAGCAGCAGGGCATGATGGTAGAACACCAGAAATGGTTAAGTACATGGGAGCATCAGGCGACCTATTACTCTTAAGGGTTCTACAGGCAGCGTGGTACAACAAGACCATACCAAAGGATTGGGAGATTGCCATCATAACACCAATTTTCAAAAAGGGTGACAATCGACAGTGTGGAAACCATAGAAGCATATCCCTTCTCAGTGTCCCTGGTAAAATCTACTCTAGAATCCTAGAGCAGAGACTCCGACGCCTAGCTAAGCCACAACTGGATGAGGTCCAGTGCGGATTCCGAGCGAACCGAAGTACTCAAGACCTAATCTTCACACTCAGACAGCTGAGTGAAAAGGCCCTTGAGTATAAGAGTGAGATCTATCTTTGTTTCATAGATCTGGAAAACGCGTTTGACAGGGTCCCCTGGAGCAAACTTTGGGATTGTTTGGCAAGGAAGAACATTCCAGCACCTCTGATTCATGCTATACAGAGCTTCTACAAGTCTTGCAGAAATTATGTGAGGACAGCAAATCATAAGTCAGAAGAGTTCAGGACCACCACTGGTGTAAGACAAGGTGATATCTTGTCACCTTACCTTTTCATACTCCTCATGGACGATGTCATTAAGGCATGTAAGGAGAGAACAAGAAAGTATTCAGTGGGGTACTGGAAGATGAGACAGGTCTGTATTTCGGAGCTGGCATTTGCTGATGATGTTGCCCTTATTGCTAAATCAGAGGCACATCTCCAATTCAACCTGCAAGTCTGGAAGGAAGAGCTGGAGAAGAGAGGGATGGTCATAAGCAGCTCTAAAACAAAATCCATGGTGATATCACGAGAAGAAAGAAGACATCAGATTAAGCTGGGAGAACAGGTCTTGGAGCAGGGAGACCACTTTAAATACCTCGGAGCTATTATTGACCGAAAGGGAGGCATCAAAGAAGAGTTGGCCACTCGAAAAGCAGCAGTTGGGAGACTTTTTCAGGCCATAAATCGAGGATTCCTCAGCAAGAGAGAGGTTGGTAAGAAAACGAAGATGGCTGTATATAGCTCCACCTATGTCCCAGTCTTGACATATGGATGCGAGTCATGGGCAATGACTACAACCCACAAAAGCCAGATCGAAACCTCAGAAATGAGGTATCTGAGGAAGGTGGCTGAAGTAACAAGAAGAGACATGGTACGCAACCAGACGATACGCCAAGGCCTTAAATCCCACCCCCTGCAGACCAAGTAGAACAGTTCCAACTAAGATGGTTTGGCCATGTCTGCAGAATGGGAGAAGATCGGCTACCACGACAAGCATGGGAAACAAAGAGCCAAGGATCCAGACCCCCAGGACGACCCAGAGTCCGCTGGGAGGACAACATTAGACAATCTCTGAAGGACCGAGGACTAGAATGGAACCAGGCCAGGAGGAAGACAGCCGATAGGATAGTCTGGCGCTCTCTCTTCCAAACCTTTACACCTCACGGTAGAAGGGGAACGACTAAGTAAGTAAATAAGTAGTTATTTGTGTAAAGGGATTTTATCTCTTAAGTAGGGTTAGCAATAAAGTGTGGCTGAATATCGGGTGTGTGAGATGGCAGCAAGTCGCACTGAGTGCTTTCTGACTCAAAATTCCCTATGCACTAAACAAATATTTGCCAATTCTTGGACTGTTTCTGGTGTTTGATTACACCAGTCAACAACCAAAATGTACCAGAAATGAAAATAGCTGATCTTAACTAATTTTGGGGGGAGCCGCGCTAGCGTAGTGGTTACCACACCGCGCTGGCGACCGGGTGACCCAGGATCAAACCTGGCCGAGGACATTTGAAGATTTTTCGTCGACCGGGAATTTGGACTGGATTAACTCGAGCCCTGGCTCGAATATCTAAACATCCCCTCTGCAATACGTCCGGTACCACATGGCGATGACCTACCAGTTCCCAAAGTGTCAGAATCATTTTCAGCTGCTTCCACTGATGAAGAAGAGGACATTGGTGGTCCTGAACCTCAACCTCAAGCGACCCAGATTTTGAACAAACTACATCCACTAAACCACACTTAATAACCCAAGGTGAACTGAATGATCTTGTAAGAGATCTGAATTTACCGAAGAACAAGGCGGAGCTTTTGGGTTCCAGATTGCAACTGTGGAATCTCCTGGCAGATGTTACAATTTCTGTGTATAGGAACCACCAGAAACCGCTTATTACATTCTTTTTCAAAGAGGGTGACCTTTCTGCGTGCCACAACATTTCTGGTTTAATGGCAGCCCTCAAAATCAATTACATATTGGAAGAGTGGAGGCTTTTCATTGATTCATCCAAGAGGAGTCTTAAAGCTGTTTTGTTGAATAATGGTAATGTGTTACCGTCAATTCCAGATGGTCACGCAGTTCATATGAAAGAAACTTATGAAAACATTAAGCAGCTTTTGAAGTGTATAAACTACGATCATCATCATTGGTCACTTTGCGGTGACTTAAAAGTGGTCGCTCTTTTCTTGGACTACAGGGTGGATACACCAAGTACTATTGCTTTCTCTGTGAGCAGGATAGCCGTGCACGAAGTGACCATTACATCAGAAGACATTGACCAATCAGGCAGTCATTGCAGCCTGGCAGTAAGAACGTTGAGAACCCAGCACTTGTCGACACCAGCAAGATTTTGTTGCCACCCTTGCACATTAAGCTGGGTCTCATGAAAAACTTTGTCAAGGCAATGGAGAAAACAGATGAGGCTTTCAAATACCTCATCAGAAAATTTCCAAGACTGAGTGAAGCTAAAATAAGAGAGGGAATATTTGTTGGTCCGCAAATTCGAAAACCTCTTCATGATGACGAGTTTCTTTGCGTGTTGCATGGCAAGGAAAAAGCAGCATGGCTAGCATTTAAGTCAGTGGTGGACAATTTTCTTGGAAACAACAGATATGATAATTACAATGAAATTGTAGAAAATCTCCTTCTGAAGTAAAAGAGTCTTGGCTGCAACATGTCTTTGAAAATTCATTTTCTGGATTCTCATCTGGATTTTTTTACGTCAAACTGTGGAGCGGTCAGTGATGAGCATGGTGAACGATTTCACCAGGACATTGCTGCTATGGAGACAAGGTATCAAGGCAATTGACTCTGTGATTTGTCATGATTGTGTGTGCTTGTGTGTGTGGGTGTATGTGAGTGTGTGAACGTTTGTTTATAAATGCACGTGTGTGAGTATGTATGAGTGTGATGAATGTAATTATATTTGTATGTGATGTATGTATGAGTGCGTATGAATGTAATTATTAATGTATGTATGTATGAGGGTGTATGTATGTAATTATGATGTGTCGACATAACAAGTAACCTACAACCACGGGAAAATCCTGTCAGGGTTCAAGCAAAAACCATGTATGTGATGTATGTATGAGTGTGTATGTATGTAATTATATATGTATGTTATGTATGTATGAGTGTATGTATGTAATTATATATGTATGTGATGTATGTTATGAGTGTGTATGTATGTGATGTATGTTATGAGTGTGTATGTATGTAATTATATATGTATGTGATGTATGTTATGAATTTTCTATGTATGTGATGTATGTTATGAGTGTGTATGCTTGCTGATTACTGTTGGACTGTGACAAGAGACACCTCATCGATTGACCACAAGAAGCAAGCAAAGAGAGCTCGAACAGCGACTGAATAATGACGGAATGAGTTCAAATGTGCCTTTTTAAAACATGATATATAAACTTTAAACAATGTTTTTATTTTTTCTATCATTTTATGTTGAAATATCAATTAATTGAGTATGTAACCACAATTTTTATAATGCTAAAGTAGAAAGACTAGCTGTTCCGCCCAGCGAATTAAACAAGCATACATTATTTGTATTACCGTAATGTAAATTAATCATTTAAAAAAAAACAGAACCAATTGGTGAATTTCATTATGATATTTGAAATCAGCATGTAAAAATCAATAAGAAATGGTATATTTAATTTCTGGTACAAATAACTTTTGAAAATTTGTTGACTAGTGTTATCAGATCAAAATCCCGGTAAACGAGAATATTTCTGTCGTACTTGCTCAGGTTTAGAGTTCAATTCCCGGAAAACGAGCCCTCATTTGTCGTTTTGCGATAGGGGAATTAAGACATAGTTTGGTCCCTTCTGAATAGAACTAGACCGGCGATGATTCAGTGAGAGATAAGATAAGAAATAGATTTTCACGAGTGAAAATGGTGGAAAAATAGGTAGAGTCTGTCACTGGACTCGAGAAGATCCTCTCGGTCAGCCTATCTCTACAACAGAACTTTGTTAGTCAGACAGTATACCCACATATATATTAATATATTTATCAACCACTCACATACACACACACATAAGTGACGACAGTTAGACGCACAGACGTGACAAATTATATTTATGGAATGGGGATATTTTGGGACGAGCTGACCAACACATGTACGTTAAGTTTTTATGTAAATTTTATTTACTATAAAGAAACTCTACAACAGCAATATTATGAATATCAATCAAAATACAAATAAACATAGATTAATGAAATTAATAAAGAAATAGACTCATAGGTGTAATCCTCCCTCCCTCTGAGACAAGATCCCGTTAGAAGAAAGTTATTAACCCCCAAAGAGTCAACGATTTATACGCTATGGTCTAGGATTTCCCTCTACAGTAAAGAACAGAGTTTATACGTTAATCTATTCTGAAAGGGACAGTATTAGCAAAACTTACTAATATATATATATATATATATATATATATATATATATATATATATATATATACACACACACACACACATTCGGTAACTTCTCTCAGTATAAAAATTCTTGTCACACCACGAATGGTCAAACGTCGGAAAATGTTAATGTTGGTGATATCGCCACGACGGGTACAAAATGTAACCATTATATTCTCAAATTAGAAATAAATATATATTTCGTCAGTACTCATAATGAATAGTGCATTTACTAGACGAATAAAATAACTCTTTCTGGTTAATATCAGTTAGATAGATTTACGCTACAGCCGGAACAATTTAGCTATAGATTATATTAATTCGCTAGTCACTTTGCACAAAACTCCTAGTGAAACAAAAATGACGGACTTAACAAATAAATCACTCTTCACAGAAAAATCTATGCGAATAAAATAATTACCGCGAACACAGAATTAGAACTACTCCAAATCGGAAATACTAAGAAATCCACTATAACAATGGTCTAGAAAATCGAAGCTAGTAGGTTCTGGAAAAATCTGTGGGTACTGAGTAATGGATTTTAAAAGCTGGAGAATATATATTAAATCTCCAGAAAATCGCTCGTACTTGTTAATTTTAACGCTTTCGCTCAGATCTTGGGGAATACGTAATCAAAGCCATTTTTCACACTAAAACCGAAACTAGAACCTACGCTCTCGCTTAGATCAGGCATCTGCAATTTGCTAATTAGTGTGAGTGTTCAATTCTTCGATAGAATTCGTGAATCAAAGATCTTTCTCACACTTTAGATCGAAACCAGACTGTCTCTGCCCGCGTACAGACTCGCTTGAAATCCGGCGTAACGTAATTTACTAATCAGTGCAAATTTTACACATCTCTGCTCGTATGGGCCATTCTAGCTAGAGCCCCTTGATGTATAGAGAGTTACGCCAACTAAAATTTGGCCGCCATTTTCGGCTGTATCCGTATTGCTTGAAAATGGACCCAATCGCGAGTTTCAGACACAATTTGCAATTTTCGTTTAGGTTAACTAATAATTTGAAATACAATTAGATGCAAATACAGTAGCACATATTTGTACTATTCTTTGTATTTCAACTAACAAAATAAACAGAAGAAAACTAGTTTACTTACCGGTTTGTTGAATAGAATCAGTAGCGTGAATTTTTAACACATACTACGTTAAATTTTATATTCCGTCAGATTTCCACTATTTGGCAACAAATATTCCGTTAGAATTGCAACACTTAGCAAAACATACTCCCTTCGAATTGAACTATTTACCTAGTTTGAAATGTGGAAACTGGTGAATGACTGTTGTAGACACTGACAGTTTTACTAGATTCAGATGATCACATCAGTTTTTGTTTTCATTAAAAATGCGACAATGTACAGATAGTTTTAACAAAATCTAATTACATATTTTGGACCTGAGATTTTGTTATAATTGTATTACATAATTATATTATATAATTTATTATTATTATATATATATATATATAATAAATTATATAATATTATTATTATATAGCCTAATAATAAAAATTATATAATATATAAATTATTATTATATATATATTGATGAAAGTCAATTAAATATTTGTTAAAGTCAGTTATATAACTGGAACCACCAGGCCTTTACACCCCTCCATTTTAATATTATTCTTGTTCAGAGTTTCTTCTTGATTTTGTTTGTTTTTTGTTTTTGTTTTTGTTTTTAGTTTTTTTATTTATTTACCGTATTATCCCAGTTGTGATTGTCCCTATTTACAATGATTTGACAAATGTGATGTCACTTTCTCATATCGGCAGTTGTTCATATTATTTGGAATTCAAACAATATATATCCTAATTATAACCCATCAGAGTTTGAACGGGATATTTTTCTTCATTAATTTAAAAAAAAAAAAAAAATCTTACTCGATGCTTATTCTCGCTACTAGCCCTGGTATTGTCCAGCCGAAAATGGCGTCTACGTCGTTCAGCCTCGTTTTCGATTCTGATATAGTTGGCGTAACTCTCTATAGATTTAGGGGCACTAATTCTAGGGAGCAATGTCCTTTGATCTGGTCCACACCTCTATAGTTAATTACGTTTCCCTGAGACCGCGATCAACGGCTGAGGGGGTGGGGGGAAGTATTGTAATTATCTCCCCTAATCAATGTAATTACTTAAGAACATCTCACTTATCGCCCTTGATTTCGACCGATATCGAAGCGCCTGGCTTCAGCGTTAATGAGTAGTGAAATCAAAAAGAACAAAAGAGGTGGGAAAACGGAGGAAGCAAAAAACGTGCAGATAACATGTAAATATATTTTACATACTCTGTCACAGTACGTCCCGGCTCAACGTTAGCTAAATAGGTCTGTTGGTAAACATTCCTAAGGAAATAGAGAACAGAAAATAAAATAGGCGTGCTAAATTAGAAAAAGAGACAGATCTCTGCGTGTAGGAGGGTTTTATGTTAACAAAACGTGTGTAGGCGAAAGCCAGGTGAAAGAAAAATGTAGATAATGAAATAGATATATGAAAGCTATTATCATATGTCACACACACCATCAACTATGACAAGTATAAGTGGTAGATTTGTGGTGACCTTAAGGTCATTGCCATCTTGACGGGGCTACAGCAGGGTAACACAAAGTGTTGCTGTTTCCTCTGTCTGTGGGACAACCGTGCCAGGACTACCCACTACAAGAAAGAAAAAGGATTGGCCCCAACGACAATCACTTGAACCGGAGAAACAGAATGTACTTAACGAACCACTTGTAGAATCCCACAAGATCTTGCTCCCTCCTATCCACATTAAACTTGGACTAATAAAGAATTTTGTAAAGGCCATGGATTGAAATGGGGCAGGATGTTTATACCTTCGTGATAAATTTCCAAGACTTTATGAGGCCAAAATCAAGTAAGGTATATTTGTCGGTCCACATACACGTCAGCTCTTCCGTGATCAGCGTTTTGATGATATCCTCACAGGTGATGAAAAGTTAGCTTGGAATGCTTTCCAGCAAGTGGCCACAAACTTTCTAGGAAACGATAAGGCTGACAATTACCAGGAGCTTGTAGAAACATAATATATTTTGTACACACATGTACCTGTCAGCAAATGTTCTGACAGCCAAATCTACTCCGTCTTCTTCCAACTCAACATACGGGAAACCTAACCCTATAGTTCCAGCTAGTGGATATGTGATTCATCTTACAACATTAAGTGAATTTACATAAAAATACAGCATTTGACATTACATAATAAATGGCATGCGCCCCTTGGGGTCGATACACAAAAAAAAAAGAAAAAGTAATAACCTCCCAAAAATTTAATACATGGAAAATGCAATGTTTTTGCTATAATAATACAGTTGTGACTGAAACCTAAGGCTGCTTTCTGGACTGCCGTGAAAGTTATAAACTGGTGTCTAACTACACAAGTAGGCATATAAAATTCCACACAACCACTAGAAGTTTCTATCAGAAAGTAATAAGTGACTATCTCCTATAATTCAGTGTTATAGTGCCCGCACATCACTATTCAGTTTTAAGTGAATAACCTACACCGATAATATTTCCTTACAGAAATGACAATTATTTTAGCCTACTCTTAACCCATGGTAAGCACTGAATGGACTACTCTGATTCTGCGCCTAGTAAGCATCTGTTATCGTAAGTTTACCATTAACCCATTGTAAACAATAACACTGACACCTGACTGCTTAAGCACCCGTTAACTAAGGCGGTAGACGGCGCTACATTATCGGTGAATTAATTCCCGGGAGAAATCACCTAAGATAGTTCAAGTCACACTCCTATCAGTTATATATAAAAGCTAACATGAATATTGACAACAGACAAAGTAAAGACCAAACCAGAAATTGAAATTGATAACGAAGAACTGGAAAGTGTTAATGAATTCGAATACTTAGGATCAGTCATCAACAGCTCTGGCGACTGTCCAGTAGAAATTAAAAGAAGACTTGCAATTGCTTCACATAAACTAATACAGATGAAAAACCTAATGCAAGGCACAAGCAAAGAAACAAAGTTACAACTGATCAGAGCATGTATATTCCCAGTAGCAACATACGGCTGCGAGACTATGACACTCAATAAAACAGTTGCAAAAAAGATTACATCATTCGAAATGAAATGCTACAGAAGGATGTTGAGAATACCCTGGACAGAAAAAAAGACCAACAGAGAAGTACTGCACTCACTAAACATACAGGAACATTGGCTTTTAAATATCATCGCAATAAGGAAGCTGAAATTTTTCGGTCATATAAAAAGACATAATAGTTTGGAAAAAATAGTAATGGAAGGCATGGTCCCTGGGAAAAGGGGAAGGGGTCGACCTAGACGACGGTGGACCCAGGACATCACAGAGAGTCTGAACTTGTCTTTTGCTGATGCAGGTCGACTTGCCCAGAATCGTGATGCGTTCAGAGCAGCTGTAATGGAGACAACGTTCTGGAAAGAATACGTCACATGATGATGAACATGAATATATATATATATATATATATATATATATATATATATATATATATATATATATATATATATATATATATATATATTATAAAAGATATCTACTTACCCCGAGATAACGAGAATAGGCAACACAATCTAGTTTTTGTGCCTACATCTGCCTTTGTATCATTTGGTCATCTACGGGCAGGAAAATTTTACGAGTGTGCTTGACTGAGTAAACCTATCTAGATTTATAGTCTACCAGAGACGCTAATTCGGCCATCTGGCATCGCGTGTTCCCATCGATGTTCGACGTATAACGTAATCAATAGTAAGACAAATGTGATTCTAGAGTTTACATCAAAGACAACCACCGCGAGAAAGTTTCATAGCTAAGACGTAATATTATTCTCGCACTCACTGCGGCGTTCAAGGGCCACAACCACAAAGAACGAACGTGAGTTTTGTCTCCCCTTGAATCGGGTATAAAAGTGGGTACTCAGATAAAAAAAAGGGTTGTCTCACCTTTGCTGCCGCTAGTGGTCCACTTCTTCAAAGAAACTATTTCTCGCTCGAGATCAATTGCTGTTACGATCTACCATTACTGGCCAGGTGTTGAATTTATAATGAAGGCCAGAACGAAATGAAACCGCGGGGTGGGGTCTGAGAGGGGAATAATGTGCCACGTAGGAAAAAATCGAGGAAACCAGACAAATTTAGAAAGTAAGAACAATGGGACGTGTTGGTAAAATAAAATTAACAGTCAAATCCGTGACATAGATCCATGTCAGTTCTTGCAGATTCGATGCTTCTATGGAGATTTTCCATTCATGTCGAAACCAATCATTTTGGACCTTTCGAAGCATGGATTGTGAGTCTGATACAATAACTGCCTTTGTTAATAAAGTCTCAGACAGCCATCTTAAGGCAGCAGTAACTGTCTCTACCTCCAGGACGTATGTACAAGCAGTCCCATGATCCTATAGTGGTGTTTGCTGTGGTAACTTGTTTAACCTGATGAGGTGTCCAATCCCCATACACAACGGCATGTTAGTGGCCTTGTACGACATGCCAGAAGTAGTAGTAGTTCTGTTCTTTCGTTGCCTCTTCAGAGACCCCAGGGGAACGACAGAGACAGAATCTAGAAAATAGCAGGAAACAGAGATGGCAGAACAATCATTTATATCACACAAGGAAACACAAATATTTACAGAAAAAAATAATTGAAAAATACAAGAACGAAAGTCGATACAATTTGAGAGAGAAAAAAAAAAGAATAGTAAAAGATAAAAAAGAATTAAACAGAATGATTAAAAAGAGCACATATAATTTTTAAAAAGAACTGAAACAAACTTAGTAAAAATAACAAGTTAAAGAGACCACGATGAAGAGACGAGTAGAGATAAAACTTAAGGAAAACGACAAAATAAACGTACAGGAAGTACAGTATAAGACAAAAATAATGAAAAGAAGTGAAGGGAAAACGGTGAAGGAGAAAGAAGTGTGAACTGATAAAGGGAAAGATAAACACAAATTATGGCACTAAACACGGTGTTACACCTCTTTTTGTGCACCTCAATGTTTTCATTATTTTGAAACGCTGCGGTGTTCAACGAAGGGTCGCGAGAACAAATCTTGTTAACTGAGTTTATGGTGTGTGTTATGATTGTGAGCGTGATTTTGGGTAAGTCCGTGTGAAGAACGCAGTTCGCGAATTGGGGGGGGGGGGGGGGGGGGGGGGTGGGGGGGGTTTTTTACAAGAGAGGGGGGGGGGGGGGGGGGGGGCGGGGGGGGTGGGAGGCGTGGGGGGAGGGTGGGTGGGGGGGGGGGGGGGTATTGTGGGATTTTTAACAAAGTCAGTGTACTTGTGGGAAGGGTATCCAGCCGGAATGGCTGTGTTGGATGTGTATTTTTCCTGATATTCTATGTCCGCCAGTGTGTATGCATATAAGGAAAGTGTTTATTCATATGTATGCCAGCTATTGATTATGAACCAGGAAGTAATTTAACGATGTGTACGAGTGAGACATAGATATTCATATAGCGGACCAGTAACAGGCAGACTGTACGAAGAGGTGACGAATGTACTGTTCCTATTATACCATGTATTCCACATATATGAACGTTGATGGCCCTGGGTGGTTGGCCTTACGATTTATATGATCATGGTTTTTTCATGGTGAATGGAGTACGTACTGGATGTAGTTGTCAATAAATTATATAACTGTCAGCAGTGTTCAACTAACATTATTTCGACCCGGTGTTGCGTGCAGTTCCATGGATAGATGAAGTAACATTCCCCTAGAGTTATTACTTGACTACATTTCTTCACAATATACAAATACAGGAACGCCACATATAGGTGATGGCAGACAACGAAAGTAATGATACAAGAAAGTGAAAGGGGTTTGAAAAAAACAAACAATTAATGAAAACACACGAACAAGGAACACAAAAAAGTAATGTAGGGAGACATTTTATAAGTAATGTAGAAATCAAAACACGTAGGCGATGCTGAGAGTAATACAGACACATATTGCATATATGAAGTAATGTGTGTGGAGAGATTGTGTAAGTAATGCAGAGATTGTGTATGTAATTTAAATACAGAATGTGTGTAATGAAGATAAAAGCTATGTACATAATATAGGCAGATAATCTGAAAATAATGAAGACAAAAATAAGGTAAATACAGCGATTTTCTAAGCTGTGTAGACAGACAACGTGTACGTACAGTCAATCCTCGCTATTCGCGTGTTCGTGGATTCGCTTATTCGCGCAAGATAAAGTGTAACCCATTTGTTGCCATTGCGGGCACCTCGCGGGTATTCGCGGCCGTGTTCAGTGGGCAAAAAAGGTCGATAGGTTTACAGTACAATACACTGCCCTCATAATGCCATCACTGACCATGAAAGGTAAGATTCAGGTTCATGAAAATTTCTTTACTTCTTAATTTTAAGTCTTTTCTTTACATGTTTTCAATGTTAATGAAATTTTCTTTATTTCTTAACCTAAAATGTTCTGTGTAAATGTTTTCAATGTTTGTTTTCCAGGGATTTTGTTATAATGTGTGTGTGTGTGTTTGCATGTGAATAAGTGAATGAGTAGTGACAGTGTCAGTGAAATGGTGAGAGAGTGACTATTAGTACACCAAAAGATTGTACATATTGTATTACTACAAATACATCATTTGTTTCTATTGGACCGTACATGAAACAAATGCACGTTTGCCATTTGATAAAAAGTGTACACTACAAAAATAAACACACGCTGCAGCTCGCTATGAAGTCGTGCGCTGAACAGGTGGGATCTCACGTTGGGTTGTGCTATTATTTTACGTAGCGTCTTATGTAATAACATGCCATCAAATTCTCTTGTTCTTGACTTCTGTTGCATATAAACTGGTTGAACAGGAGTGAGGAAATAACATTTTAATAATATGAATTGACTTTTCAATCACTATCTAGATGAAGATTGTGTTAAGGATATATAAAATTGTAAAAATGACAAGGATATATAGTTAGTGATATAAAGAGCATCACACCCGCGAACTGTTTGAGCCACTTCCGGACTGTTCAGCCAATCCCCGAAGACATGCACGTTGTTACTGAGTTCAGGCTGCCACAGCCGAGATAAGGACATGGCGATCAAGTAGTGAATCTTCGACGGTGGGAAACCAACACCCTGGGTAAGCCAGAATATTTCTAGAGTTAATATCTCATAGACGTTAACCAGCATTAATTATTTTTCAATAAATTTTATTTATCGCTACGTCTGAGATTAACAAGTGGTATTTCTAAGAGGTATCGCATGAAGGTGGTCTTGTAACGCCATCGGCCATTTTCCGCCGCTTTCTGTACTATTATTAAAACTAACACTGAAACAGACCGCAAGGTCTTTTCTATTTGGACATGCGCCCTAATATAACTAACGGACCCTGTGTCTAGGTTGAACCAGGCGCACCTCGCCAAAATGAGGCAAAATTTTATTTAAAATAAAAACACAGACCATTATACTTCAAGGTCATCACTGATAGCTGTCAGGTGGTAACAGTGTCCGCCTCAGAAATTCCAGTATCTTCCTGTTCCTTTTACTCTCATATAGCCAGATATATATATCTCTTTCACTCTGTGTCTCCCTGTCTCTCTCTCTCTCTCTCTCTCTCTCTCTCTTTTGAAAGTAAAACCTGGCAGTCGATAAGGGCATATCGGTGAAACTTTAACACTGGTTATTATCATCTTCCGTTATGCGCATTAAATATTTAAATATCACCAGAACACTTCTATATGGCAGCGAGACTTGGGCAAGAAAGAAGGCTCAATACCTTCCATCTACTATGTCTACGCCACATCCTTAGTATTTCGTGGAAAGACAAAGTGGCAAAGGCTAAGGTGTTGTCACGTGCGGGTCTTCAAAGCTTATACACTGCTTAGACAGCACAGACTACGCAGGATGTAGGCCGTATGGAAGATGGTCGCACCCCGAAATATATCTTCTACGGACAACTGGTAGATGGCAAAACAGAACAGTTAGGCGACAGCAGTTGAGGTTCAATGATGTGTGCAAGAAAGGACTGGACATAAATCCATATGATAATATGCTTTTAAGAATGGAGGCCCTTGACATGTAGATATATAGAAGAATGGGGGTACTTCTGGTTGAAAGAGAAGAAAACAAATAAAGAGGTTCTAGAAAACCTAGGTGTAAAAAGAGAAATAATAAAGGGGATCAAAATATTCTGGCCGTGTAAAAAGACAACACCTTGCAGAAGACCATACTAGAAGGCAGAGTTGAAGGCAAATGTACAAGAGGAAGACAGCACTTTAAGTAGGAAGAAGGTATCAAGAGATGGTCAGAAAAGAGTCTATCGGAGTGCACCATCAAGACAAGAGATGGTCAGGAAAGAGTCTATCGGAGTGCACCATCAAGACAAGAGACAGGAGACGTTGGATATCCATTGTAGCTGACCCTCGTTGTGGAGATGGCAGCTGATGATAACGATGACATCACAACTTAGCTTGACCTACTATCGTCATGTGAGAAACCTGACAGGTCCGCTATGGGCACTTCGCGGTGATACTTTACCACTGCTCCCAACACCGTTGTGACCCAGTAGGAGTTTATTCAACATCATCATCATCACTTTTCTGTTCCCCAAGGAGTATAGGCTTTCCACAAATTCACATCAAGTCCTCCCAACCTGTGCCATCAGCTCAAGGTCTTTCCCTGTGTTCTTGGCCCTTGTCATTTCTCTGTCCAGTTCTCTTCTCCGCGTGTTTTCCATAGTTATTGTGAGGAATTGCTAAAATAACTCTTCGTGCATAATGTTACGCCATGCAGTTATTTTATAATTTAGTATTGTAATTATGACATTATGATTAATTACAGTTTTTCGTAAGAAATGTATAGAAGCCATTTATTTCTCAGGGGCCATAATCAAATAAATACATATCCAATAAATATCAAGGGACGTAACACAAATGTTAAAACTATTATTTTATGTTTGTTATTAATGACCATACGTTTGCATATTTTACAAGATAATTAAAAATGTTTAACTAAACATATTTACTTTAGTAGGAAATAGAAGAAAAAAAAAAACAGTTTTCTGTAGCACTTCCTTTCTTTTAACTATGTAATTTTAATGGCACTCATTTGGCCAAGGGGTTTCAAATTGGATCGGAGCTGTATCGATACATATATTAAAACCAATGAAGGCTGAGCAAGATTACACTTCCGACTCCTGAAGCGGACAGAAGTGTTTTTGCGATACTCAAGTTACACAAGGCTGATACGTCCTTTTTAGGACGAGACACTGTGGAGAAAATCATCCAACTACTCAAGTTTTCAAGTTGAAATAATTTTTTATCTTTCGTTAGTATTAGCTTAGTGCAGTTAGTTTTAGGTGATTTAGGTAATTATTAGCTAGAAGTATTATTATAACTTAGTAATTCTATTAAATACGCCACGTGGCACTCACTTTTAGGAGATACAGCAGACAGATTGATAAACATAATAAAGATAAGTGGCGATCCCTTTTTAGTTTGATTTAAGTATTAGCATATTACAGTTAATATCAAGTATTTGGTGACTTATTGCTTGGAATTTTAGTATAACTCTGAAATTTTAGAAGAAAATAAAACAATAATAGAAATTAAATAGATCCAAGCGCCACGTGGCATTTGCTTATGTGAGATACGGCAGCCATCTTGCTACGAATAATAAAGATAAGGGGTGATTTCCCTTTTAATTTGATTTAAGTACTAGATTATTGCAGTTAATATTAAGTATTAGGGGAATAGTTAAATATTGCTTCGAATATTTGTATAATTTAGGAATTTTAGTGAGGAAAATAAAAATAAAAATAAATAAACCAAAAACCATAGATTACTAGTAATAATAAACAACCATCAAACTATAATTTAAGTAAAACAAATATATTAAAGTTACCTGGCAAAATTCGAACTAGATTTAACTGTTCAACAAGGTCTGCTAGACAGGTTTAAAAGTGTTTCTTAAATAATAATATTATAAAATAAAAATAAAAAAGAAAGGAGAAAGCAAGGATATACATAACTTAAGATTAAAGCAGCGAGACTAAGGATAAACATTAAAGTTCATACAAAACCAAGCACATAATAAAAAGAGTAGTAACAAATTAAAGACAGGGACAATGCCAGTAATGACCAGGGCACAATCTGGGGAAGGCAAAGCGTGGGCCAAGACAACAGAAAAGGATACAACACCAAACCTGACAGAAAAGAACAGGACCACGAACCATAAAGTCAGAGACACAGAAATAAAGAACAAAATAGAGACCATAAGAGAAAAACTGGAAGGAGGCTCAGAAGTAAAAACAACAGTAAGCATAAACAACAAAGGCAAAAACTCAGGAACCGGGACAGCTAACAAAAAGACAGGACTCACGGAAGATGAAAATCAGGACAACCAGAAAAACACAACCAAAAGAAATCAGGAAACCAGACAAGGAGAAAACAAAGAAGAACAAAATAAAAATTCAGTACTGGAAGCGCACAAAAATACCCAACCAAGTTCTAGAAAACAAGATGACCACACGGAGACCAGAGCCCGGATAAAGATCACTCAAGTTGCTGGCGAAGTAGCAAAACTTAAGGCATTAGATGAAGACAAGATAATAACCATTCTTGAACCAGTGTTAGGCAAAAAGTCGATAGCCAAGATATACAAAACCCATTTGGGCATAATTATTATCCCAAACGAAAGTGACAAAATAAAAGAGATGTTAGAAGACCTTAAACTACAAGCTAAAACGGTGACTCTTGCTCACGACATCCAAATAAAGCTAGAGCTAACCAAAGAAACAAACAAATGTGTTATAAAGGAGATAAGCACCACACTGTCAAGCGAGGAAGTTCTAAACAACCTTGTCAAGCAGAACCCATGCATAAAGATGATACATGTCAAAAGGGTGAAAGTCAAAGGGAATATAGATACACCTGTGGTTGTCTTAACAACGGAAGGTAGAGAATCCCTCATGACATTACTGTTTGAGAAAAAACAGAGACGCCTACATTCCCCCAGTATTGCAGTGCTCAAACTGCATGAAATTTGGCAATGGCCGAAACAGCTGCAAAGGCAAGACAATATGCAGTTACTGTGCCGGTATGCACCCCGCTGCGCAGTGTGAAAAGGCAAAGGCTGATGCCGATTACAAAAAGCGAATTTAAACAGAAAGTGTAACAGCTGCAAGGGAAACCACAGTGCCAGGTTTCAGGGCTGTCCAGTATACCAGCAAACCAAACAAGCACTAAAAGAATCGATCTTAACAAGGACACCATTCAAAATGGTGATCCAAGATATGAAAGAAAAAGCCACCAACACAGACATTAAAGTTGCAGCAGAAATAAAATCTGTAAAAGAAGAGATTAGCATAATTAAAACTCAACTGTCAAAAGGAAAAGAGCAGGAAGTTATTAACAAAACAAAGAACCAGTCAGACAATTCGGCTACATCATTGGAAAATGTGAGCGCGCTGAAAAGTACAGAGGAAGTGTTCGAAGAAATAAAAGCCAAGGATGAAGTAAAATTGTCTGAACTGAAAGAGGAAAATGAAATATTACTAGTTAAATTGTCGGAACGAAAAGAGGAAAATCAAATAATACTAAGAAGAATAGAAAGTGAAAGGCAAGAGCTAAACATAGACAGAGAAGGAACAATCATAACAGCTGAAAATAGGAAAGTAAACCAAAAGAGCATAATACAACAGGAAAACAAAAACAACCTAGAAGAATCTATCAAAGAACAAGTTGAGGTACTTTTACCATACTTAGTGAAAAAGTTTTGGACAAAATGACAAGCCTGAATGAGGAATTTCTTGAGAACATGGTAGATAATGGGCCCATGAGTTCAGGAACTACAGAATAAGAGCAAATTTGATAGTTTAACAAAAAACAAAAGGGATACTAGATGATATTAAAGTTCAACTTAGAAGGATTTAGAATTATACAGTGGAATTGTAGGGGTATCAAAAAGAATTTTGCACACCTACTTGCAGAGACAGGAGGAACTAACACTATATATGCTCTTCAAGAGACACTTTTAAACCCAAATAGTAGATATAGTTGTAAGGGCTTTAAGATACTTAGGCACGATAGGAAAGAAGGTAGAGGAGGGGGTGTCGCAGTCTTAGTTAACGAAACATTTAAAATTATAGACTGTGAAGTATTTGATACAACCAACATAGAAGGTATCCAGGTTACCATAGCAGCCGAACCAAACAATCTAACAATCTTAAATGTATACGGTAAAAATGGTACAATTAAAGATGAAGAAATATTAGCAATAAGCACCAGACTAGGCGCCAAAACAGTCATAGTAGGCGATTTTAATTCCCATCATTATGATTGGGGTGGACAACATGCAGACAATGCAAGAAAGCGCCTACTTGACTTTATAGAAAACAATGACCTGCTAATACTAAATGATCGAACTGCAACTAGGATTAATCCACAAGCTAACAGGGCAGACTCAGCAACAGACATAAGTATACCAACTAACAACCTAGGGAATGTAAATTGGGAAGTGTTACAAGACACACACTCAGATCATCTGCCCATTGTAATAACCATGCACGAAAACGTCATTCCAAACCCAGGACCAGAGAAACCGACTTCCAACTATAAAAAAGCAAACTGGGAAGCCTTCCAATCAGAGCTGGAGGGGATGGAATATAAAGACATGGAATCAGATGATACTGACTTGTGGGCAGAAACACTGACCAATGAAATTCTAAAAATAGCAATAAAATATATACCAAATAAAAATATGCCACCCCACCTAAAACCAATAAATAACACTAACAAGGAAAGAAAGACACACTATAATACAGTTGCTTGGTGGAATAAAAGATGTTCAGAAATTCATGAGAGAAGAAAAAGGGCCTTACAGAAATATAGAAATAACAGAACAGAAGAAAACTATGATGAGTATAAACATATTAGGAATGAATCTAACAGAATAATATTCAAAGCCAAAAAAACCAACTGGAAGGAGTTTTGTCAGTCACTAAGTCCTAGCACTCAAATTAAAGAAGTATGGAAAAAAACTTAAGGCAAACAAAGGAAACAATAAGAAAACAATAATGCCAACAATCAAACTACTAAAGAGAGCAGAAACAGATAAAGAAAAAGCTAATGCCGAATATTTCTATAAAGTCAGTGCAAAAAGTAGTCTTGGACAGGAAGAAAATGAGAGAAGAGAAAGGCTTAAGATACAGGTTTTGAAGGAATTACCAGACCAGATAGATGAAACAAACTATTTAGATGCTGATATAACAGAGGAAGAAGTAACTAGTGCAATAAAAGAGAAATCTAATACTGCCCCAGAGCATGATATACTTAGTTATAAAATCCTTAAGAAAGTACCCCAAAAAACTATAAACATAATAACTTCCCTTTATATCAAAATCTGGAGCTTATAAAAGATACCAAAGCATGGAAAGTAGCTATGATAGTACCCATCCTAAAACCCAATAAGGAAGCCCATGATTTAAGTTCATATAGGTGTAAAGTGGTCACCTCTACTGTAAAGTGTCGAGACAGTAAAATATGATTTCTTCTGTATCTTCTCCTTACGCACACCAGTGATGAATATGATGGGTGCTGCAGATGGAGCAAAGGTCAACTCAACCGACGCAGGGTTATGCAGTTATGGAGTGAGAGTGTGAAGTATTAGTTAGGCGAATGGTGGAATGTTCGTATGTTGACCAGTATAAGGCACTCATTCACTCATAGCCATAAGTCACCAATGCAGACTGCTGAAGTCGTTTCATACTGTTTAATCAGACACACACTTGGACAGAACGGATACAGTCATAGGTACATGTTGACACCGTAAATCATGGTATTCAAATAGTAGGTGGCAACATCAGACATATTTCATGCAGAATTCAAAATACAATGGCGATACGAGTCCAGCATTCAATGTTCTGGTAGACTATCGCCTTATCCTTTAACTGACTGAACGCGTCAGTGGAGATGAGTATGTAAACATAAAAAGAGTTCACTGGCCGAACCCTTTTTCTTGGCTAAGTTCTTAAGCTGTATTTATATCAGGTGTTTATACCACAATAGTTAAACCACGATAGTGGGTTTCCATCATAGCAAGATCTCTATACCACTGTCCGATAGTAAGATTGATATTCTGTTCTCTTGACAGTGATTCATTGTGATGACAGTAATACAAAATGGCCACCTTCTTGAGTTTCGCTCACTCACTCAGAAGAAGGATAAATGATGGGCCGAAGTTAATTCGTAATGTGAATATAAATACTCTCATGAATGTTTCCATACAGTTCTGTATCACTAAGGCTGCTTCATGTAATGCATAAGAACTGTTGGCAAACCTGTCATCTTCATCGATATACAAACGATCCTGGATGCTCGATAACACGGTGTCCATCTAGACCTAACCGAAAATAGAGATCATCAAAAGGGTCTGGTATTACCTGGAGTCCGAATTAAACACAATAGAGTACATGAGGAGAATCTCTGACAATAGAATCTCGCAGAGACACTAACTCCTACTGAAAGATCATTCACAGATCATTTTCAACCTTGTTCCAGGACCAGCCCCAAAACACACACACAGCCATTATCAGCTGGCTTCGTCGAGACTCACTACGCATGCTTCGAAAAACGAATACCTGCCCCAGAGTTCAGCACACAGAATATAGTCCGACCTAAACATACAAAGATATACAATATAAGACCGAATCTTCTTGCACTAGACAAGTAATACATATAAATTCAGGCCATAAACATATTGAACAAGACCAATCTATTTTCTGGCTATCACAAAATGCGAAATGCATGAATCTAGATTCATACGCCAAATCAATATATATTCAAGAGAGATCACTCATATAATTAAAAGTATAAATCAAATCATGGGTGATATAACTTTGACTGTAACAAAAGTAATCTCTTTTTCATATCAACTAGTCATATCATAAATTTGTAATCTGTGCGTCACATATGTGCGCAACAGATTACCACACACCCCGGGAAAAAAGGTACATTTTTTTTAAATACATCTAGGAGCAACATACAACAGGCTCACAACGCACGAATAACAATGTGCAGATGATAAGCATTCTAAACAAATGTAACGCCTAATGTAAGGCTATGTCGTCATATGGTACGACAAGTGAGAATATATCTCAGGATCTTAGAGAAAGTATTTCTCTAAGTATAAATATTTCCAGAGAGGTGTCACCAACGCATACTACAATACTGGCAATGCCACAATTTCTATAATAGTTTATCCAAAAATTTCATCTTAGGTAGCTTAACATCATGATTATCCAAGACGAAAAACATCGAAAGACTAGCGGTGAATATACATCAATGAACCGCTAAGTAGTGATACAATCAATATATGATATATTACATATGTGTACATATTTTAGTATAGAAAAAAAGTGTAGTAGAGTTAGACCTGTAGAAATCTCAGGATCTAACGATTAGGTGGAATCATGTGGGCATCTAGATAAGATATCTGCCATCACATTTTCTGAACCACGGATAGCTCGCACCGAAAAATGAAAAGGCTGAAGAGCAATCGCGTATCGCGTTGATCTCGCGCTCTTCAGATTTTTACTCTGAATAGCCGTAAGAGCTTTCTGGTCAGTTTCCACAATGAAATGCGCGCCAAGAAGAAATCTTTGAAGTTTCAGGATTGACCAAACCATAGCCAATAATTCACGGTCTAGGACCGAGTAATTCTTCTCTGCGGCATTTAGTTTCCGAGAAATATACATCACAGGATGCAGGGTTCCGGAGTACTCTTGCATTAGTGCTGCTCCAATCCCTGTGGATGAAGCGTCACTACGAAGAATAAATGTCTTATCTTTAGTAGGTAACACTAAAATAGGTGAAGTAGAAAACATAGTTTTAATCTTATCCAAAGAGGATGGACATTCTTGAGTCCAATGGACTATATTAGGAGACCCTTTCTTTAGCAAAGAAGAAAGAGGTGACATAATTGAGGACAGATTCGGAATGAATCGTCCATAAAATTGTATGAGACCTAAGAGACTTCGCACTTGCTTTTTAGTCTTAGGAATAGAAATGTTAAGTATTTTACTTGTATTATGGTCCTCTGTTTTTAAGAAACCATGACCAACACGATGACCCAAGAAAGATATTTCGCTAAAACCAATATAGGCTTTAGATGGTTTTGCTGTCAGGTTATGCTCGCGCAAGGTAGACAGCAATTCATTTAACCCTAAATAGTGATCTTCCCAAGTATCACTGAAAAGACAGATGTCATCAAGATATGCAATGACATCTGTACGATGAGATAAGATCCGACGCATCATGCGTACGAATGTTGCAGGGGCGTTCATAAGGCCGAAAGGCATGAAATTCCATTGGAACAGACCCCTTGGTGTCGAAAAAGCAGTAAACGGTTTGGCGTTTTCGGATAGAGGAACTTGCCAATATCCCTTAGACAAATCAAGTTTAGTGAAGAAATGAGAATTCGATAGTCTAGTAAGTAGCTCTTCTAGTAAAGGCATAGGTTCAGCATCAAATTTCGTCACTTGGTTCAATTTGCGATAATCAACGCAAAGACGTATGTTATTGTCTTTTTTCCGTACAATAACCATCGGCGAAGAATATGCTGATGTGGATGGTTCAATTATTTCCAAATCTATCATCTCATCTAACTCTTTCTCAACCTGTGCTTGAAAATGTATCGGGATAGGATACGGTCTGACTCTTATAGGATTATGGTCAGTAAGAATAATGTCATGTTCAATGACATTAGTTCGACCAGGAATGTCAGTAAGGACATCCTGAAATTGTTGTATCATAGTAGAAACTTGTCTCTGTTCTCCTAGAGATAACTCGGGAGAAATCGTAACGTCTTTCCATGATTCATTAGAATGAAGTGGAATCATCGGAAAATGGAGATTCACATCCGTGAAACTCGTTTCCTCATCCTGTATTACTGACAGTGATGAGTAATGTCCATGTGGGACTGGAGAATCGTCCGTTGCCTGGAAAACAGGTTGTAAATAATCCGGACGTTCATGGAATTCCGTAAGCATGTTGATGTGGAAGGTTTTATGCTTCCCGTCAATATCGACGATATAGTCAACATCGGAAACTTTTGATATTACCTCGTACGGATCTTTCCAAGAAAGAAGAAGTCTGTTTTCCCTACAAGGTAGCAAGACAAATGCTTTGTCACCTGGACAAAGTTGTCGCAAGCATCTCTTCTTATTGGCAAATATCCCTGCCTTCTGTTTCGCAAATTCAGAAGAAGCAGTTGCCAATTTGCATGCTTCGATAATCTTGTGTCTAAGTGCAATGACATATTCGTAAGAGGATTTTGTGTCATCGACAATATTATCAGCAGTTATAAGGTCATGAAGTAAGGACATAGGACCTCGCGGTTTCGCACCAAAAACAAGTTCAAAGGGAGAAAATCCTGTATGTTCGTTGGCGACCTCTCTGTATGCAATGAGAGCCGCGGGTAAAACCCTGTCCCAATCCTGAGGATGGTTTTCAGTTATCTTACCTAACAAGTTTTTCAGCGTTCTATTCAGACGTTCTACCATCCCATTAGACATAGGATGATAAATACTACTCAGAGATCTCTCTATCTTAAGAGTCGACATCACTTGAGACATGGTATCCGATATGAGTTGGGTACCATGGTCTGATAATATTTCCCCTGGGAATCCCAGACGCGAAAATATGAGCCAAAGAGCATCTGCAATATCGGCAGTAGTTATGCTCTTCAGAGGAATAGCCTCTGGCCAACGTGTGCACATATCGACACACGTCAGGATAAATTGGTGTCCTCTAGCAGACTTTGTCTTAAATGGACCGATGATGTCTATCGCCATTTTTTGAAATGGTCGAATTGGAATATCTGCAGCCTGAATAGGTGCAGCATGACGTGGACCTTTGGATTTAACTTCTTGACATACCTTACAAGATCGACAATAGATTCGTATGTCCTTATTCACAAAAGGCCAAAAGAAAGATGCAAGAACTCTAGATTTAGTACGGGAAAAACCCATATGCCCAGCACACTGAGAATCATGAGCGTGCTGTAAAATTTTAACTCTCATATTTTTGGGCACAAGAATTTGAGAATGACTGGACTTAGCGGAGTCTTGTACCATACGTACAAGTACGCCATTCTTCATCGTAATCCAAGATTTACGATTCGTATCTTTATTTGGATCACCTTTTGTCGCTAGCGTGAAGAATTTTTTTAAAGTAGGATCATCTTCCTGTTTCTTTATGAATGAGTCACGAGAAATTTCCAAGGGATCACCTTGGTTCTGTGTATCGTTATCTTCAGAAGGCGAAGATTGAGGCACGTTAAGAGCTTGAGCCCTAGTGACTACAGCATTAGCAGTTTGTATATTCCTATTTTCCCAATCAGCAATTTGTTGAGGAGTGCATTCTTTCACTCCATGAATGCGACCGATTATAAGATCAGCGATCGGATTCGGGAGACGACATGCGTGCACATCTCCTGTAAAGAAGGGAGTAGCAATGTTGCCAATGGCAGTAGAGTACTTCTCCAATGTGCCACCAAATGTTACGCATTTGATTACTTTGCCAGTGGCTCGAGAAGGATCTATGAGTGACTGCCTCACTCCAATGGTGGTGCACCCCGAATCGAAAAGAATTGAGACCGGAGTACCATCTACTAGACCTCTATTCAAGATAAGAGCACCTCTTCCATCATGCGCGACTGACGCAGGAAGAGCGGGGAGAGGATGACCACAGCTTAAAGTAGAAACCGTGGTTGGATCGAATAATGTTTTGCATTGGGAACATTGAGATGCTCTACCAAAATCGAAAGCAGAACATCCCAAATTATTAGAGTCTTTCTTATCATTAGCTTGATTACCGGCTTCATGGAACTCTTGCTGTGCAGAGTTAGCCTGGTAATGTGATTTACCTCTTTTGTATTGTGATCTACCTCGATTATTATAACCTCTATAGTTATTATTGTCTCCTCTGTTATAACCCCTATTTGGGTTTGAATCATAATGTTCATGATCATAATTATCATGCTCATTATAATGAGTATCTCTGTAATGTTGGTTTTGTTGTTTCCATGAAGGAAAACTTGGGTAGTTCCTATAGTGACTTCCTTTGCGAAAATGTCTATAATTATGGCCACCCCTGAATCGAGGACTGTCAGCCAGATTCCAGTTCTTGGAAGAAGAACCCTGATTTGAGTGGTTACCTTGGTTTTGATACTTATTCCAATTAACCTTTTTGTCAAATTTATTTTGAGCTCCTTGGAACTTGTGTGAGTAATTATTATTGTATTGTGTTGCTGACGCAACTGGCATACCCTCTCTAATCTTAGTGTTGCTAAGAGTTACGTCAGGATGTGCCGTGACGTATTGGTCACAAAATTCTTGCATTTGTTTTAGTGTTTGAGGTTTACGCTCGTGTAAAAATTCAAGGAATTGTTTGTTCACAGAGGACATGATCTTGTCTCTGAGCAACAAATCCATAAGAGCGTCATATGTTTTCTCTATTTTGGATAATTCAATCCATCGTTGAAATGTAGGACGTGCTTTTGCAATGAATTCTGAGAATTCTACCCCTGTCTCAGGTACCATTGTCTTAAACAAAATACGATAACCTTCCTCAGACAGTTGATATTTCCTTATCAAGGCTGCCCTGATAACTTCATAATTATCCTTGTCAGCCTCTTCAACCAAACATAAACTCGTCAGAGAATCACCTTTTAGATTCTCGGACAACTGATTAGCATATTGTGATTTATCCACATTATGAGCTCGACAAGCACGTTCAAATCTATTAAGCCAGAATGTTATGTCATCACTGGCAGAGTTGAACGCTGGTACCTTGACCTTGTAAGTAAAGGGTTTACCATTACCACCAGATGATTGATTAACATTACTCATATTTGTCAATTTCATTTTTTCTAACTCAAATGCTAAAAGTTCTTTCTGATGTTCATGTTCTCTTATTGCTTTTCTCTCCTCAGCAGCAGCTTCTTTGTCTAATCTTTTTTGTTCAGCTTCTTTGTCTAATCTCTTTTGTTCAGCTTCCCTATCTAATCTCTTTTGTTCAGCTTCCCTGTCTAATCTTTTTTCTTCCATCTGAAGTTTTCTCTCCTCAGCAGCAGCTTTTTTCTCCTCAGCAGCAGCTTTTTTCTCCTCAGCTTGCATCTGCAATCTGAAATCCTCAGCATCTATCTTCTTTTGTTCAATTTATGCTTTCCATTTATTCTCATCTTTTTGTTTTTTCTATTCTGATTTTAATGCAATGGCGAATTGAGCAGATGAATATTCTTCCTATTCTTTACCAGACTTACCAAGGGTTAACCCTTGCTGGATAAAGTAATCTAAATTAGCCATCCTGTCTTATGAAATCAGTAACCTGAAAAAGTAAATAAATTACCTTATCCCACTTTAATTGGAGACAAGTCTGTACTATAGACCTGTATACTCACTTCACTTTATTTTACTCTCTTAGTCTTAGTCAAAGACCTTATATGGTTATCTTGTTTATAATGAAACAAATGATCACTTGAGTACCTGTGGAAAATAATATCTTTCTATCCCAATCACTGTGGGAGACAAGCCTTATACAGGTCTTGCATACTTCCTTGTATAGTAATAATAATAATAAAGTACTGGCCTGTACTATCATATAAGTGTACTCAAAAATACCTCATATATCTTATGTCAACCAAAGACATTAACAAAGGACAAGCATAAAAGACAATATGAAAACAATTGCAGAAATCAAATAATGAAAAAGCTTAACCAAAAATAATGTCACAAAGTATGTGATGATAACTGCAAGGTAATAACAAAACAAATAACGCTACAGTGTATAAACATAAAATGGTGTATAAAAATAAATGACAGAAAAGGGGAGATCTACAAATACAAACAGATCAAACAAAACTAAGGAACAGAAAAATATTACAAAACAACGATGAAAAAGAACACGTCATCACAACTAACCAAAAATAGCAACAGATGTTGCAAGCAAATTTTCAATCAAGAAAATTGCTCCCTATAGAACACTAGTATAAGACCAATGTCACTCGGTATACCTTATACTTGTCACCACCCATCCAGGCCCGCAAACATATAAACAACTATTACATATAAACAAATAATCATGTAGACATTAATAGCATAAATGCATATAGCATACAATATATCATTGAATATTATGTGTTGTGGATAGGGTGTTGCAAAGCAGGCACAGTTTTTTTAATGTAAATTAAACTGCCACTTTTAATAAATTTTTAAATTCTTGAACTAATTTATTACAAAGTTCAACAATTAGTATATAGAAGATCCACAGACTTCTTAGTTCAATAATGTTTTATTTCCTGCCAAATAGTCAACTGTTCAATTTAATACCAATGTGTACTGCTGTCTGTTCTGTTACAAAGATAAACAAGCGCTGACCTAGTTCCAGTTTATGCTTGACAGGTCAAGATGACATCGTCTGTAAGTTTGTCCTACTGGTGTTGATGTGTGTCGCATTTTGCCAAAATAAACGTTCTTGTAACACTCGGTGACTTCTCAAGATTAAGACTGCGAAGGCTGGACCCAGGGAACTGGCCTACCACTGTAAAGTGGTCACCTCTACTGTAAAGTGTCGAGACTGTAAAATATGATTTCTTCTGTATCTTCTCCTTACGCACACCAGTGATGAATATGATGGGTGCTGCAGGTGGAGCAAAGGTCAACTCAACCGACGCAGGGTTATGCAGTTATGGAGTGAGAGTGTGAAGTATTAGTTAGGCGAATGGTGGAATGTTCGTATGTTGACCAGTATAAGGCACTCATTCACTCATAGCCATGAGTCACCAATGCAGACTGCTGTAGTCGTTTCATACTGTTTAATCAGACACACACTTGGACAGAACGGATACAGTCATAGGTACATGTTGACACCGTAAATCATGGTATTCAAATAGTAGGTGGCAACATCAGAGATATTTCATGCAGCATTCAAAATACAATGGCGATACGAGTCCAGCATTCAATGTTCTGGTAGACTATCGCCTTATCCTTTAACTGACTGAACGCGTCAGTGGAGATGAGTATGTAAACATAAAAAGAGTTCACTGGCCGAACCCCTTTTCTTGGCTAAGTTCTTAAGCTGTATTTATATCAGGTGTTTATACCACAATAGTTAAACCACGATAGTGGGTTTCCATCATAGCAAGATCTCTATACCACTGTCCGATAGTAAGATTGATATTCTGTTCTCTTGACAGTGATTCATTGTGATGACAGTAATACAAAATGGCCACCTTCAGAAGAAGGATAAATGATGGGCCGAAGTTAATTCGTAATTGAATATAAATATTCTCATGAATGTTTCCATACAGTTCTGTATCACTAAGGTTGCTTCATGTAATGCATAAGAACTGTTGGCAAACCTTCATCGATATACAAACGATCCTAGATGCTCGATAACACGGTGTCCATCTAGACCTAACCGAAAATAGAGATCATCAAAAGGGTCTGGTATTACCTGGAGTCCGAATTAAACACAATAGAGTACATGATGAGAATCTCTGACAATAGCATCTCGCAGAGACACTAACTCCTACTGAAAGATCATTCACAGATCATTTTCAAACTTGTTCCAGGACCAGCCCAAAAACACACGCACAACCATTATCAGCTGGCTTCGTCGAGACACACTACGCATGCCTCGAAAAACGAATACCTGCCCCAGAGTTCAGCACACAGAATATAGTCCGACCTAAACATACAAAGATATACAATATAAGACCGAATCTTCTTGCACTAGACAAGTAATACATATAAATTCAGGCCATAAACATATTGAACAAGACCAATCTATTTTCTGGCTATCACAAAATGCGAAATGCATGAATCTAGATTCATACGCCAAATCAATATATATTCAAGAGAGATCACTCATATAATTAAAAGTATAAATCAAATCATGGGTGATATAACTTTGACTGTAACAAAAGTAATCTCTTTTTCATATCAACTAGTCATATCATAAATTTGTAATCTGTGCGTCACATATGTGCGCAACAATAGGCCTATCTACTTAACATCACTTACTACTTACTTAGTCGTTCCCCTTCTACCGTGAGGTGTAGAGGTTTGGAAGAGAGAGCGCCAGACTATCCTCTTGGCCTGGTTCCATTCTAGTCCTCGGTCCTTTAAAGATTGTCTAATGTTGTCCTCCCAGCGGACTCGGGGTCGTCCTGGGGGTCTGGATCCCTGGCTCTTTGTTTCCCATGCTTGTCGTGGTAGCCGATCTTCTCCCATTCTGCATACATGGCCAAACCATCTTACTTGGGACTGTTCTACTTGGGTCTGCAGGGGGTGGGATTTAAGGCCTTGACGTATCGTCTGGTTGCGGACCATGTCTCTTCTTGTTACTTCAACCACCTTCCTCAGATACCTCATTTCTGAGGTTTGGATCTGGCTTTTGTGGGTTGTAGTCATTGCCCATGACTCGCATCCATATGTCAAGACTGGGACATAGGTGGAGCGGTATACAGCTATCTTCGTTTTCTTACCAACCTCTCTCTTGCTGAGGAATCCACGATTTATGGCCTGAAAAAGTCTCCCAGCTGCTGCTTTTCGAGTGGCCAACTATTCTTTGATGCCTCCCTTCCGGTCTATAATAGCTCCGAGGTACTTAAAGTGGTCGACCTGCTCCATGACCTGTTCTCCCAGCTTAATCTGATGTCTTCTTTCTTCTCGTGATATCACCATGGATTTTGTTTTAGAGCTGCTTATGACCTACCCTCTCTTCCTTCCAGACTTGCAGGTTGGATTGGAGATGTGCCTCTGATTTAGCAATCAGGGCAACATCAGCAGCAAATGCCAGCTCCGAAATACAGACCTGTCTCATCTTCCAGTACCCCACTGAATACTTTCTTGTTCTCTCCTTACATGCCTTAATGACATCGTCCATGAGGAGTATGAAAAGATAAGGTGACAGGATATCACCTTGTCTTACACCAGTGGTGGTCCTGAACTCTTCTGACTTATGGTTTGCTGTCCTCACATAATTTCTGCAAGACTTGTAGAAGCTCTGTATAGCATGAATCAGAGGTGCTGGAATGTTCTTCCTTATCAAACAGTCCCAAAGTTTGCTCCAGGGGACCCTGTCAAACGCCTTTTCCAGATCTATGAAACAAAGATGGATCTCACTCTTATACTCAAGGGCCTTTTCACTCAGCTGTCTGAGTGTGAAGATTAGGTCTTGAGTACTTCGGTTCGCTCGGAATCCGCACTGGACCTCATCCAATTGTGGCTCAGCTAGGCGTCGGAGTCTCTGCTCTAGGATTCTAGAGTAGATTTTACCAGGGCACTGAGAAGGGATATGCCTCTATGGTTTCCACACTCTCGATTGTCACCCTTTTTGAAAATTGGTGTTATGATGGCAATCTCCCAATCCTTTGGTATGGTCTTGTTGCACCACGCTGCCTGTAGGACCCTTAAGAGTAATAGGTCGCCTGATGCTCCCATGTACTTAACCATTTCTGGTGTTATACCATCATGCCCTGCTGCTTTGCCCATCTTGATTTTTTCCAGTGCTGCCTTCAGTTCTTCCATCTTTATGTCATCTTCATCACCATTGGTTTCCTCTGTGCTAGTGGTTATCATTTCTGATGCTTGACCTTGCTCACCATCAAGGAGTTCTGAGAAATATTCTTTCCATCTTTCCATTACTTCCTTCGGGGCAGTAAGCAATTGGCCTTGCTTGTCCTTTATAAATTTGAGAGGGCATTGTTTTTCCTTCCTCGTGTTCTTTAGGGTCTTATAGAACAATTTCTGGTTTTCTTGCGCATCTTTTTCTAGCTTTTCTCCAAATTCTTCCCAGGACTTCTGTTTTGCTGCTAGCACCTTGTTCTTTGCTTCTGTTCTGAGTGTCACATATTCTCTATATTTCTCTATTTGTCCTGCTGTGTTTTTAGCTCCTAAGTATTGTTTCCATGCCATTTTCTTCTCTCTTATTTTCTCTTTGACTTCCTCTGTCCACCAAGGTGTCCTCTTTCTCTTGTTCCCAAGTCGGACTTCACCACATGCTTTTGCAGCAGCTGTCTTTATGATGTCCTTGAATTTAATCCAGAGGGTTTCCAAGTCATCAGGTTGTTCTTCTGTGTTGCTCACCGCTGCAGCAATAAGCCCCTGATATCTGGTCTTAATTTCTGGCTCTCTCAGCTTGTAGGTCTTAACGCTCATTTCTCCCGTTCGTTTACTTAGTTTCTTGCGTGGTGTTGGGCAGTTCCTAGGCTGAGCAACTCTTTCAGTTGTTCTTTTGGTTGTAAGCAGGTAGTGATCACTTCCAATCTCTGGCCTCCTCCAGACTCTAGCATACCGGACATATTTGAGTGAGCTTCTCCTAACAATGGCATAGTCGATCACTGACTTCTCATTCTTTGTTGGTTCACATCTAGTGTATGCATGTATGCACTTATGGGGAACTTTCTGTTTGTAATGATCAGATTCTGCTCACTGCAGAATCTAAGGAGTCGCTTTTCATTGTCATTGAGAGTATCTTCTCCATATCTTCCGATAACTCCACCCCATCTAGCATGGTCATTTCCAACTCCGGCATTGAAATCTCCGAGCATGATAATTTAATCTAGGCAGTCATCCACTGTCCTTTGAAGCAGCTCGAAGAATTCCTGCTTGACCTCTGCTCTCTCATCCTCATTTGGCCCATACACTATGACCAGGATGACTATGGTTTCTCCTTCTTTTAGTTTTACAACCATAATGCGCTCCGAGACAAAGTTCCATCCCTTGATACTATCTTTTTGGTTTTTGGCCACAATGCCACCCACACCCCCATTAGCTCTTTCAGATGTGGGTACACCACTGTAGAGCAGCGTGTTGCCATCGAGATCCATGACTCCTTGTCCTTTTTTCTTTGTTTCCGTTATAGCCAGGATTTCTAGTTTTGCTTTTCTCATCTCTTCCACCAGCTCCTCTTCTTTCCCATTTATACTTCTTGTGTTCCAAGTTCCATAAGTCAAGTCGTAGTCCGTTCCAGTTCGTCGCCTTTAGAATCAGTCCGGTTTTCTCTCTGGTAGTTCTCGTAATCAAAAGTTTAAAGCAAACAGGTGATTGGCCTGTTGTGCCTTTGCATGGTGGAGGGGCTGCCTCCTTACGGCCTCCATGCAGGCCGCCCTCCTCCTTTTTCAGCCGGGCTTGGGACCGGCCTAGGCGGAGTTTCCTTAACATCACAACTAGGTAAAATACTGAAAAACTGTTGTTAACAAAAGAGTTAAATTCTACCTCGAAAAAAATCAGTTATATAGCCCAAATCAGTCAGGGTTTAGAACAGACAGAAGTACAGTAGACCAGCTTGTAAGATTAGAACACGATGTCAAGCTAGAGTTCAAGAGAAAAAAGAAAACAGTGGCAGTCTTTTTGGATGTCGCTAGAGCATATGCTGAATGCCGGAGAGATGGAGCTCTTTACAAAAGGAAAAAGATGGGCATCACTGGTAAAACCTATAAGTATCTAGAAAACGTTTTACAAGACAGGTATTTTGCTGTACAGGTGAACAATGATAAGTCAGAAATATATGAACAACAGAATGGGATTCCTCAGGGATCAGTGATTTCACCTTCAATTTTCACTATAGCTGTAAATGATTTAGAAGACGAATTTAACGACATTAAGAATGCATTATCACAATTTGCAGATACAAAGTTTCAGAGTGGATGAAAAGTTGGGGCTTCCAAATTAATGTAAACAAAACAGTAGGTATGATTTTCAGCAAAGGAAATTTTTAAAAAAATAACAAAATCAATATAACCATTAGGGATCCCGTTACACGCCCTATTGAGGCATATTGGGAATATGGTGTTAGGCCCATATTTTCTCGACCGTCGGCACACTAGGGGTGATGTGGTCAGCCTCACGCCGGCCGCCTTAACCTTCCCAGAGTTGCTCTGGTACCAATTTGGGGCTGGGTCGACACAGGAGCCGTTTGCGGCCTAAAAAAATCCCACCTCATCTGGGGATCGAACCATAGACCACTGAGCTAGGAAGCCAGTGCACTAACCACTATGCTACCGCGGCTCCCAATATAACCATTAAAGGACAGAAAATATGTACCTCCTCAACAACTAGATTTCTGGGCATGACTTTAGATAAACATCTAAATTGGAATAAACATATAGACAATTTAGTAGAAAGCTGTAGGGGATCCCTAAATATACTGATGATAGTAAAAGGTAATGGTTGGGGGGCCAGGAATAAAATAATGCTTATGTTCTACAAGTCTTTCATCAGGGGGAAACTAGATTATGCCAGCACAGTCTATGACTCCGCTGCAGCTTCTAACAAAGCTAAACTAGACAGAATTCAAAATGCAGCCATGAGAACCATTGCAGGTGCATTTATATCAATACCAGTAGAAACGCTAGAAGTAGCTCTTGGCATACCACCCCTTGGTCTAAGACGGAAAGAACTAAGATTAAATTATTGGAGTAAAGTAGAACAAGAAGTGACCCACCAAGCACATAAAGCATTTGTCAAAAACCAACCAAGTGTTTGGGACGTCCCCTTAAATAAAGAAGATATCCAACAAGGTGGAGAACTATAGAAGATCTAACACGGTTCAAAGAACTATCAAACACAATTAAAAATAGTAATAAATAAAGAAGCAAAATACCCCCCTGGGAACTAAAAACACCAATCATAGGCTACTCACTTACTGAAAAGATCAAACAAAACATAGAAGATAAGGAAGCCAAAACGATAAGTAGAAAGTTCATAAATCAACTTACAAAACAAAGTCTGGCCGTCTACACTGATTGGATCCAAGGGTGATAGTGGGCAACTAAGTGCAGGAGTAGTAATACCACAGTGGGGAATTAAGAAGAGCTACAGTGTAACTGAAGGGGCTTCGATTTTTACTGCAGAGATGGTAGCAATTCTAAAAAGTTTAGAAATAATCGAAGATAACCCACCAGAAGCTGTTACGATATTTACAGACTCACTATCATCACTACAAGCCCTAGAACACCCTGGTAAATGTAGCCGGCCAGACATAAAGGAAGAAATTCTTGCAATTAATACATCACTAGGGAACAGATGATGTTGTGTGAGGCTAGTGTGGGTTCCAGCACACATAGGTATAGCTGGTAACGAGTTGGCAGGCCAGAACGCCAAGTATGGAAGAATAATTAAAAACAATATAAGAGCAGGACTGGGGAGGTCGGAGATTAAGAGCCATGTGAAGCTAACTATAAACGAGGAATGGAAGACAACATGGAAGAACAGTAGAAAAGGCAGACACGCGTTAAAACTGCTGAAAGAACCAACAAGCACGTGCCAGGTCAGAGGAGAACTAAAGGTACCCTCGAACAAAAAGCTGTGTCGTCTCCGTCTCGGTGCAGCATACTTTATGATAGAGGAACCACACTGCCAAGAATGTCAGGAAGAAAATGACATAGACCACTACCTGATCCACTGTAGAAAATGCGATCAACAGAGGCTAGAATTAAAAACATACTTTAGAAATCACAATATAGACATGACAGGTGATAAGGTTTTAAGTATAGATGCCCCAGGAGAAGCCCAAACAATACTTAAACGATATATATATATATATATATATATATATATATATATATATATATATATATATATATATATATATATATATATATAACACAAAGGCAAATATATAAGGTTAATAACAGTGACAATATTGGTAATAATAACAAAAATAATACTTCAGAAAAGACATTCAACCAAATAGAAATTAAGCAACAAAAACTAACAAATCATTAATAAATAAAATAAAATAAAAAAGTAAAAAATTAGCAAACTCACTAACTACTCATAGGACAAGGAAAGACAACGAGGTATAAAAAAAAACACTAACTCACAAAGAACAAATACTAATACAAGTTAAAACCAAGTGCAAAGACAATAGTTATCTATATACAATACAAAACTGAAAATAAAATGACAAATACTAATATAAATTAAAACCAGCAACTGCAAAAGACAATAGTTATTTAAATTTAATACAAAATTAGTAAATAGAATGACACTAAATACCCCAATTATAACCAATTTTCAGGTTGAACAGGGAAGACTAAGATGGAACGAGAAGAGGCAATAATGGTCAGCTGTTAAGTGCCCTCTATCCACCCATCACCTTTTCAAAACAACAACAACGTTTTCTGAGCATGAACATCCACTGTGCGTGTTTAATCTTAATGAAAATGTTACTTGGTATTATTTTTTTTAAACGTCATTTTAAAAATGCGTGCTCAAAATTTGAATGTAAATTTTGATTGAAAAAGCAGACTTATGCATTCATTCGCTTTCACTTATGGTATGTCGGTGCATCATAATTTTTTTTTTTTTATGAACCTTCGTTCCCGCTTAGTATTAAAATTTAGAAAATGCCTGGTTGTTTAAATAACTTTACCAACATACAATCAAAATGGTAAAATTATTATTAAAATGTCGTAATTTACTACTCTACGTTTCTTTATTTTACATAGCAATTTAAATTATTTAAACATACACTAATGCTTTATGCGAAAATATAAAAAAATACTTTGATGTAGTATTTAACAATTATTGTTACTTTTTTTATATCAAATTTAATTACATTTTACAAAGCAGTTTCTGTTTATTTACCAAATATTACATAGTATTTCGAAGACTAAGCGCTTTGTCACAGAGAGTTTATGATCTATAAATTTTCTATATTATTCTTTCTTTCTTCCACCCGTATCCTCTATTTTATTATCACTCTCTATCCTTTTCCTGTATTTTTTCGCATTCGTTCGTTTGCGAGAAAGATTTTCTTTCCCATTCTCACGTTTACCTGTTTCTTTCTCTTACTGAGAACGCATTTATGACATAATGTGTCAGACACTGCACTAGACGAAATAACTGTGGTTATACGGGCTGGTCAAACATCTGTCTACAGTTTCCCGTGTCACAGTGTTTCTTCGGCCGGGTTTTGGCCTGAGGTAAGAGAAATTCGCTCTCGAGAGACCGAATGGCAGACATGCGTCTCGGTTTTTCCATGACACTCACGGTTAACGTTTCAGCATGAGGCGCGAACAGCGCCAGACTTACATAGCTCAGGAAAGCGGTACGTCGGGAGAAGGTGTTAAGACGCGGCTGGCAGCTATGGCTGGTGTCTGGGTATGTGCAGTGTTAAAGACGGAAAGGGGAGATTATTTTGTTTTGCGAAATAAGTTGGGACCCCTTTGTCTAGTTTAAGATATTAATCAGAGTTTGAAACTTGATTGCATTCATTCTCCATTTTGCAGTAGACGTGGTCACTTCGTTCTGGATACTTAAACTTATAAGTGAAATCTCTTAGTTTCGTTGTGATACCGTAGTTCTGTGTTGAGGTAAATATTACATTATATAGCTAGTATTTTGTGAAGTGTTTAAAGTGTTAAATCGCTTATTTCACTAGTTAGATTTTTGTGCAGAGTAACTAAAATATAGTCTGTATTATTTTCTAGTGACGTGTTTCAGTGGAAAGCAGGATAAATTATAATTTCTAGCTTATAAATCACGTAGCTATAATGAATTTAATTTAACTGCTAAATAATCAGACGAGTATAATTTTTCTAAACTAACTTATAAATGCTAGATGCCTCATGAGTGTTGACGGAATATGTATGGATTCCTAATTCATGATGATTGATTTTTATATATAACTTATTTCACGGGAAAGTTTAAACGTCAAGTCAAGCTCTATGCTTGCAGTTAAAAACGTAAGTTATATTGAGTACATAATATGTAAAATATTTTATTTGTGTTTTTTTCTTTATTCAGTGAATACTGGGGTAACCCAACTTTGCCGGCGTTTAGTACAGAGACATACCTGTGAGAAACATAAACATTTTATATCTTTAACCACGTGGGTTTTCAAGTAACACCTGTCTGACAGGGCGTGTGCCTTCAGAGATAGACAGAATACCAATCCCACTAACGGGTTTCTTTTTAAAGAATAAATGCTTATACTGGGCCTTGGAGCCAGATCATATTTTCTCCTCGAACTCTAATGTACATGCTGCCTTGTGGCGAGAATAATTACAGAAAATAAACATTAACTTTTCCGACATTATTTGACCAAGTGGGTGGTGAACCAAGATTATCTGTTGAGAGAAGTTGTCCACCGGTCATCTTCCTAATTAAGTGAAACCTTGTGTGCTGACATTGTGTGCCCGTTTAAGCCTAATCCTTACCTCGTGAGTCAAGTGACACTAACTTTAGTCTGAAATAACTATTGCATGAAGCAGACGCTCCCCGGATCCATTTTGATGAAACCAACAAACAAATCTGCAGAGCTGGGATCCGCTTCATTAAACGACAGTAACAGATAAAAAGTGTGTGAGTGTCCCAAAGTTTGCGCCAGACGGCGAACAGCAGCACGATTGTAAGTATATCAGGGCCCTGATGAAAGAACCGAGTGAAAGTAGACTGAAGGATGTTCTTTGTTTGATTCACCCACATTGTAACTTTCTTTATGCAAGTTATTGCTAACAATATTTCCCCTTAGAATAGAGCAGAATATCAAGTCTGTCCATACCTTAAAAAGGGGGAAATATTAGACCTAATCATATGTATCCTTGATTCCTTGGGGCTATCACTTTCTTCTAACAGGACTGTGGGCATACCTTGAAAGATAAGATCATACGGTGGTCTATCATTTTGTAGCATTTGCATTGACTGTATGACTATTTGTATATGCTTTGATGTAATTTTATATGTTGTGAGAGAAGTTGTTATGATAATTAAACTACTCAATAATTATTCCAGCGTGTCGGTCAGTTTTCGTTCCAAAAATATCTATATAATCACTGTTATAGTTTTCCCACGTCTGTGTGTCTCACTGTCGTCAATTGTGTGTGTGTGCATGTGAGTGGTAATAAAAATATATATTAATATATGTATAGGTGTTAGACTGTCTGACTACTTGTCACGTAGGGTTTATATTCATTTAATTTCCTACATCTTCTTCCTATTCTTTCACCCGAATTCTCTCTTTTATTATCTCTGTAATTCCTTTTTTTCCTGTATATTTTTCATCCATTCGTTTTGCGAATATTATTTTCATATAATTCGCAAACTTTACCTGTTTTCCTTTCTCTAAAACTGAGAATCGCACCTGGGTGGTATTGCGTACATGTCAGTCGCGCTGGTCGGATGATAGGCGTGAATTTACAGCATTCGCTAGACATTCGTCTGAGGGTCTCTGGCCTGGGGCGTGAAAATTCACCCGAGGGACATGGAAAGTAGACAGAGAGTCTGCATTTCAGTAAACGCATGAGGTTTTTCGTCAGGAAAAACCCGGCTTAGCGTGAAAATCCACTCCGCACTGCAGACGGTGGTCTGAGATTTGCAACTCATGCAAGCCCTCGGCCACTGATGGCTGTTACGTCACGCGATAAGCGGACGAAGGTGTTATACGGACAGGGGAGACTATTTCGCTTGGCGAAATAAGATTAGGATCCTGTGTCCGATTTTAAAGATATTGGCCAAGTTTGAAACTTTAATTTCATTCTCGCTCATAGACTCACAGTAGATAGGTTGCTCGTAAACAGAATAGCTGTTAGCGAAGATCTCAGTTTGTTTCGGCAATTTGTCGAACTTCTAGACTTCCAGAAATATTTTCAGCATTTTTATTCTTAAGTTGTGCGACTACCTGTAATTCTGTGGTTGAGGTAATTAATATGATAGATATATAGATTTTGTGAGTGTTAAAGTGTTTAATCGCTTAATTCATTTTAATCTATTTCTTTAGCGCAGAAGAGAAATAAAGTGGTAGGCTATTATATTTTCTAGGGAAGCATTCAGTGGAAAGCAGAATAAAATTAAAATTTCTAGCTTATAACGGCAATTGTAGCTATTTATGAATTTAATTTAACCGCTAATACTCAGTCGAGTGTATTTTTCTAAACTAACGTATAACTCTAGAATCGAGCCTCATGAATGGTGACGGAATACGCACGTGTTCCTAATTTATGAGGATTGCTGATTTTTAAATATAACTTACGTCACGGGAAGTTTAAATGATAAGCAAAGCTCTCTGCTTGCAAGTTTAAATGTAAGTTATAACCAGTACAGATTCTGTTTATTATATTATATGTGTTATTTTTCCTCCACACAGTGAAAGTTTTGGGGTGACCCTAACTTTACCAGCACCTAGTAGTAGTTTCCATACTTGTGAAGAAATAGACAGTCCTTATTTTGAACCACGTGGGTTTCTTAAGTACCACTGGTCTAAACAGTGCATATGCAACCCGAGTTAGCCAGAAATACTATATCCCAATAACGGGTTTTTCAAAGACTGTAATGATAAATACTGGACCTTGGAGCCAGATCTTAATTTCTTCTAGAAAACTCTACGTAATCTTTCTGCCTGGTGGCGCGAAATACTTCTAGTATTAACTAACATTTCCCGACTATATATATATATTCTTGTGGACAAATCTGTGGTGTGACTAAAGTGAATCCTATACTGAGGGAAGGCACCGACCTGACATTCATCATTTCTAGAAACCTACGCTATTGACACTGTGCTCTGCTAACTCCCGCGCCTGGAATAATTGTTAGGTGACTTAATCAGACATTTGAACAAATTTGCACACCCAAGTAGTCGTTCCCGGAGACTCCGAGTTAAATACGTCTTTTGGAACTGGGGACTTCTTGGCAGAAGACTGCATTTTTTTTGAGTCTGTGTGAAAATCTAAAATCAGTGTGTTCCAAGAGGCAGCGAGCAAAGTCGTGAGTACCTGTATGAGAGGCCATGGCGGAATGAATGAGTGTACGCTGGTTTGAGTGATATTTTCACTATTATATCTTTGACACCCTGTTGCTGTCCTATTTTTTTTTCTTCAATCTGCATAATTTGTTGCTAAGGCTAGAGTTCTTGTGTTTTTGTCTTAGGTTAAATCAGATTTTTTTTTTCAAAAACTCTGTGCATATAATTACGAGATAAAACGAAGAAAACTCTTAGACTCAAACCCTATGTATCTGTGACTCGGGCGCCATCATCTGTTCTCTTAACGGGGCCGGGCTAAACCTAGAGTTAACACTATAACGGGGCTATCATCCTTGCAACATTTCCTTGATTTTTTATGACTATGTGTATATGTATTTTCCTTGATGTACTTTCTTTGATGTTGTGAGCCGATTTTTTCCTGATATTAAAATCGCTCTTGAACTTAATAATAGTGTTTGGTCAGCTCGTTCTAGATAATATATATATCATTGTTATAGTATTCCCACGTCTGTGTGTTTACCTGTCGTCACGTGTATGTGCGTGCCTGTGAGTGATAGAAATATACGTAATATGTATATTGGTGTAGTCTGTCTGACGCTGTAACAACTGTTGTAGAAGATAGGTGAGAGAGAGAAGAATTCTTTTCGCTTTCAGAGACAGCCACTATATCAAATCTATCATCTCACGTGTGTGGAAATTCTATTACCTTTCACTAACTCTCACTGAGTCTATCACCTATTCAAACCTATTCAGAAGGGACCAAACCTAGTCTTAATTCTCCTATCGAAAATCTACGACACTACTCAAAATCTGTCGTAGAAGATAGGTGAGAGAGAGAGAAAGATTTCTCGATCTCAGAGACAGCCTCTATCACGTTCTACCATCTCACTCGTGGAAATCTATTGCTATTACTATCTATCACTGTGACTATCACTTATTCTAATCTATTCAGAAGGGACCAACCCAAGTCTTAATTTTCCTATCAAAAATCTACGACACGCTTCATAACATAACAGTTGAGTAAACCTAACGTTATCATAACTTACAGATTATTATTTAACTCAACACCAATCATGTATAAAGAAAAACATAAAATTACAGTTTTAATCAAATGTAAATTTTGTAGACTAAACGTCATGGAGACAGAAGAACACATGTCCTTTTACTGCGATATAATGACAAAAACTTCGAACACTTTGAAACAGACATTACAAATACATGCAACGACAGAGGTAGATATGTATAAAGCAGTTTTGCTCAGCATCATTCCAAAGATGTCTCCGCGTATTGCAATATTTTATTTTTACAAACACTTTTGGCAGAATATAGACATCTGGTATGGATTTGTAGAAATAAAGCCCTCTACGAGCAAAGAATTTTTAATTCTGAACTTTTTCTACATATATTCACACAGAAAACAAAACACTTAAATCAGCTAACGTAATTTTCAGAGAAGACAAGGGCCATTGTGTTTTGCGCACACCACCACATTATTTCTTGAGATGATGTATTAATAGTGTAAGTGTATTTCTCTATGTTTATGTGTATGTATGTATGTAGATGTGTATGTATATACATATGTATGTGTATGTATATATGTGTATACATATATATGTGTATATATGTGTGTGTGTATGTATATATATATATATATATATATATATATATATATATATATACATATATATATATATATATATATATATATATATATATATATATATATATATATATATATGCGAGTGGAGGTAGGTATATGTATGTGCATGAGGGTATATGTGTGTCTGATTGTGTATGGGAATACGTACATATGTGCCTTTTTCAAGTATGTGCGTATGTGTATGTACGTGTATATACAGGTACATGTGTGAAAATGCGTATATATCTATATATACAATGTCTTTTGATGTTGTTGAAATATATAAATTATCTAGTAAATATAAAGCCTAATAAATCCATATAATAAATAAAGGAAGAAGAATGGTAAAGAACAGTGCTGTCACAATGACAGTACTCGAAATCCCCTTTGTTTTATGCTTCGTCTGCAAATTGTAACGTTTCCACGTTAAATATAGGCCTTCTGCAACATACACGCGTTTCCCAAACACACAATAAAATGTGCTGCCTTTCTAAGAAAAACCTTGAAATATGCAAGTTGACCTAAATTTTAAATTCCATTCATGTCTTTTTCTACACTGCGTTACCAAAACGAACGAACAGATGGACAAAAGGATAAAGAGAGAGGGAGGGCTGAAAATCAGGAACGCATGCAACACGCGTCGCGCGATACACAAATGCTACCATCACGCGTGTAAGACTACATGCACTAAATTTTTTTTTTCAGACGGACAGTGATAAAATACACTACCCTTCCCAGACAGCACATCTTCGAAACAGGAGGTAGAAATTGCATATTTTGAACGCAGCCACGTAGCTCTTTTAAATTTGGATATTTGGGTTCCTTAGGGTTTGCTGACAAAGAATATGTAAAACGTTACGCAAATAGTCTAGGAATTAACAAGTTATAACCAAAATAAAATATTGGGGATGCCTGACAGCATGAAATCATTTCTGCTCATAAAATTTTTTTATAACATGTTTGAAAAAACCTTGCGTTACAGAAATAGCCTACCATGTAAACTCCAAATTGATTGGAGCGCAACAAATGAAAGACGAACCACGATTGGTCGGACTATAAATACTATCTTGGTTGTTAGGGAGACGTAGAAAGGTAACATTTTTTCAAACACTTGTCGAAACGTGGCCTCATTGGCTAGACTTGCTGATATACTCACTTAGGAGCGTTAGTTCGAGACCACTAGTGCAAATAATCTTGATAAAGCGACAGTGCGTTGAAGCCAGCTCACATTTTTGCTAAAATAAAAGCCTGGAACATAAGCAGATGGGAATTTGTGCCAGTAATTGTGCCAGAATTCATTGCTAATCAACGTATCTGTGTTTATTTCCATGAAATTGTGGTAAGCTTGAACCATTCAGTATCTTTTAATGAAAATTGAATGTAAATTGTTAATTTATGCCTGTATATATATATGTGTAGTTCAGTGGCAAACAGGAGATAAAGCCTATAATGCTCCAGCCTGAACAGAGGGTGTCGGAGGGAAGTAAAACGGCATGGAATGGCCAAATAGTACACTGACACCTGGATGATTGATTAGACAGAAATAATGCTGGAAGTGCAGAGGCGTGGTAACCATTAAGGAGGTAAATACTGGTATAAAGTATTTCAGATGAAGCTGACAGTTGGCCTAACGCTCTGAACTCAATGTTTGTGTTGTATTGTGTTCAGTGTAGAACTAGAGTATCAATTAGTTATGAAGTAGAAGGTATATCCTTCTTGTTTTCAGGGACCGTGGTCTTGATGGTATTGAGCTGCACCTGGTCAGAGCTTTGCTGAATCCAGAGTCGGACAGCATACTCCTTGGTCCATTTAGCTATCAGTGAGGTGTCTCCAGAGCCCAGAGGAGAATTCGAGCAGAGGAGTCCTTTCCTGCCGCCATCACTCAAGATAAGCTGATTTGGCCAGCTGAGCTCAACATTATGTCCCCTCATCTTGAAATGACTTTATAAAAATAACATTCAGAGGGGGATTTAATTGTCTTAATATCAGGAACTGAGAACATCTCCAATACTAGTTTCCTTAAGACAAACTATTGAAGTCATGATGACAAATACCAACAGAGCTTGAACAAAACAAAACCAGTATTACCTCATTTTACTACTACACAACTGACACACATAGGATATTTTTAATAATATATGTCACTACAATATTCATATTAATCCATTCTGTACATAACTTGTAATGAAAATTGATTGTGATTCCTGGTTCCTTTGTAATTGAATCAGGACACATATTCATTCATATCAGCAATGAATACATATTGTTATTTGAAAAGTTATCAGTGACTCCTTAAGATATCCTTTAGAGTGTTATATGTATGTGAGTGTCCCAGTGTTGTCAAGTATAGTGGAATAAATTAAATTGTTTATCTGTCTGTTGTTGTTTTGACTTACACTTCATCCTACACATACCCTAGACACATAACGTAGTCATCACACTATTGCAGAATAATTCTGACTGAGATATATAGATATGTGGTAGCAAGTAAGGTTATCTATAATACACTACTCTTAATAGATATAGATACCTTCACAGCTGATCTCAGTCAGTACACTAAGTCCCCTATAAATATTTATAACATCCCACTTCACCACATATATTGGGGTCTCGCTCTTGGGATTTTGAATCTTTCCCTATTAAAAATATTGGGGGTAATTCACTTCAGGGAATATAAGAATTAAAAGGTATCCTTGGGTGGAATTAAATAAGGTTGAGCTCACGGTGCCTGTGTTGTCCATTAGATATACTTAGAGATTAAATTGTTGGTTAGACATTGTAGAAATTTACCTGATAGACAATGGCGGACCTGGCCAAGTTTCGATCTGCTGCTGTACAGACTGCAAAAGAGTTAGGATTAGATGGGCAAGTTATGGTTGCCTATGTTACTACGGAATGTGACAAATTTATTGAACGCGAAGAAAGAAGGTTTGAAGCCGAAAGAAAGTTAGAGGCTGACAGGGAAATTAAGAAGTTACAATTTGAAGCTGAGGCTGAGACTAAGAGGTTGCAAGCTGAGGCTGAGACTAAGAGGTTGCAAGCTGAGGCTGAGACTAAGAGGTTGCAAACTGAGGCTGAGACTAAGAGGTTGCAGATTGAGGCTGACAAAGAGGCTAAAGCATTGGAAGCCGAAGAAAGAAGACAGGCTGCAGAAGAAAGAAGACAAGCTGCAGAAAGGGAAGAGAAGAAATTAGCTGCAGAAAGGGAAGCAGAAAAGGAGGAGAAGAGATTACAAAAGGGAACATGAGTTACGACTAAGGGAGTTTGAGTTTCAAGGCCATGCTCCTGAAAATGGTGCCAGTCCCTTTGCCTCTGATGCTACGGTTACTCAGGGAGCCTCAACCTCAGCTATGAATTTTCATTTAGATCATTTTGTTGAGAAAGACGATGATATAGAGAGCTACCTAAATAGGTACGAACTATTAGCTACCACGTATGGGTTAGAGAGAGAAAGGTGGAGCTTAAAGTTATCTCAGGGACTTCGTGGGGCAGCTTATGAAGTTTTTGCAAAAATGAGCAGAGGTGATCAGGAAAATTATGACATGCTAAAGCAGGCTCTTTTGTTAAGGTATGAAAAGAATGCAGAATTTTATAGGAAAAAATTTAGGAATGCTAAACTACTATCAGGTGAAACCTATCACCAGTTCTCTGCACGAATAGAGACATACTTGGAGAAATGGACTTCTCTGGGGAAAACCCAAGATCTTAAGGAAATGGTCCTTATAGAGCAATTAAGAGAGTCCATGGCTCCAGACCTGAGAAAGTTTCTCATGGAACAAGGTGCAGAGAGGCTGGATGAGTTGCTAAATGTTGCTGAAAGGTATCAAGCAGCTCAAGCAGAGGTAACAGGTAATAAAAAGAAACAAGTGGATAACTTTAGGGCACCACAGAACTTTAATAAATTTGATCCTAGGGATCAAAATAAAGGTAAGCACCAATTTGATAGGCCACGGTATGACAATAAAAATAAATTCCCACAATTCGATGAAAGGAAATATAATGAAAGAAAATCTTTCAACCAAGGAAAAAGGTGGTGTAAGAATTGTCAGATGGACAATCATGACACTGACCGTTGCAGAAGGAAACCTGTGTATATGGCAACCCTTCAGGTCAGGTCGACCTCAAGACAGGAGGAGGATATTATGTTAGATACCACTCCAGAAGAGATGAGGAAGGCACAGGCTGGGGATAAAACACTCAAGCCTTGTTTCAGAAAATTGTCAACTTGTCATACAACTCCAGGCAAGGGAGATTTTTACATGAAAAACAAGTTGATGTATAGGAAGACTGGAGCTAGATCCAAAGGTCACGGACAGCTGGTACTTCCTAAAAGATATAGGGCAGACTTAATAAGGAGCCTACATGTGAAACCAGATGGGGACCATGAGAAGATAGGTACCATCATTCAAAAGGTGGCTCACAATTATTATTGGCCCAAAGCAAGATGGGACATTGAGAATTTTGTAGAAAGGTGTAGCATAGCACATGAGGGAACACCCACAAGTGGGAACATGGATCAGGACCTGGACACGCCACGGGGCAAAATTAGGCCTGATAATAAAAAGAAAAATAGATTTGATAAAGTGGACCAAATGGAATGGGAAGCCCCTTTTCACGGACAAGCTTCACTTAACTGTTTTACAATGTCCACTATGCGGAGAGTGCAAAAAGATGTCTTACCCCAGGATAAGCCGATAATCCCTCAATCGGACTTAAACAAACTGAGGAAGAGGATGTAGAGAGGAAATCTCTCATCAAGAATTTTAAGTGGGGAGAAAGCCCCAAAAGAAAAATTGGTAGCGGTCGTTTTGTGAATGATAATTCTGGGAGAAAAATCATCACTATAAAGCTTCGAGTGGAAGAGACCATACCGGTGCATGGACAAATAGGTCCACACAATTAAAGGTCCATATGTAGCTTTGTTAAGAACGTGGACTGATGAAAAGGCAGAGGAAAACATTACATCTTCATACCAATATGTGAATGAGCTGACTACTCGTTTGAAAACTGGCTGGAAACTTGCCAATGAAAATTTGAAACAAGCCAGGAAGAAACATGCTGCCTATTATAACAGGAAGGCGAAGGACAGAGATTTGGCTGTGGGAGAGAAGGTACTGCTTCTTTTGCCCGGGAGTCAGAATAAGTTACAAATTGGATGGCAGGGTCCATATACAGTTTTAGAGAAGGTATCTAGAACAAATTATAAGATAGATAAGAAGGGGAAAGAAAAAATCTATCATGTGAATCTCCTGAAGAAATATTTGGAAAGAGAACATCAGGAAGAGACACACTTGTTGACCTTGTCCATCGCCATGGAGATGAAAAAGGAACCACTTTCATCATTTGAATATCCATTACACCCCTGTGAGACAGCAGCACAGGTGAAAATCAGTACACATTTAACGAAAACTCAGAAAGAAAGAGTGCAACAGGTTCTAAATAATCATGCAGAGGTGTTAACAGACCGACCAGGGCATACAAACCTATTGGAATATGATATGAAACTAATAGACTCCACACCTGTCTGTATGAAACCATATTCGATTCCGTTTGCTAAGGAGAAAGCTTTGAAGGAAGAGATAGACTATCTGTTGAAGGAAGGAATTATTTCGCACAGTGAGTCTTCGTATAGTTCCGGTGTGGTACTCTTAAGGAAGCCCTCTGGAGAACATAGACTCTGTATAGATTACAGGAGACTGAATGCTATTACAGAAGGACAGGTGGATCCATTGCCGGATACAAATCAGCTGTTTGCCAGACTAAATAAAGCTAAATATTTCTCAAAAGTGGATTTGAGTAAAGGATACTATCAGATCCCAGTAAAGCCTGAGGTTAGACCATACCTAGCCTTTAGTACCTCAGAAGGACACTATGAGTTTAATAGATTGCCATTTGGATTGAAGAATGCGCCTAGTGTCTTCTCTAGAATGATGAGAAAATTATTGGATCCTCTGAATAATCCCTGTATAACAAATTTTATGGATGATATCCTTATAGCAACAGAAACATTTGAGGAACACATTGACTCTCTGAACATGCTGTTTGATCGACTTAGGGAGGCAAATTTAACAGCCCGACCAACCAAATGTTGCGTTGGATGTAAAGAATTGGAATTTTTGGGACACACAGTTTATCAGGGAAACATGACCCCTGACCCAAAGAATTTAGAGAAACTACAGAAAGCCCCGAGACCACAAACCAAGAAGGACGTGAGATCCTGTGTCTCATTATGTGGTTTCTACCAGAAGTATATCAAAAACTTTAATTCCATATGTGCACCGTTAACTGAATTGACACGTAAAGGACATCCAGATCGCATTACATGGACACCACAATGTGAAATGACTTACCAAGAATTGAAGGAAAAGCTCACAAGTAAACCCATTTTGAAATTACCTGACTTAAGTCAAGAATTCATAGTAAGGACGGATGCAAGTAATATTGGGCTGGGTGCAACTCTACTACAGAGATCTGATGCATTGGATGGGGAATTAAGCCCAGTGGCATATGCTAGCAGAAAGTTGAATAAAGCTGAAATCAACTACTCAACTAGCGAAAAAGAATGTCTTGCAGTAATATGGGCGATAAAGAAATTCAATATTTATCTATATGGGAAGGCATTTAAGTTGCAAACAGACCACAAACCGTTATCGTTTCTAGCACAGGCTAGGCATGAGAACTCCAGGTTACTCCGATGGTCTTTACTTTTGGCTCCATATAATTTAGCATTGAGTATATATCTGGAAAAACCAATTTGGGAGCGGATTTTTTAAGCCGCCATCCGTGTGATGAGAATCACCGTAAACCCCAGAAATAATAATAAATTTCTCTATGTGTATATAGAATAAAGGACTGACATATAATGTCTGTTTTAAGAGGGGAGGTGTCGTGGAATATTCTAATCCACATATATAAATTATCTAGTAAATATAAAGCCTAATAAATCCATATAATAAATAAAGGAAGAAGAATGGTAAAGAACAGTGCTGTCACAATGACAGTACTCGAAATCCCCTTTGTTTTATGCTTCGTCTGCAAATTGTAACGTTTCCACGTTAAATATAGGCCTTCTGCAACATACACGCGTTTCCCAAACACACAATAAAATGTGCTGCCTTTCTAAGAAAAACCTTGAAATATGCAAGTTGACCTAAATTTTAAATTCCATTCATGTCTTTTTCTACACTGCGTTACCAAAACGAACGAACAGATGGACAAAGGATAAAGAGAGAGGGAGGGCTGAAAATCAGGAACGCATGCAACACGCGTCGCGCGATACACAAATGCTACCATCACGCGTGTAAGACTACATGCACAAATTTTTTTTTTTCAGACGGACAGTGATAAAATACACTACCCTTCCCAGACAGCACATCTTCGAAACAGGAGGTAGAAATTGCATATTTTGAACGCAGCCACGTAGCTCTTTTAAATTTGGATATTTGGGTTCCTTAGGGTTTGCTGACAAAGAATATGTAAAACGTTACGCAAATAGTCTAGGAATTAACAAGTTATAACCAAAATAAAATATTGGGGATGCCTGACAGCATGAAATCATTTCTGCTCATAAAATTTTTTTATAACATGTTTGAAAAAACCTTGCGTTACAGAAATAGCCTACCATGTAAACTCCAAATTGATTGGAGCGCAACAAATGAAAGACGAACCACGATTGGTCGGACTATAAATACTATCTTGGTTGTTAGGGAGACGTAGAAAGGTAACATTTTTTCAAACACTTGTCGAAACGTGGCCTCATTGGCTAGACTTGCTGATATACTCACTTAGGAGCGTTAGTTCGAGACCACTAGTGCAAATAATCTTGATAAAGCGACAGTGCGTTGAAGCCAGCTCACATTTTTGCTAAAATAAAAGCCTGGAACATAAGCAGATGGGAATTTGTGCCAGTAATTGTGCCAGAATTCATTGCTAATCAACGTATCTGTGTTTATTTCCATGAAATTGTGGTAAGCTTGAACCATTCAGTATCTTTTAATGAAAATTGAATGTAAATTGTTAATTTATGCCTGTATATATATGTGTAGTTCAGTGGCAAACAGGAGATAAAGCCTATAATGCTCCAGCCTGAACAGAGGGTGTCGGAGGGAAGTAAAACGGCATGGAATGGCCAAATAGTACACTGACACCTGGATGATTGATTAGACAGAAATAATGCTGGAAGTGCAGAGGCGTGGTAACCATTAAGGAGGTAAATACTGGTATAAAGTATTTCAGATGAAGCTGACAGTTGGCCTAACGCTCTGAACTCAATGTTTGTGTTGTATTGTGTTCAGTGTAGAACTAGAGTATCAATTAGTTATGAAGTAGAAGGTATATCCTTCTTGTTTTCAGGGACCGTGGTCTTGATGGTATTGAGCTGCACCTGGTCAGAGCTTTGCTGAATCCAGAGTCGGACAGCATACTCCTTGGTCCATTTAGCTATCAGTGAGGTGTCTCCAGAGCCCAGAGGAGAATTCGAGCAGAGGAGTCCTTTCCTGCCGCCATCACTCAAGATAAGCTGATTTGGCCAGCTGAGCTCAACATTATGTCCCCTCATCTTGAAATGACTTTATAAAAATAACATTCAGAGGGGGATTTAATTGTATTAATATCAGGAACTGAGAACATCTCCAATACTAGTTTCCTTAAGACAAACTATTGAAGTCATGATGACAAATACCAACAGAGCTTGAACAAAACAAAACCAGTATTACCTCATTTTACTACTACACAACTGACACACATAGGATATTTTTAATAATATATGTCACTACAATATTCATATTAATCCATTCTGTACATAACTTGTAATGAAAATTGATTGTGATTCCTGGTTCCTTTGTAATTGAATCAGGACACATATTCATTCATATCAGCAATGAATACATATTGTTATTTGAAAAGTTATCAGTGACTCCTTAAGATATCCTTTAGAGTGTTATATGTATGTGAGTGTCCCAGTGTTGTCAAGTATAGTGGAATAAATTAAATTGTTTATCTGTCTGTTGTTGTTTTGACTTACACTTCATCCTACACATACCCTAGACACATAACGTAGTCATCACACTATTGCAGAATAATTCTGACTGAGATATATAGATATGTGGTAGCAAGTAAGGTTATCTATAATACACTACTCTTAATAGATATAGATACCTTCACAGCTGATCTCAGTCAGTACACTAAGTCCCCTATAAATATTTATAACATCCCACTTCACCACAAATGCAACAAGAACAAAAAAAACCAAAACAAGAGTTTGATGCAAGTTTCACACAAAAATGAAAAAATAAAGGAGGGAGGAAAAAAAAAATTGTGTGAATGAGTATGTGCAGGGAGTTCCGGGTTTTTTTTTAAAATACAGCTGCTCATTGTATTTTCATTTTTATACTAATATTTATGCTGTTATTGTCAATGTATCAATGCATATGGCTTTGTAAATTTCTAAGGAATGTGAATAAAGATGTTTTAAAAAAAAAAGAGCCAAAAAAAACGATAACGGACTCTAAGATCAAAGTGTCTAAGCCAGGGCCGAGATCACACAAATTTTACACAATGAAGTCATAGACCTAACTTTACGCCCCAAAATGGGTATTTTAAGATAACGGACTAGCTCTGGCGTTAGCGTAGCTGGCGAGTCCATTAAGGGCTTTATGCTAGCAGATAGATAATGTTGGTCCTTTTCAGGACTTAGTATCTATCAACGCTGATCGGGTTATCAGTCAACAGAGTTTAATTTTTTTTTAGGATGGTAAATGCGCTCTGATATAACCACATAGGTTGAAAGGCCGGGGCCTCGCCAGAAGAAGGCAAAAACCAATACCAAAAAAAAAAAAAAAAAAACTTCATAACTGAAACAGACTGCAATATCTTTTGTAAAAGAAGAGGGTCTTTATTACATTGCTGGACCGAAGGGTCTTCTATAATTGTACATGTGCCAGTCTCAAACGGGGAGCGCCTCGCCAATATAAGGAAATATTTAAGTTTTAAGAACCATAAGGAATAACACCATTTTGTGCGGCTTGCATTTGCAATTACTGTAAACAAGGCACAAGGATAGTCACTTAAAGCGGCAGTCATGAACTTAAATGAAAATTCATTTTCACTTTAATATCAAAATATTATAATTTAATTTTGACATTTCATAAGTTTCCTACACAGTTACTAGGAAAAACCCGGGCAACGCCGGGTCCTTACAGCTAGTATATATATATATATATATATATATATATATATATATATATATATATATATATATATATATATATATATATATATATATATATATATATATATATATATATATATATATATATATATATATATATATATATATATATATATATATATATATAGGTAGGTAGATAGGAAGGCCTGTAGGTAGACGGATTGGTAGATAAATAGATAGGTGGGTGGGTAGGTAGGTGGGTAGGTAGATAGATAGTTATATAGATAGGTAGGTAAATAGATAGATAGATAGATAGATAGATAGATAGATAGATAGATAGATAGATAGATAGATAGATAGATAGATAGATAGATAGATAGATAGATAGATAGATAGATAGATAGATAGATAGATAGATAGATAGATAGATAGATAGATAGATAGATAGATAGATAGATAGATAGATAGATAGATAGATTATTGACCAACAATAAAATGTACTGAAACAGCTGTACCTGAAACAACTCTCTCTGCTGCGCCTTCATCAAGAACTGGGCAGTCACTGCGACGATGTCATCCCCAGCTTCTGACTCCATGTAGGCCGCCTCACTCAGCGTTTCTGTTCGTTCGTCTTTCTTTGCGTCTTTTGAACGGAATCACAATGGGTTAGAAGTTGACAAGTATGTCCTGTCTGGTCCGTCCGTCTGTCTGCTTAAGGTCAAGGTAGTCCCATAGCAAATATTGCCGTAGGAGAGCGAAGTGTTAGAGGCGTCACTATATTAGGTGGTCCAGCATCGAGAGGTGGGGGTGACCAGTTCCATTCCTCGCCGCCTTTTCCTTCTCCAACTCTCGAGCAGAGTCATATACCCATTTACCATTGGTGTAGACTGGAGAGTTACGCAACCCGGCATCTCTGCCGCGAGAGGCCAGCGCTCTATCCGCACTGCCAGTCGGACGCTCTCACTATTGTGTAGTATGTCTGTCGCCCTCTGCCTATTTATTTATCGTATCAATATTTGTCGCCGTCTGCTTATTGTGGTGAAATTACAGTGATGCAACGTTAAAATTCCTCCATTTATAAAGATAATAGGTAAAATAACATGTAGGTATAAAAATATAGGTAAGATACGCTGATACATTCTCGCCCATGCCCGCGTTTTCTAGCGCTATTGAAACTAACTAGTTATAACATGCAGACTAAACGAACGATCTTTTTAGACGGGGTGGAAACGGAGATAAAAGAAAAAAAAATGTGACGGTCTGAACACGTGTTTGAATCTATAGTCTAGAAGACGCAATTTGTAGTTTTTAAAGAAAAAATTACGCCACTAGTTGACACAATGTAAGGAAATGGACAAAAAACGATCTTAGCTCTTGTTAGAAACAGACGTATTTTTGGCGGTCTACGGTAAATTAGTCGTTTTCGTTTGAATATAGCGGCAAAACGCCGTACACGAAGGTTCAAAAACAAATTTCAAAACTAACCTTGAAAAAGTAGGTTTTTTCTTAATAATAAGTTTAGGAGAATAAAAAATAGCTACTTTGATAGCCCATCTTAATCTGAGAAATAATATGCTTTTAATTACACAGACGGACAGATAACACGGAAGATATTGACGAAAGACTGTATTGTTCAATACAGACTAGCAGACAGTTTTTTGTGCATATTTTCACTAAAGTTACATTTTGACGTCCTTGAGACTAAAAATGCAAAAACCAAACTGCAGGTGGACTAGGGGCAAAGTAGGAGGATAGTAGCTAAAAATAACTTAGCACAGAATCTTAGAAGTAGGGGGAGACAAAAAAATTGTGTAGTTTTTTTTTCTTGTAGTTTCGTCCAAAAACAAGTGTAATTTTGGGAAAAACCAAGTTGGGACGGACAGACCGACAGAAAAATATTACACACTAGACTGAGACTGGACCGAAATTTGACTTTGTAGTTTAAATATTTGAACGTTAGTAGGGAAGTCCGCTGATTGGACAGAAGATTTCATATTGTAGAAAAAACTCTAGAAGCAATTGCCATTTTATATAAGACTGTCCATTGACACAGTTCGTTAATGCTAGAGGTGTGATTTCCAGGAAATATTAAATATTATCAGTGGGACGCCTTAATCTAGCCAGCAGCTCAGCTGAGTTTTGCTAGTACAACGTAACTGTGTTTTCAATTTTGAATTGTGGTAAGGAGAAAAATTCATTAACCCTTTTATTTAATATTTAATATTTTGAGTGAGTGATACTGCCATATCATAAAAAATGATTACGACAAGTGAGTGCTTACTCTAGGTCCCCAGCGACAGACCAGGGCCTAGAGGCAAACAAATAATATAATAAAACATATCCAAGACTATAGAAGACAGATCTATATTTGAGATATATGTTCCATATCACCCACCTTATTGGATGGAAGAGGAAACTATTGAACATATTTTGGATGCAATGCAGTCATGGGAAACTGGTACTATTTGATACCACCTGGGTGAGATGTGGTGAGTTGGTCAGAGAGATCTGACCCGATCTTTGTAAATTTTGCTTTGCTGTGTTGTGTGTAAAATTGGTGCAGTAGGCAGTGTGTTGACACATGGCACAAATTTTGGTTTCAGAGTTTCTGGTCTGGCACTATGCTAGTGCCAGATGCTTGAAGACGTCCAAGATTGGATGCCTAAGAATCCTATCATTTTACTCCAGCACTTGTGAGGAGTGGGCCACGTGAATTCTTTACTGCATCGTCACAGGCCAGATAAGTGAATACCTGGCCTGCTATAGATTCATCATACTGCTTCCACCAATAAATAAATAAACCAAATTCTGGTTGATAAAAACTATATTTCAGTAATATATTTCAAAGCCAATGAACATTGTGAACAGAGATCGGGTATGATGACATCACCCCGACTAAACATCCAGTGCTAGTTTTCCCAAGACACTGTAGTTAGTGTTAATATTAACCAATGTAAACATATATACATGTACATAATTTGCATTTGATTATTTTATATATATATATATATGCACTTTTATTGATAAATACATATTGTTTCATACGTCCTGACCATAAAAAAATTTGGCTCAGGACTAAATGAATTCAAAAAATTATAACTTTAACTTCTAAAGCCAGTGTTAGTTGAGTTGATCATAGAGCTTATTATTATTATTATTAGAATTAGTGTTTACTTGTGTGTGTCAGTGTATTTAAATTACCTACACATCACATTTCATTACCCTAGACATTAAACGTAGCTAACATACATAATAGTAGAATAAGTCTGTTTGAGGTCGTAAGTGGTAGCAGAAAGGCCTTCTGTAACTCACATAAACTTTTATCTTCAGGAGCCTTCACAGCTGACCTCATCCAGTACACTAGGTAACATAGCAACCACACAATAACATCAAAAAACCACTACACTTATGTATTTATCGTATCAATATTTGTCGCCCTCTGCCTATGTATTTATCGTAACACTATTTTCTCATCCTCTGCCTATGTATTTATCGTATCAATATTTGTCGCCGTCTGCTTATGTATTTATCGTATCAATATTTGTCGCCGTCTGCTTATGTATTTATCGTATCAATATTTTGTCGCCCTCTGCCTATGTATTTATCGTATCAATATTTTGTCGTCCTCTGCCTATGTATTTATCGTAACACTATTTTGTCGTCCTCTGCCTATGTATTTATCGTATCAATATTTTGTCGCCCTCTGCCTATGTATTTATCGTATCAATATTTTGTCGTCCTCTGCCTATGTATTTATCGTATCAATATTTTGTCGTCCTCTGCCTATGTATTTATCGTAACACTATTTTGTCGTCCTCTGCCTATGTATTTATCGTATCAATATTTGTCGCCCTCTGCCTATGTATTTATCGTATCAATTTTTTGTCGTCCTCTGCCTATGTATTTATCGTATCAACATTTTGTCGTCCTCTGCCTATGTATTTATCGTATCAATATTTTGTTGCCCTCTGCCTATGTATTTATCGTATCAATATTTTGTCGTCCTCTGCCTATGTATTTATCGTAACACTATTTTGTCGTCCTCTGGCTATGTATTTATCGTATCAATATTTGTCGCCCTCTGCCTATGTATTTATCGTATCAATATTTTGTCGTCCTCTGCCTATGTATTTATCGTATCAATATTTTGTCGCCCTCTGCCTATGTATTTATCGTATCAATATTTTGTCGTCCTCTGCCTATGTATTTATCGTAACACTATTTTGTCGTCCTCTGCCTATGTATTTATCGTATCAATATTTTGTCGCCCTCTGCCTATGTATTTATCGTATCAATATTTTGTCGTCCTCTGCCTATGTATTTATCGTATCAATATTTTGTCGTCCTCTGCCTATGTATTTATCGTATCAACATTTTTTCGTCCTCTGCCTATGTATTTATCGTATCAATATTTTGTCGCCCTCTGCCTATGTATTTATCGTATCAATATTTTGTCGTCCTCTGCTTATGTATTTATCGTATCAATATTTTGTCATCCTCTGCCAATGTATTTATCGTATCAATATTTTGTCGTCTTTTGCCTATGTATTTATCGTATCAATATTTTGTCGTCCTCTGATTATGTATTTATCGTAACACTATATTGTCGTCCTCTGCCTATGTATTTATCGTATCCATATTTGTCGCCCTCTGCCTATGTATTTATCGTATCAATATTTTGTCGTCCTCTGCCTATGTATTTATCGTATCAATATTTTGTCGTCCTCTGCCTATGTATTTATCGTATCAATATTTTGTCATCCTCTGCCTATGTATTTATCGTATCAATATTTTGTCGTCCTCTGCCTATGTATTTATCGTATCAATATTTTGTCGTCCTCTGCCTATGTATTTATCGTATCAATATTTTGTCGTCCTCTGCCAATGTATTTATCGTATCAATATTTTGTCGTCCTTTGCCTGTGTATTTATCGTATCAATATTTTGTCATCCTCTGTCTATGTATTTATCGTATCAATATTTTGTCATCCTCTGCCTATGTATTTATCGTATCAATAGTTTGTCGTCCTCTGCCTATGTATTTATCGTATCAATATTTTGTCATCTTCTGCCTATGTATTTATCGTATCAATATTTTGTCGTCCTCTGCCTATGTATTTATCGTATCAATATTTTGTCGTCCTCTGATTATGTATTTATCGTAACACTATATTGTCGTCCTCTGCCTATGTATTTATCATATCAATATTTGTCGCCCTCTGCCTATGTATTTATCGTATCAATATTTTGTCGTCCTCTGCCTATGTATTTATCATATCAATATTTTTTCATCCTCTGCCTATGTATTTATCGTAACACTATTTTGTCGTCCTCTGCCTATGTATTTATCGTATCAATATTTTGTCGTCCTCTGCTTATGTATTTATCGTATCAATATTTGTCGCCGTCTGCTTATGTATTTATCGTATCAATATTTTGTCATCCTCTGCCTATGTATTTATCGTATCAATATTTTGTCGTACTCTGCCTATGTATTTATCGTATCAATAATTTGTCCTCCTCTGCCTATGTATTTATCGTAACACTATTTTGTCGTCCTCTGCCTATGTATTTATCGTATCCATATTTGTCGCCCTCTGCCTATGTATTTATCGTATCAATATTTTGTCGTCCTCTGCCTATGTATTTATCGTATCAATATTTTGTCGTCCTCTGCCTATGTATTTATCGTATCAATATTTTGTCATCCTCTGCCTATGTATTTATCGTATCAATATTTTGTCGTCCTCTGCCTATGTATTTATCGTATCAATATTTTGTCATCCTCTGTCTATATATTTATCGTATCAATATTTTGTCGCCCTCTGCCTATGTATTTATCGTATCAATATTTTATCGTCCTCTGCCTATGTATTTATCGTAACACTATTTTGTCGTCCTCTGCCTATGTATTTATCGTATCAATATTTGTCGCCCTCTGCCTATGTATTTATCGTATCAATATTTTGTCGTCCTCTGCCTATGTATTTATCGTATCAATATTTTATCGTCCTCTGCCAATGTATTTATCGTATCAATATTTTGTCGTCCTTTGCCTGTGTATTTATCGTATCAATATTTTGTCATCCTCTGTCTATGTATTTATCGTATCAATATTTTGTCATCCTCTGCCTATGTATTTATCGTATCAATAGTTTGTCGTCCTCTACCTATGTATTTATCGTGTCAATATTTTGTCATCTTCTGCCTATGTATTTATCGTATCAATATTTTGTCGTCCTCTGCCTATGTATTTATCGTATCAATATTTTTTGTCGTCCTCTGATTATGTATTTATCGTAACACTATTTTGTCGTCCTCTGCCTATGTATTTATCATATCAATATTTGTCGCCCTCTGCCTATGTATTTATCGTATCAATATTTTGTCGTCCTCTGTCTATGTGTTTATCATATCAATATTTTGTCATCCTCTGCCTATGTATTTATTGTATCAATATTTTGTCATCTTCTGCCTATGTATTTATCATATCAATATTTTGTCATCCTCTGCCTATGTATTTATCGTATCAATATTTTGTCGTCCTCTGCCTATGTATTTATCGTATCAATATTTTGTCATCCTCTGCCTATGTATTTACCGTATCAATATTTTGTCATTCTCTGCCTATGTATTTATCGTATCAATATTTTGTCATCCTCTGCCTATGTATTTATCGTATCAATATTTTGTCGTCCTATGCCTATGTATTTATCGTATCAATATTTTGTCATCCTCTGCCTATGTATTTATCGTATCAATATTTTGTCAACCTCTGCCTATGTATTTATCGTATCAATATTTTGTCGTCCTCTGCCTATGTATTTATCGTATCAACATTTTGTCATCCTCTGCCTATGTATTTATCGTATCAATATTTTGTCGTTTTCTGCCTATGTATTTATCGTATCAATATTTGTCGTCCTCTGCCTATGTATTTATCGTATTAATATTTTGTCATCCTCTGCCTATGTATTTATCGTATCAATATTTTGTCATCCTCTGCCTATGTATTTATCGTATCAATATTTTTCATCCTCTGCCTATGTATTTATCGTATCAATATTTTGTCGTCCCCTGCCTATGTATTTATCGTATCAATATTTGTCGTCCTCTGCCTATGTATTTATCGTATCAATATTTTGTCGTCCTCTGCCTATGTATTTATCGTATCAATATTTTGTCGTCCTCTGCCTATGTATTTATCGTATCAATATTTTGTCGTCCTCTGCCTATGTATTTATCGTATCAATATTTTGTCGTCCTCTGCCTATGTATTTATCATATCAATATTTTGTCATCCTCTGCCTATGTATTTATCGTATCAATATTTTGTCGTCCTCTGCCTATGTATTTATCGTATCAATATTTTGTCATCCTCTGCCTATGTATTTACCGTATCAATATTTTGTCATCCTCTGCCTATGTATTTATCGTATCAATATCAGTCATCCTTTGTGTAATAAATTTACAATGTGACAAAATCTACAGTACGAACCAGACTTGCTGAATGTATGTCCAGTTCCTTCATGTCTTTCTTGCACACTGCCACCGCGTAGCTATTACTACGCGGCTACAACAAATCTTTGAACCTCAGCTGGTTTTACAAACATTTTACTGTCTATATTTACAGATATAGATACATAACATGCTCAGCGGCCTGTTGTTTTTCTCTCCAACACAGCTGATTCTATATCTCAACCGACATTTTCCGTTGGTATTCACATGACAATTATATAATTATGTTATGAAGGCAATCACCATATTTTTTCTATAGAATGCATTTAGATTTACGGTAACGCCTGCGTCAACAGCACACTTTAATATGACAGCGAGACATGGACAATCTATGCTAAGCAAGAAAGAAGGCTCAAAACCTTGCATCTACGGAGTCAACGCCACATCGTCGGTGTTTCGTGGAAGGACAAGGCGACAAATGTTGAGGTGTTGTCACGTGCTGACCTTCAAAGCATGTATACACTGCTTAGACAGCGTAGACTACGCAGGATGTCCGCCGCATGGAAGATGGTGGCCTCCCGAAAGATATCTTCTACGGACAACTGGCAGATGACAAAAGAACAGTTGAGCGACCGCAGCTGAGGTTCAAAGATGTGTGCAAGAGAGACATGAGGGCACTGGACATAAATCCAGCAACCTGGGTGAATAAAGCTGCCGATCGCACCATGTGGCGATTCTCTCTAAGGCGCCACCTCAGATTGGGTGAAAAGAAGCTTTGACATCAAGCAGAAGATAGGAGAAAACGTCGATAGGAACACGAGGAACAAAGGCAGCTGTGGACTGTCACCTCAGGGGCGCATTCCCATAGTCAGTTATGACTGAAAGGGCTATTATTATTATAAAGATGTATTTACATATAAAAATATGGAGATTGGAAAACTTACCGAAGACAGATCTGAGATCGGTATTGTCGACATCGGGCAAGCAGTGGCTTCCAATATTGTTATTGTCATTATCTAGGCCTTCTTTGCCAGGAGTTTTAGAGCTTACGCCACCGTTTTCATTTACCTCTTTCTCCATTTCATCTTTGTTATTCAGCCGGTCAGTCGCCACATCAGCGTCCTTGACTTTCTCGGGAAAATCTTCTGTTGCAACTTGTTCATTGTCTGTGGCTGTTTCATTTTCAACTGGCGGTAAAGATGGAAAAGGTTTTGCGAAAGACGAAAAATCTGCTAATTCTGAAGCACATGCTGCCTCTGTCTTATTACTATTTGGGGCGGTAGCTTGTGAAATCGTCGATGTTTCGGAAACATTTTTTGTTGCAGATACCGACTGTCCACTTAGTGTCTCATCTTTTAGTTCCTGCTGTTCTTTGTCAGCCGAGCTGTCGCTCTGAGATGAGTCTATACCAACATTTTTCGTACAAACGTCTGAACCGTTCTGAGAACTCTTACAATTGACGTCCCTGAGTTCTGCTTCATTCTCGCATCGCGCATCAATGTTGCCACTCCACTGATGTTCGTTGTGCTGGTCTTTGCTAGTATTTTCTGCGGTTTTATTGTCAGATTCGAGTTCTTGAACGTCGCCCCCAGTTTTTTCCTGAGAATTTTCGTTACTGAACTCGGACCCCTCTGGCATTACTGCACTTCCTTCTGTAGAGGCAGCGAAAAGTTTAGTATCTAGACAGGACTGGACATGCTGTTGTGGGTCTGTCTCGTTCACATATGCTTCTTCCCTTGCATCACTTCTACTGTTTGCTTTTACCTTCTCTTCTATAAGCACAGCTTTGCCATTTCCATTCAACGGTTGCTCGCTGGCATCTGTCTTGAGGTTTTCCTGCCAACTGACGCAGGAAATTCTACTTCCTTTCCCTAAGGTTAAGCCGTATTCTCCTGACCAGCCATGAGACCCAAAGGATGAAACCGATATCGCTTTATCCGAAACCGAAGCAAACCCCCCGTCATCATTCGGCCTCATCTTTCTGCATGGTTCGGTAACCGTGATGGGCTCATGGCAAGCTAGATTCAGAAACATCTCTAGTATGTCTTTGTCTTCGCTTGTGGTTCTGGGTTTCTTCTGTTGAATTCAGAAATAAACAAAGAGGGAAAAGCAAGGCCTGTGAGTAATACATAATTAACGATATTAGGTAAATAGTAAGCACTCTATGAAAGAGAGAAAGGAAGAAAGAAGTAAAGAAAAAAGTAAGAAAGAATGAAAGAGGACACTAGGCATAAGAAAAACAATAGAAGCAATAAGTACTCAAGGGATTCGAACCAAGGACAATCCTACTGGCGCCATCGCCTCGCTGAGAGAGTGAACACACCAGAAAGGACACACCAGTTCAAGTTCAATGAGTTGAGCAAGGCAAGTGTGAATTCTTCAACACATCGCACTATAAGTTTTCTACTACCTTACAGCATAAATTAACTAACCACAAAGCCAGCACAACTTGAAATTTATAGCGTTATATATATTTTACTTTTGACAAATGAGAAACGAATTGGCTCCCATTTTATTACCCAGCGTTGTATGGTCCAATATGAAGTTGTGAATGTGGCCGGCAATTTCATTATGTAAAACAAATTTCCACAGAAACCACAACAGCAAAAAGTACATAAATAATTGGCACATGCTTCCTGCTAGAGTGCCAGCTGCAGTAACGGCTTTAAGCTCCATTGGGAGGACAATAAAGACAAGGATGATGATGTTAGAGATCAACACTGTAATCAATGAATCACCACTGTAATCAACGAATCAACACTGTAATCAACGAATCAACACTGTAATCAACGAATCAACACTGTAATCAATGAATCAACACTGTAATCAATGAATCAACAAGGCTAAGACACATGGAATGAATTTGGCATAAAACTTAAGGCTTTAATAAGCGATGGACGGTGTCAGAGGATGGATGCGGCGTGTATACAACCGGCGCTCTATAGAAACTATCAGCATTCATACCCTTCGACCTTTGCTGAAGGAAATCGATGGTTTGGCCTTGTCTGCAAGAATGGGAGAAGATCGACTACCGCGAAAAATATGGGAAACCAAGAGTCGGGATCCAGACCTGGACTGTAGCGAGAGGAAAGATATAATGATGGTGATATTATCCTGGACAAATAGATGTATCGGATGATATCAGGATAGTGCCAGATAAGAGACTCGTCTTACAAGAAATACCCCATTCTCTGAGAAGAGTAATGGTGTATCGACATCAAAGGTATAGTCAAGCTGTATAGGTTCCTAGATGAGATGGTAATGTGCTATCTAGATTCCTATGGGCTCCTATCCAGACTAACCTTAGACAGTAACTCTGCTAGGGGTAATTAAATACACAACAAGAACTTTAAACCAAATTGAAATAATTCACTGAAGACTCTGGGTACAATTTAGAATTTATTTATGTACGATCTTTTCTTCTTTGTTCTTTGTTAATTTTTTCAAATAAAATTCAACTGAATACAAAATAAATTTATGGGTCAATTGTAACTAAACCATCATTATCATTAGATAATGTTTATGATATTTAAAAAGCTACAGACTTTCATAAATGGGTACTTGCGTAGAATACAATGACTGAAATGGTATGACAAAATGGTTAATGTGGAACTGATTACTGTCACGGGATTTACTCCCCTTGCTCTGCAGTGATGGTCCAACAGTGGCCAAAATTCAGAGTATCTACTGAGGGTTTTCAAAGGTGTCTACCTTTCACTCAAGATAACTCTCGGCTGCGATGTGAATGGTGCTTCAATTCTAGGGAGCCTCGTAGGAATTTAATAAATTAAGTACTACAGCTGATAGGATCCAGGCCGTGTGAACTTTATATCTTCCTTGGCCTTCAATGAGTAATGATTTTGCTCATTTTGATGAGCCCCCAACTGATTTAAATCAGTAAAAAATTACTACAATAGTTCTGTTATAGGTATTTAAACTGAGACACTGGTGCAGTTCACTCAAAATGACTAAATCAACTATAAATTTGTATATATACAGGTAACAAAATTTAAAAGTCAATTATCGATGTAAAATAAATAAGAATGAATTAGATGGAGTCTTTAAAATTTCATCACTGGGGATGATCTGAATAGTGGGTTTTCTCTTTCGAATTTTCTTAATAAAAGAGTTCATTTGGCAGCTTTAAGTGGGTATTTAGCTGCCAGTAAGATGTCGGCTCCAGCTTCTGCTCCAGCTGATGTTTGTTCTTTGCAGGTTGTTGACTGATTCACTATTGTCGCTGGTCAACTCTGGTGGCTGCAACACGTCCCTCGTAGTATCGTGGGGTCATTGCGAAGATGGTCCAGCGTCTGTTAAGACATGTCTGCTGTTGGTGTCTAGCTTTGATTGAAGGCCATTTATACCCCACACTTGTGGTGTCTAGCTTTGATTGAAGGCCACTTATACCCCACACTTGTTCCACAGATAGAACCACCAATTGGTACCACCGATTAGTATCATAAAATAATAGTAAAAAAATAGCTTCCTGAGTATTGGGTTTCCTGACACAAAATCGGGTGCCCCCACCCCCCTTTATTCCACCATTTCATATGCCTCAGAACTTTATCCTCTCTGCGCATTAATGATAATTCTAGTGAGCGGAACACATTCATTGCATTTATATTGAACATGTTTACATTTACATATGCACTGGTTGAAAAGGTTAATATACTCGTAATACGTGTGTACATCACTTCTGTCATCATCCACACACTGCTCCATATGGAATTTGGGACTATCTTTGCTTTTGGTTATCTATGAGAAACCCACATAGAGCAGTCACCAGCTCTTGCAGTGGTGGTTTATGAAACCATCATTCTATATGCTGAGGTTGCCAGCCTCGTATGACTTGGATATCCACTAGCAATTTCATATGTTAATAAATGCAAAATATAGAATTATAAACTGTACAACTCACCCCACATACTTGTGAATAGAGACTGAATTTTGACTCAATGAAATAGTTAAGGCAACTGGATTAAGATGCCTCTTACACGTGCTCTTGAGTATTACTTTACACTAGACTCTCACTATGACTTAGCGTTCAGGTTCCTAAGACTTCGGGCTTTCCGTATTAATAAAAGTAGAGTTGTCATTGTGTAAATCCAAAAGATGCTCAAACACGTTGTCCAGTCCTTTAAAGTCCGTCTATTATCGATCATGTTTACACTCACGATTTCATAATCTATCACTTGTAATCTCTTTCAAGATGGATAATTATCGCAACTAACGTCTACCCTAGGTCAGCCTGGTAATGATTATGTCAGGTACCCGGTCCAGCCAACACTATCAACAACCTGGTCCGATAGAAAATATCATCAGTGATAAGATAACACAGCCCTACACAAAATATTTTTATTTTTGGGGCCAAACATTTTACTCTTAATTGTACATAAATGAGGCCTGCTCAATCCAAATATCACACTTACTTGTCTGTAGCAGCTCTAGTTTTTGAAATACAGACATTTTTGTATTTCATTAATACAGGGTGACCCACACACAAAAAACGGGCCCGCGCGCGCACTTTTTGTGCGCTCGCGGGCCCGTATTTTTTTAATCACCCTGTATTATTACAATATTTTCTATATAAGGCTATGTAAAAAAAAAAAACTATTGCTGTCTAGTCCTTTACAAAAGAAAACTGCTTGTTTACTCTCAGTTTCAGTTTTCCAAGAATCTTCCCAGAATTGCCTTTTTTAGATTTTAAGCCACTGCATGCATGTTAGTAAGCTACTTATTTTATTACACTTCTAACAGAGAATGGCATCATCTTCAAGAAGAGCATGTTTTCTTTCACCGCATTTATTTTGTTATATTTGTGGAGAGTACACTTTCAAAGAAGAACATAGGAAGCATATTACTGTTTTTGTGAAAAAGGCCTACTTTGCTTACTTTAAAGTAAAACTAGGTGACCAGGACAAGTCTTGGGCTCCTCATATTGTTTGCAAAACATGTGTTGAACACCTGCGACAGTGGACTTGTGGGAAAGGAAAATGTTTAAAATTTGGAATTCCAATGGTTTGGAGAGAGCCCAAGAACCACTATGATGACTGTTATTTTTGTGTTGTGAATATTAAGGGAATTAATGGAAAAAATCACAAAAAGTGGAAATATCCAGATTTAGATTCTGCTAGGTGACCTGTTCCACACGGAGATGACATACCAATTCCAACTTTCAGTCAGATTTCGGATTCCCTGCTAGAAGATGAGACAGCAGTGGCATGTGGAACGACAAGTGACAGTGATAGTGATTTCGAAGATGATTTTTCAGATGCTCAACGCTTCGACCAGCTTGAACTAAATGATTTAATCCGATATCTACATCTCTCCAAGGAATCTTCAGAACTTTTGGCTTCAAGATTGAAAGAAAAAAAATTACTGACTGCTGAAACAAAGGTTACATTTTATTGCAGCAGAGAGCAATGTTTTATTCCATTCTTTTGTAAAGAACACAACCTTGTGTTTTGTACTAATGTAGGAGGTCTTGTTAACAAAATGGGTGTAAGTTATACACCACATGAGTGGTGACTTTTCATTGACAGCTCTAAAAGAAGTTTGAAGGGTGTTCTGTTACACAATGGTAACAAATATGGCTCAATTCCAATTGCTCATTCTACTACAATGAAGAAGGAGTATGCTACAATAAGCACAGTTCTGGAAAAATTGAAGTATTTAAAATATAACTGGATGGTTTGTGTAGATCTTAAAATGATGAACTTCTTGCTTGGCCATCAAATGGGATTCACCAAATATACATGCTTTATATGTTTGTGGGATAGCAGGCAAAAGATATGCACTGGACAAAGAAACAGTGGCCGTTGAGGGAGGAATTTAAAGTTGGAGAAAAAAATATTGTCAATAAGCCTCTCATTGATCGAAAAAGAGTTCTACTGCCTCCATTACATATAAAGCTTGGCTTGATGAAGCAATTTGTTAAGGCACTAAACAAAGGTGGTACCTGTTTTAATTACTTATGCAGAAAGTTTCCAGAATTGAGCATAGACAAACTTGAAGCTGGAATTTTTGATGGACCTCAAATTAGAAAGTTAATAAACGATCCAAATTTTATTGATTCCATGAACAAAACAGAGTCCACAGCCTGGTCATCATTTGTTTTAGTTGTGCAAAACTTTCTGGGTAACTTTAAAGCAGACAATTATTCTGAATTAGTTGGAAACATGCTGTTGAGTTTTTGTGAACTTGGATGCAACATGAGCATAAAATTGCACTACCTCCATAACCATTTATATATATTTCCGGAGAATCTTGGCGGCTTAAGTGAGGAGCAGGGTGAAATATTTCACCAAGATATAAAAAATATCACATTGCAGGAAGTCCACAAAAAGATCCTTTTTGCGTGTTGACTAAACAAGTGCTAGTGATAAAGTTTTATTACATTTTTGGTAATATATGCACAGTAATTACATATAATATGAATGCAGACTAAAGTCAAAATGCCACTGATAGCACCTAACTCTAGGATTGTACATAACAATTGCCCTACTAATATGGTCATTCTTAGTTATCTCAAAAACTATAGCTGATAGAAAAAATCTGATTACATTTTTGGAATCAGCAACCCAAAATTACCCAAGAACAGCTATAAAATTTAAGGCACCAAAATGTGTGTATACCAGTGTAATCGACTGTGGCCATCTCAATGTTGTTTACTCACTAATCCGGTCGCTCCTGCGCACTGTCTGCTCCGAAATGTGTTAAAACATTTGACTCCACAGATTCAGGTGTCAATATTGGTTCAAACGAAAGTTATTGATTACCCTAATCAGCAAAAGATGGTCGCTAAAGTCCCTACATGACAAGAACTGAGGGGACACTGAATCGAAAATACCAAATACTGTCAGAGGTGGGGAAAAAGAAAGTGGATAGCACAGAATGAATTGCAGGATGGCACACGTAAATGTGACGTTCGTGGTTATTTTGTCACAATTGTAACCAAACCATCATTTTCATCTGATAATGTTTATGATATTAAAAATAGCTACAGACTTTCATAAATAGGTCAAAGGTAATCCCATAGCAGATACTGCCATAGGGAGTGAAGTGTCAGAGACTTCACCCTACTGGGTCCAGCATCGAGAGGTGGGGTGACCACAGTTCCCTTCCTCGCTGCCCGTTCCTTTCCTAACTCAAAGCCACGTACCCTTTTACAGCTGGGTAGCATGGAGCGTGTCGGTACCGTGATTCGAACTCGGCACTTTTGCCGCGAGAGACCAGCGCTCTAACCACTCTGTCAATCGGACGCTCTCACAAATGGGTACTTGCGTAGAATAGAAGGATTGGAGTGGTATTACAAGATCATTAATGTGGAACTAATGACAAAAGCCAGCGGAACAAGAGATGAGAAGAAAACGTTAGAGATGGATAGGACACATACATTGATGAACCCTACTGATAGCATTACCCGACAGTCCTTGTTCTGGCATCCACATGGTAAGAGAGTTAGAGGAAGATCAAAGAACATATGGAGAAGAGAATTGGAGACAAGCACGTGATGGTTAAGACATGAAAAAACCCCTGAGCTGATGGCACGGGACAGGAAGACTTAGCATAAGATTGTTGAAGACCTGGGCTACTTTGGGGAACTGATGGGTTATGATGATGATGTTTATCATATTAGATATGGAGAGTGGGCCGGATTAAGCCAAGAAGGCCCTCTAGGCTTTTTGGTGTTTGGGCCCCCCTTCACGTAATGGGCAGTAATTTTAATATTTGTTTTCAAACCCTTTAGCCTGGTGATGGTATATACTAGTATTATTAATAGACTGGTATGTTAGTTTGTTAGCATGGTGATGGTATATACTAGTATTATTAATAGACTGGTATGTTAGTTTGTTAGCATGGTGATGGTATATACTAGTATTATTAATAGACTGGTATGTTAGTTTGTTAGCATGGTGATGGTATATACTAGTATTACAATAGACTTATTTTTTTTCGTACGCCCGCTAATACTCGAGGCGAAATCTCAGGTTATTTTTAATGTCTAACCTGCCATTGATTTTTACGTGAGTATCCTATTTTCTTGTACAGAGACAAGTGTCCCTCGCCATTCAGGCAGATACTCGCCGTTTTCGGAGGTACCCATTAGAGCTGGGTCGGCTCAGGAGCCGCCAGTCCCTGGTAGACGACGTTTCTTCAAATGTCCTCGCCAGGTCTCGAGTTAATCCAGTCCAAATCCCGGTCGACGAAAAATCCTCAAATGCCGTCGCCCGGGTTTGATCCTGAATCACCCGGTCGCCAGAGCGGTGTTGTAACCACTACGCTAGCGCGGCTCCTACAATAGACTGATATGTTAGTTTGTTAGCATGGTGATGGTATATACTAGTATTATTAATAGACTGGTATGTTAGTTTGTTAGCACTGCTTACCTCTTTTATTAGTTATTATTTTTTTATATGTGTTTATTAGTATTATTGTTATTGTTATTAAGGTAAACACAAGAAACACATTTTATTGAAAAATCTATTAATTTTTTAATTTTGTTTAACTTATGCACGAGCCCCCAAGAGCCTCGAGCCCCTATGCTTCAGCCTACTTAGCCTGATGGATGCTTCAGCTTACTTAGCCTGATGGATGCTTCAGCTTACTTAGCCTGATGGATGCTTCAGCCTACTTAGCCTGATGGATGCTTCAGCCTACTTAGCCTGATGGATGCTTCAGCCTACTTAGCCCGATGGATGCTTCAGCCTACTTAGCCTGATGGATGCTTCAGCTTACTTAGCCTGATGGATGCTTCAGCTTACTTAGCCTGATGGATGCTTCAGCTTACTTAGCCTGATGGATGCTTCAGCCTACTTAGCCTGATGGATCTTCAGCCTACTTAGCCTGATGGATGCTTCAGCTTACTTAGCCTGATGGATGCTTCAGCCTACTGTAACGAGTTGATCCTATGAAAAGGGCAGTAATTCTGAATATGTTTTGGGCAGGGTAGATTGTAAGTTACGGTACTTGTGCGCTCAATTAAGCGGAGGCTTGTTTAACTTTATAATAGAAATATCTCCTTCTATTTTCGAGTGACAGAGTACAGATAAGCGTGTGAACGCTGTTTAATCTCAGATGTTGAGATGTATTTATTCTGTACTGTTTTGAGGCATGTGAATAGCTCGCAGCTAGTCTGCATGTGTTATCGAGAGCGGTGTTCAAGACAGCCGAGTCTCGTGACGGGGTTTTTTGGCGGGACTAGTGTGTGATTAAGAGAGTTGAGTTTTGGACGTGGACCGTGTAGGTCGAGTCCCTGTGTCTGGATAGGGTATGCCTACGTAGTGCTTAGGAAAATGTCGACTTATATATTTTTGCTGTGTGTACAGCCTATTGGAGAAACTGCAGTAAAGATTTGTTTAGGCCATATGAAGATTATTATAGCGCTGTTATTATTATTAACTGCCATGAGTGCAGTCTTGTGAGTCGTGAGGACTTTAGGCCATTTATTATTATTAACTGCCAGGAGTGCAGTCTTGGGAGTCGTGAGGACATTATAGGCCATGATATTATTGTTAACTGTTGGGTGCAGTCATTATAGCGCTGTTATTATTATTAACTGCCATGAGTGCAGTCTTGGGAGTCGTGAGGACATTATAGGCCATGATATTATTGTTAACTGCTGGGTGCAGTCATTATAGCGCTGTTATTATTATTAGCTGCCATGAGTGCAGTCTTGTGAGTCGTGAGGACATTATAGCCATGATATAATTGTTAACTGCCGAGTGTGCAGTATTATAGTCGCGCTGAGATGAGTGAAGGCGAGATTATTGCAGACTGCCGGGTGTGCAGTCTTGTAAGAAATTGCTAGTAGGATTCATTATATCTTATAGCGCAGAAGAGTATCTTGGATGGTGCTGGGAAGTGGAGTAGCTGAGAAGCGTAGTATTGTATTGCTATGACTTGTAATTTGACTATGTGTGTATTCAATGTTAACGTGTGGTGATGTGAATAAACTGTTATTAACTGTCGCCTGCCGTTACACCATTCCATGACTCGTGGTGTACGTTACTGTGAGTGACTGTTCCAAATACACACTCACTTCGTCACCTCACTTATCACATCAACATCACAACATTGTGTAACACAAACTTCGTATTATCATCTACTTAGCCTGATGGATGCTTCAGCCTACTTAGCCTGATGGATGCTTCAGCCTACTTAGCCTGATGGATGCTTCAGCCTACTTAGCCTGATGGATGCTTCAGCTTACTTAGCCTGATGGATGCTTCAGCCTACTTAGCCTGATGGATGCTTCAGCTTACTTAGCCTGATGTATGCTTCAGCTTACTTAGCCTGATGGATGCTTAAGCTTACTCAGCCTGATGGATGCTTCAGCCTACTTAGCCTGATGGATGCTTCAGCCTACTTAGCCTGATGGATAATCCAGCCCTGTATTGAGAAAGAAAACATAAATGAATTCGATTACGATTTTACCTGAAGTTGTATCCAATATTGAGTTAGATCTGCCTCCATTTGTCTGGCATCAGACTCTAATATGCGTAAATGATTAGCAAATAATTTCGCTCTTTGACCAAGTTCGTGGTGCCTTTCTCTTCTGTCTTCACCAAGGTGCCTGTCCCGAGTGAGTTTACTGTAAAAATATAAAGGAGGAAGACACATTCTGTCTCACGAGTGCCTGTTTATTACCTATATTCGTTTATTTATTACTCAAAAGCCTCGGGTTTACTTCAATGCTTGTGAAAACGTGAGAACATTTTCAAAGACACCTTAACGTTGGGTCGTAACCAAAGACGTTGAACGAATAGAAAAGTATGGCCACTGAGATGAGCTTGTTTGAAAAGAATATGTCGCACTTCATGGACAGCAAAGAAATCCAACAACTGTCGTCTTCTTCAAACACCATGTCTGCTGGCGTTGGTGATCATGACTCTACACAACTTCCTGTCTCCAGTACTGTTTTTTTAAATTCGGTTGTTGACTTATGTTCATGCCTTGATGTCAGATTGTCCAGTATCTTTATTTGTCGTCCTTTAAATCTTTTTTACTTCAATATGTCCTGTTGTCACGATATGTCCTTTTGTCACGATATGTCCTGTTGTCACGATATAATTCAGCTTTCCTCTCCTCATGACATATCCAAAGTGAGTGGGCTACTTTTTTAAAAATAGTAATAATTAGCTTCCTTTGGGGAGTGGCTTCTTTCATTATATCCTCATTACTATTTTCAGTTATCCATCGTATTTTTACCATTTTTCTGTAAATCTCTTTGGCCTCTAGTGCTTTTCTTATTTGTTTACATATGGTCCTTGACTCACGTTCTTATGTCAGGATTGCCTCTATGTAACACTTAGAAACTCTCTCCTTCTTTCTCTTACTTCTATTTAAAATGAGCTGTTGCATACAATACATTTCATTTTATGAAACGAAATGTAAAAAAAAAAAAAAACAATGCAATATCTTATTTTTCCACCTTATGCTCTGATGGAGCTTATTCCGCCAACCAGACAAGATCTGACCAGGCAAAATGAAAATGTGACGTCAGCATAGTACACAAAGAAAACAACATTGGAGATGGATAGGCCACACACACCATGTGGAAACCTCTTGATAGTATCATCTTCTTGTGGAATTCCCAGGTTAAGAGAGGCAGAGTTTTACCGAAAAACACACGGAGAAGAGAGTGGGAGTTGAAGTCGGTAAAAGATGTCCCCCGACTCCGAATTTTACGAGACTTAAGTCAAGACAGATCCACGTTTGATCCAAGCAAAGGAGGGAGGGGGCGCTTAAAAATATTTGAAATTCATTTTAAAGTAGTAGAGTTCCTAAAACCATTTCGTGTTAAAGTACATCCATTTTTACATACATACTGTTATGTCTACTATCATTAAATTATTTGTGCGATCTACTGTTACGTCTATCATTACATTATTTGTGCGATCTACTGTTATGTCTATCATTACATTATTTGTGCGATCTACTGTTATGTCTACTATCATTATATTATTTGTGCGATCTACTGTTATGTCTATCATTACATTATTCGTGCGATCTACTGTTATGTCTGGTCTGCTATCATTACATTACTCGTATGATCTACTGTTATGTCTGGTCTGCTTTCATTACATTATTTGTGCGATCTACTGTTATGTCTACATCATTACAGTATTTGTGCGATCTACTGTTATGTCTGCTATCATTATATTATTTGTGCGATCTACTGTTATGTCTACTATCATTACATTATTCGTGCGATCTACTGTTATGTCTGCTATTACATAATTTGTGCGATCTACTTTATGTCTACTATCATTACATTATTTGTGCGATCTACTGTTATGTCTACTATCATTACATTATTCGTGCGATCTACTGTTATGTCTGCTATTACATAATTGTGTGCGATCTACCGTTATGTCTACTATCATTACATTATTTGTGCGATCTACTGTTATGTCTACTATCATTACATTCTTTGTGCGATCTACTGTTATGTCTACTATCATTACATTATGTGTGCGATCTACTGTTATGTCTACTATCATTACATTATTTGTGCGATCTACTGTTATGTCTGCTATCATTACATTATGTGTGCGATCTACTGTTATGTCTACTATCATTACATTATTTGTGCGATCTACTGTTATGTCTGCTATCATTACATTATTTGTGCGATCTACCGTTATGTCTATCATTACATTATTTGTGGGATCTACTGTTATGTCTATCATTACATTATTCGGGCGATCTATTGTTATGTCTGGTCTGCTATCAATACATTATTTGTGCGATCTACTGTTATGTCTACTATCATTACATTATTTGTCCGGTTTACTGTTATGTCTGCTATGATTACATTATTTGTGCTAACAGCTGTTATTCCTATCATCACTATTGTCAAACCTACCTGTCCATGTCCAACGTGGCGCACATGGTAATATAGACTGCCTTCTCTGTCTCCAGGCTATCATCTAAGTCTGCGAACAACCTGCAGAGGTTATCTTTATTATTATCATCATATGCACCATCGTAACAATCGTCATCAATATTATCATGATCACAGACATTGGCATTATCATCATCATCCACACAATAACTGCATCCACCATAATGACAATCCCTGTCATCCAACATCCTCACAGCCACCCTCATCTATCTTCACCACAATACCTGTAATCCACCATCCCCGCAGTCACCCGTTTCTATCTTCACCACAGTCCCTGTAATCCACCATCCCTGCAGTCACTGTCATCTATCTTCACCACAATCCTTATAATCCACCCTCATTGTAATCAATAGGATCCACTACCAGCACAATCACTACATACACTGCCGGAGCGATTGTGGCATCACCACTGCATTTATAATATTCTTACTCAACATCATTTTCCTACATTAATTCCATCTCTGCTGTCTTACTCAACAAATACTTTCTGATACTACTATCATCTCCGCTGTCTTACTCAATAAATACTGTCTGTCACCACTATCATCTCCGCTGTCTTACTCAACAAATACCATCTGTCGCCACTATCATCTCCGCTGTCTTACTCAACAAATACTATCTGTGACCACTATCATCTCCGCTGTCTTACTCACAAATACTGTCTGTGACCACTATCATCTCCGCTGTCTTACTCAACAAATACTGTTTGTCACCGCTATCATCTCCGCTGTCTTACTCAACAAGTACTGTGTAACACCACTATCATCTCCGTTGTCTTACTCAACAAATTCTTCCTGATACCACTGTCATCTCCGCCGTCTTACTCAACAAATACTTATTGACACCACTTTTATCTCCGCTGTCTTACTCAAGAGATACTTTCTGATACCGCTATCATCTCCGCTGTCTTACTCAACAAATACTTTCTGGCACCATTATCATCTCCGCTGCCTTACTCAACAAATACTTTCTGACACCACTAACATCTCCTCTGCCTTACTCAACAAATACTTTCTGACACCACTATTATCTCCGCTGGCTTACTCAACAAATACTTTCTGACACCACTATTATCTCCCGGCTGTCTTACTCAACAAATACTTCCTGACACCACTGTCATCTCCGCTGTCTTTCTCAACAAATACTGTCTGGAACCACTATTATCTCCGCCGTCTTACTCAACAAATACTTTCTGACACGACTATCATCTCCGCTGTCTTACTCAACATAATACTTTCTGACACTACTGATATCATTACCATTTCTGCCCCGCGCAGGTTCCCACGGTTTCTGACGAGACAATGAAAAAAGTGAACTACTGCACCATCAGGCAAGCCGTACAAGGCGACAAATATAGGTTGTGCATGGGGGCTGGTAATCTCATCATGTAAAACAAATTAACACAGAAGCCACTACTGCAAGAACATGTGAATGTTTGGTGTAGGATTTCTGCATGACGACCAGCTGTTGTAGTGACCCCATGCTCCGTTAGGAGCGTAAAGGAGAATGACGAGGATGATTACCACCTCCGCAGCCCTTCCCAACAACATTTCTTGGTAACATTACCATCAATGGTGGTTAGTGCACTGGCTCCCTAGTTCGGTGGTCCATGGTTCGATCCCCAGCTGAGGTAGGATTTGTTTTAGACCGCAAACGGCTCCGGGGTGGACCCAGCCTCATGAATTGGGTACCTGAGAAACTCTGGGAAGGTTAAGTCGGCCAGCGTGATGCTGACCACATCACCCCCAGTGTGCCGATGGTGGAGAAAATATGGGTTTAACGCCATATTCCTTCAATGGGCGTGTAACGGGATCCTTTACATACCTCCTCCATTACCATCAATGCAGGATGCACACCCTCATTTTCCGATATTATTACAACCACCGCAGTCTTACTCAGCATCGGTTCACAAAATAATTACCATCACTACAGTTTTACTCAACATGATTTCCCGATACTATTACCATCACCACAGTCTTACTCAACCCGATTCTTCGTCTTTATGGTTTTCGTTACAAATTAACAGCAAAAAATAAAAACAACAACAGCATTCTTTGTTTACTACATCACCAACACCTATACACAATCGTCACCCCCTGACCTCAATAATAAACAGGTAAAAGGTTGTAAACTAGAACCCAATATCAAATAAAAGTGTATGAATTCCAGGCCACGATGACACACCATGCGGAACGTATCGATTTAGGTCTCTGAGTACGCGAACAAAACATAAGAACAACGAAATTAAGAAATCACAGAAGGATTTTAGTTTAAACCTACAATGACTTAAATCTACATAGAATCAAATTAATACTAAAATGCCAGGAGCTGGGTTGGCCACGTCCTCAGAAGAGACCCCGGTGCCATCACAAGAACAGCTATGCTATGGACCCCGGAAGGAACGCGAAAGAGAGGCTGACCAAAAACAACTTGGCGGAGCACTGTGGAGGCCGAGATTAAAAGAATGAACGAGAGCTGGGGCACTGCACGAAGGATGGCCACCGACCGAGAAAAGTGGGAGCAGTTTGTTGCTGCCCTACAAGACGCCACCAGGCTTTGACAGTTGGTGGTTAAGGATCAAAGAAGAAAGAAGAAGAATTAAATCTACATAAAATCAAGTTAATAATAAAATTCCAGCAAGAAATGTATATAATATGGACCACCATGGTCCCGTACAGTTCCCGGGGGCACCCGGGCAGACAAACAAGGAATAGAATTACTGTTTCCTCAGGCATGTCGTAACAGAGATCGTAATATGAGGTACGCAGGAAGCTGGCAGCCTTGTTACGTGAGTTTTCCTTGATTTAAATGGGTTAGTCTAGTATTATGTTTCGTACAATTATTTGATCATCTCTTCTGTGTTTCACCCGGTATCGATATTGATTACAACCCTGGATTCTTCTAATACTTCTTTCGAGTACTTGCCTTTTAAACTTGCTTTCAATAAAAGTTCATATATATTTGAATGACCGTATTATATTGTTTCATTTCGTATTATCAGTGTGACAGCGTGTGTATTCATTTGAAGGTCAATGGTCATTCTTCATAAAAACAGTCATAACTGGAACCTTGAATACGTTATTGAATAAGACCAGTTTTTGACGACATAATAATTTAATAAGGATTCATTCTTCCATCATGAATCAAAGACACTACTAAATATCGTTTACATCAAGAGCACTGGATACATTATAGCGTAGAGTCTATATTTCACTGACATTGTCTGTCCGATACTTCACCGTTCTAAATAACGTTCGATTATATCTCTACCAAGAAAATTTGGCATAATTCTTCTATTTATACAGAATTAAATATTCTGCTAATTATATTAGATACACTGTCTAATATATTAATTTACTTTGGCATTCAAAGCCAGGCTTAATCAGCCATATATTCGAACTGCGTTTCATGTCCCACGACTTACGTTAATCATAAATTATTGCGGCTAATATTGCCGTCTTACATTTTAAGACTCAAGGATCCTTATACATACTTTATTTCTGCTTTAAATATAACTTACTAGTTATGCACTATCACACTTGAGTGGTTAAACCACATCTTTAAAACACTTTAGATAAGTGGCCATGCCTCACATTATAAACACTGCCGTAAGGCTCAAGGCCACACATAAGACTCTCGTTACTATGTTTCACGCGTCATGCATAGCTATATGCGATCTATGTCATTTCTATATTCGACAAAGGTGTTCCTTGGTGCAACCATCCGAATCGAGCTCAAACCCAGATGTTTGCAAACCATGAAACAATCCTCAACAAGCCTAAATCATGTAAAACAAATTGCTTCGCAAACCACCATTGCCGTCGTACATGAATGCCTTGCCGCAGGCTTCTTGTAAGGGGACCAACTTCAGTGGTGACTGCACACTGCGAGAAAAGGAATAGTTGTAGTAAAGTAAGTATGTCCATATTGTACGCTGAAGCTTCGGAGGTACCGGGTTCAAACCCAGTAATGGGAAAATAATTTACGGAAATTTGTTTTCACAACCAGTGGTTCGTAATGATCTCATACTCCTCCCCCTGATCTCCTGCGTAGTGAGATCGGATGCCTAGCCTTCTTGTATAAGAGCGAAAAAATAGGAGGTCGCGCACGTTAAAAATCTCTCGGCAGTTGGAAATCGTAAAGAATAGGCCACTCGGTCGCTGCCCTGGTAAAATTTAAAAAAATTAGGAAACCTACTCACCACACAAATATTTATAGAATGTGTGATTCTTGTGAATTGGAATCCTCGACGAATCAACGAAGTTCGTGCACTGTGCTAAGATCCTCCTTGTATGACCTGATGGAGGAGATCGGAGCACTGATGGAGGAGATCGGAGCACTGATGGAGTTGTACGTGTGCAAAGAAGATGGTCCTTCATAGCAGACCAAACTAAACTAAGCCAAAGAAATAAGGAACCGATACATTTTGTTTTGGCTTGTTATCTGATCGTTCCTGAAATGCTTGGTACATAGCTACTTGCTTTCTTTGTTCTACAATCAACCTAGTAAAAATACATAGCAGGAGACAATATGAAATAACGATAAACTGCAGCCATACATTAACGACCTATTCACGCCAATAGTATTCTCAGCCTCCATATCCGATATCTCTTGGGTTAACCGTCTCTGCTCACTGTCAAGGTAGGCTTCCTTTAGTCTTCTCACCATCAAATGAATTATCTACAGGAGTAAAAGAGAAGTTATTTAAAAAAAGTATATTTTATAGTGCGTATGGAAAATACGGATTTAACAGGCAAGACGGTCCGTGTAAACAATGAAAGCACTCTTAGGTCGGTACAACTAAGTAGTGAAAGCAAAGCTAAGTCGGAACATGTACGTAGCGAAAGCAAAACTAAGTCGGTACATCAAAGTAATGAAAGCAAAGCTACATCAGTGCATTTACGTAATGAAAGCAAAGCTAAATCGGTACATGTACGTAATGAAAGCAAAGCTAAGTTGGTACATGTACGTAATGAAAGCAAAGCTAAGTCGGTACATGTACGTAATGAAAGCAAAGCTAAGTCGGAACATGTACGTAATGAAAGCAAAACTAAGTCGGTACATCAAAGTAATGAAAGCAAAGCTACGTCAGTACATTTACGTAATGAAAGCAAAGCTAAGTCGGTACATGTACGTAATGAAAGCAAAGCTAAGTTGGTACATGTACGAAATGAAAGCAAAGCTAAGTTGGTACATCTAAGTAATGAAAGCAATACTAAGTCGGTACATGTAAGTAATGAAAGTACAGCTAAGTCGGTACAAGTAAGTAATGAAAGCAGAGCTAAGGCGGTACATGAAAGTAATGAAAGCAAAGCTAAGTCGGTACATGCAAGTAATGAAAGCAAAGCTAAGTCAGTACATGTAAGACATGAAAGCATAACTTAGTCGTTACATGTAAGTAATGAAAGCAAAGCTAAGTCGGTACATGTAAGTATTGAAAGCAAAGCTATGTCGGTACATGTAAGTAATGAAAGCATAACTAAGTCGTTACATGTAAGTAATGAAAGCAAAGCTAAGTCGGTGCATGTAATTAATGAAAGCAAAGCTAAGTCGGTACATGTAAGTAATAAAAGTATAGCTAAGTCGAAAAATCTAAGTTTTTAAAACACGTCTGGATCGGTCCGTGACAGCAATGAAATCACTGCTGGCCCGGTCCATGAAAGCTGTGAAACCATAGTTGGGTCGTACATGTCAGCCAATAAAGCACCGCTCGCCCCAATGAATCAACCCCCGTATTGTGCCACCACTATAATCATCATCAGTAATGAAGTTGAAATGACATCAACTCAGTGAGAATTCAAGTGCTGATTTCTTTCTCGTTTGCAGTTCAGTTTGGTGTCGCCTTTCTCCCCTGGAGCAAACTTTGGGACTGTTTGGCAAGGAAGAACATTCCAGCACCTCTGATTCATGCTATACAGAGCTTCTACAAGTCTTGCAGAAATTATGTGAGGACAGCAAACCATAAGTCAGAAGAGTTCAGGACCACCACTGGTGTAAGACAAGGTGATATCCTGTCACCTTATCTTTTCATACTCTTCATGGATGATGTCATCAAGGCATGTAAGGAGAGAACAAGAAAGTATTCAGTGGGGTACTGGAAGATGAGACAGGTCTGTATTTCAGAGCTGTCATTTGCTGATGATGTTGCCCTGATTGCTAAATCAGAGGCACATCTCCAATCCAACTGCAAGTCTGGAAGGAAGAGCTGGAGAAGAGAGGGATGGTCATAAGCAGCTCTAAAACAAAATCCATGGTGATATCACGAGAAGAAAGAAGACATCAGATTAAGCTGGGAGAACAGTTCCTGGAGCAGGTCGACCACTTTAAATACCTTGGAGCTATTATAGACTAAAAGGGAGGCATCAAAGAAGAGTTGGCCACTCGAAAAGCAGCTGGAAGACTTTTTCAGGCCATAAATCGAGGATTCCTTAGCAAAAGAGAAGTTGGCAAGAAAATGAAGATGTATGTATACCGCTCCACCTATGTCCCAGTCTTGACGTATGGATACGAGTCATGGGCAATGACTACAACCCACAAAGGTCAGATTCAAACCTCAGAAATGATGTATCTGAGAAACGTGGTTCACCTAACAAGAAGAGACATAGTCCGCAACCAGACGATACGTCAAGGCCTAAAAACCCAACCCCTGCAGACCCAAGTAGAACAGTCCCAACTAAGATGGTTTGGCCATTGTCGTAGATTTTTGATAGGAGAATTAAGACTTGGGTTGGTCCCTTCTGAATAGGTTGGAATGAGTGATAGTCACAGTGTGAGATAGAAATACAAAAATAGATTTCCACGAGTGAGGTGGTAGGATTGTGATAGAGGCTGTCTCTGAGAGCGAGAAATCTTCTCTCTCTCACCTATCTTCTACGACAGATCAAGAGTAGTCAGACAGTCTAACACATATACATTAAATATATATATATATATATATATATATCCACTCACGTGCACGCACATTCAAGTGACGACAGGTAGACACACAGACGTGGGAAACTATAACAAATGATTATATAGATATTCAGAACGAGCTGACCAACATGCTGATTAATTTATTGTTAAGTTTATTTATCATTTGTAAACTTACGTCACAACATGTAAAATACATCAAGCATATACAAACAAAAACGCATAAACAAAAATCAAGAAACGCTACAAGAATGATAGACCCGTTGGTATGATCCTTCCCTCGATGGGTAGCCCACAGTCCCGTTAGAAGAAAGTGATAGCCCAAAGAGTCACAGATACATATGATTTAGTCTAAAATTCTTCCCCCTTTAAGGTATGAACAGACTGGATACTCTGATCTAGTATAAGGGAATATATAGATATATAGTTAGCAATACCTTGCATAAAGAAAGGTTATGACAGCAAAAATGAATGGGTGTCAAAATACCACCATAAAGGGATCGCTCAGTCCAGCATTCGCTCTATTCATTCAACTGTGCTCACGTGCATTTTTCAACAACAACAAAAATTATTTTAGGACTTGCCCATACAGAATCTTCAATGGTAATCTTGGCCAAGAAAACCCCAGGTCCAAAAAAAGACGGGTTGAATTCACTACTTCCGGGACCGTTCTCTTTGGAATACTATTGTTTTGGATGTCTGTTTAAGTCTCATAAAATTGTCCAGGCACGAGCGTTTATAGCTAGCACAGTGTCAACATCTTAGTTTTCAAACGAATGAGGAATGTCAGGTCGGCACTTTTTCTTAATATAGGAGTTTAGTTGGTAACACCACCACTTGTCAACAGTGTCGGGAAATTTACTGATTGAAATATGTTACTTGCCACCAAGGCGGAAAAATGACTAGAGTTTTCTCAGGAAGAATCAAATCAGGCTCGATGACCCGTTACTTCTTTAACCTCTTAAAGTTCATGTAAAAGTTATACATCAAATCTTTAAGGTAAGAATGTTTGTTGTTTTCTTCACAGATTTATCTCTTTTACTCAAACGCTGGCAAAGTTTGGGTACCACAGTTTCACTATATATAAATGGAAAAAAACACATATCAAATAATTATACATACTATAATTGATAATTTAAACTGCAAGCGTAGCTTGTCTTATCATTTAAATTTTCCCGTGAAATAAGTTATATATAAAATCATCAATCCTCATGAATTAGGAATATTTATGTGTTCCGTCACCACTCATGAAGCTTCTAGCATTTATAAGTTAGTTTAGAAAAATTACTCTCGTCTGATTATTTAGCAGTTAAAGATAATTCCTTATGGCTACCTGGCTTTAAGCTAGAAATTATACTTTATTCTGTTTTCCACTGTAACTCATCAGCTAGAGAAATCTAACCAACTTATAACTTATTCACTCTGCACACAAGAACTCGGGAAATAAAATAAGCGATTTAACCCTTAATCACTTCACAAAATATTAGATATAATATATTGTTACTGTTGAAGGACTTTCGTGTGGGGTTACTGGTTGTGTTGCCTGAATTCTGATCGTGCTAATGTTCTTACGCGAATGGGGTGAACCTCACCTTCGGTTTGTCGTAATGCCTGAACTTGGCATCAAGATGTAAACAACTGTTCATCTTATTAACTCAGCAACTTGACATAAAATACGTAATTCATAAGGTTGAATGGTGTAACGTGATTCAACGAATAATGCCTCCGGTTCGAGTCCTTCACAATTTAATATGGATTACACACATACATAAACAGTTCAATTCACACATGAGGTACATGCATCAATCAATCAATAGCGTAGACTGCTGTTTTACGTGTCAATGTCCGTTTAAGGATACAATGCAGTAATTGTCGTCAGAACATCACAGCTATATGCACGCGCAGATAGAATGGCTACCTGCCGACAGTGAGACTGTGAGTCTAATTACTTCGTATAAAGTAGACGATTATCTTTCTCCTTCCAAGGATTTAGTTAATCACTAACCTCCATAAGTTTCCTCTCTCGTAGAGTTCTAGGACTGACCCTGGTCCTGCATAAATACACATATAAATGGCTATATCATGCCATTAATTTGGAAGGCTAGAAAAACGCAGCTATTCAGCTTGACGGTCAAGTAACAAAGGGTAGCGTCTCCTAGTTACCAACTGTGACCCAAACAACGCTAGACACGTCATAATCGATCGTGTATGGAGCGTTCAATAATTGAAACATCTATCGCAATATATTAAATGTCTTAACCTTTACAATTGCACGTCTGCTAACCTTTAGCAGACGGCGTTAATAACATATACCGTAACAATTCCCTGTACACCGGGGGAAAAAAAATCGATAGATTTTTTTTCAAGATCTATCCGACTTAACAATTTTTCAAAAAATTTAACACAATTGTGACATATGGCCGACGATGTTCTGAGTAGAACCGTGTCGCGGTCATGTCAACTAACTATTTGTCATAGTCATCTAACATTAATCATATTATATATCAATATTATGCATATTATTATATCAACTAAATAAAATGTGTAATGTCAATAGTGAATGATAGAATTAAATTAAAGTAAGGTCTGTCGTATTAGTATGTCATATAGGAATTAATTTGACTAATTAAAATTAAATTAATTAATTAAACTAAGAGTTAAATTATTAAGATTCTAATGTAACACGATGTTATGAGAGAAGAAAAGACAAATAAGTGAGAAGAAATAGAAAGAAATTCGAATATAAGTTTAACTTAATTGTGTGTGTTAAGTGTTAGTGAATAATAACTATCTAATTTAACTAACTAAATAACGTATAGGTACATTAAAAAAAATATTAATCTAATACTTGTGTGAGATTTATTTTCTCTTTTCATAATTTCTTCTTTTTATATTTCGTTCTCTTTTTTGTTTTTTTCATTTCATTTCATTTTTTTCTCACATTTCATTTTATTGATATTAATTCAATTAAGAAGTTAAGTTAACTAATTAATTAGTATAGGATATGATGATCCATCCGTAGTCCTGATCCTGATGAATTCTTTTAGACAAAGTGTTGAAGCATTTACGTCGGACAGAAATGTCAATTATCCTAGGATCCAAGAATTAAGTGCACATAGGATAATAAGTTCGACTTGTCGTCAGATATTGTTCCATGATTGTTGAACGAATATTCATATATTGTGTATGGACGTTAGACGAAGTTTCAATGTCAATATGTATACCTTGATTGTCTTTAGTTCAATTCTGTGATGCATATAGTGTTTATAATTATTAAATTGAAGTCAAGGTTAGTTCCCTTATAGTTGATACTTCGTTCTATCCAATGTAGTGATGATTGACGTAGTTTAGGAATGTCAATGTTGATTATTCGTCGTCAATAGGATTACGTGACAATGCATCCGCCACAATGTTTTCAGTGCCAGGAATATGTTCAATGGAGAATTCAAATGGCTGCAGGATGATCGCGTATCTGGCGAGTTTTGGACTTTTGTGGTTTGATCTACGCAAAGATGCTACAGCACGCTGGTCAGTCTGAATGGTGAATGGAGCACCAAGCAAGAACTTTTCCAGTTTTGTGATTGCCCATATAACTGACAAAAGTTCCTTGTCCACTGTGGAATACTTTGTTTCTGCCGGCTTTAGCTTTCTTGAAATATATAATGTAGGATGTAGAACGCCATCATGGTTCTGGAGCAGGCATGCACCGATGCCGTAGTTACTAGCATCTGTTCGTAAGAAAAATCTTTTGGAAGCATCGGGAAGTCTTAAAATTGGTTCATGCGAAAACAAATTTATAATTTTGTTGAAAGTTTCATTGCATATACCAGTCCATGTCACCTTCACCGGCATGTCTTTTTTTAACAATGAAGACAATACAGCCGTGATGGATGACAAGTTTGGTATGAATCTACTGTAATATTGAACAAGTCCTAACAAACTCCTGACCTGTTTCTTCGTCTGAGGAACTGCTATGTTTAGAATTTTGGAGACCGTACTAGGTAACGTTCGGATATATCCCGCTCCAATGATATGTCCCAAAAAGGTTATCTCATTACACGCGATCTGCACCTTTGTAGGTTTAGCAGTTAGATGATAATTCCTTAGAGTGTCGAAAACATATCTAAGTCCCGAAACATGTTCCTCAAACGACGAACTAAACAAGCATATGTCGTCAATATACGTAATAACGTCTAATCTACCTGATAAAATTTGTCGCATCAGGCGAATGAAGGTAGCTGGCGCATTAACAAGCCCAAAAGGCATCACATTCCACTGGTATAGACCTTGTGGAGTGGAAAATGCGGTGTAGTACTTAGCCTTTTCGGTCAGTGGTATCTGCCAATAACCTTTAGTTAAGTCTATCTTACTAAATATAGTTGCGTTGGATAGACGTGGCAGTAAGTCGTCGATAAGTGGATGTGGTTCGCTGTCAACTATAGTCTTAGCATTTAATTTTCTATAGTCAACACATAGTCTGATGTTATTGTCCTTCTTCCGGACAATCACTAATGGAGAAGAGAATGGCGAATTACTAGTCTCAATGATTCCCAGAGACAACATCTGTTCAAGTTCCTTAGTAGTTTTAGCAAGGAAATGTAAAGGAACCGAATAGGGATGTACACGAATAGGTGTATCGTCATTGAGAGTAATGTCATGACTGATAGCCGATGTGCGACCCGGGACGTCGGTCAACACATCTGGATAAGATTGTAAGAGATTAGCAATCTGTAGACGCTGTTGCGGTGTAACCGTTGAAGAGATGGTTACATCCCGCCAAGATTCAGTAGGTTGAACTACTGGTACCGGTAACGGTAACTGTACCTCAGGAAAAGAAGATTCTTCTTCCTGGATGACGGATAAGTTGGAATAATAACAAGTAGATACTGTGTTGTCATCTAGTTCATGGAAAATTGACTGTAAGTGTTCAGGACGTGTATGAAATTGCTTGAGCATGTTAATATGAAATATCTTTTTGTGTCCCTTGATATCTAAGACGTAATCAACGTCGGAAATTTTATCAATGACTTTGTAAGGACCATTCCAAGATATCAATAATTTATTGTTATTGTGAGGAAGTAACACATAAGCCTCATCGCCTGGGAATAATTGGCGTAATCGTCGAGACCTATTTTGTAGAGATCGAGCCTTAGCTTTTGCAGCCTCAGAAGAAGCTGTTGCCAACTGGCAAGACTCAATAATGTTCTTCCGAAGATTAATCACATACTCGTAAGATGACTGAGTGTCCTGAGTCATCTCCGCGTCAATTAATAAGTCTTTTATTAGTCCCATAGGACCTCTTGGGGGAGCACCAAAAACTAATTCAAAGGGAGAGAAGCCAGTTTGTTCATGCGGTACCTCCCGATAAGCAAATAGAACAGCTGGGAGTGCTCTGTCCCAGTCATGAGGGTGCTTAACAGTAACCTTATGTAGTAGTTGTTTAAGTGTACGGTTAAGTCTTTCAACTGCACCATTACTCATAGGATGATAAATACTACTTAAATTCCTATCAATGTTCCAGGTTTTCATGACTTCCTTCATGGTGTCAGATATGAACTGTGACCCATGGTCTGATAAAAGTTTTCTAGGAAACCCTATTCTAGAAAAGATGAGATGTAGTGCATCAGCTACATCTGTGGTAGTGGTGGTCTTTAATGGGATAGCTTCTGGCCATCGTGTGCACAAATCAATGCACGTAAGGACGAATCTATGTCCTCTGGCCGATGGTAGCAATGGACCAATAATATCTATGGCCATCTTGTCAAACGGTCTTACTGAGATATCGCAAGCCTGAATAGGCGCCGTGTGAAAAGCTCCACGTGCTTTCACTTCTTGGCATGTAGTACAGGAACGTACATACTGCGAAATATCTCTTGACACTCCTGGCCAAAAGAATGAAGACAGTACTCGAGATCGTGTTCGAGTATATCCCATATGTCCAGCACACTGTGAGTCATGCGCATGTTGAAGAATGTACCGTCTAAAAGTATACGGGACCATAACTTGTTATTTCATTTGTGATTTGTCATTAAAACATCTAATCAATAGGTCATTTTTAATAACAAACCAATGTTTGTTATTATTACCTGAGGATAGATTGTCAACTTTATCAACCAGCTTAAAAATTTTTTTTAAAGATTTATCCTCTTTTTGTTTGGTTGCAAATGTTTCCCTGTCAATAGGTGAATTGACTACAAATTCCTCTTGGTTGTCTACATCCATTTTATTATCACCAACTTTCTCCATGAGTTGAGTCTGCGCTCTAGTCGTCACGGCGTTTCCAGTGCATAGGTTATGTTTCTCCCATTCTATGATCTCATCTGGAGTACAATCTTTACTGCCGTGTATACGACCAACCATCAGATCAGCAATAGGCTTTTTTAGCATACATACTTTTACATTCCCTGTGAAAAAGGGTGTTCTAATATGAACAATAGCTGTGGGGTAAAACTCAATAGTTCCACCAAATGTCATGCAGCGGACGTATTCTCCTGTCGCACAGCTAGGATGTACCAGCGACTGACGTACACCAATCGTCGTGGATCCTGAATCTCTCAGCACTGAGACGACGGATCCATTAACGATTCCCCTGTTAAAAATTAGTAAGCCTGTTCCATCGTTGACTGCAAGACCTACCTCTGGTGTAATATGTCCGCAGTTAAGCACTGTTTCTTTCGCCTTCTGAAAAATAAGATTGCATTGTTGGCAACTATTTGCCACATTATAATTAATAGCAAAACATGCAGCAGAAGACTGTGTTGTATTATTGTCAAGTGGGACCTGAGCTATAGGGGTAGTATTATTTGTAACTGCCGCCCCTGTATTATGGTTGTAATGAGATGATCCCCGAGAATGAGATCGATTCCGAGTATAATTGTTAGAATTATCTCGTCGTCCTCTATAGAAACTATTATCTCGATGTCTCGAGCCATGATTATTACCATTCCAGTTATTGTTATTTTTCGGGGTATGTGATCGATTATAATTAGTGTTATGTTGACTATTGTGGTAGTTTGTTTGAGGTGAATAATTTCTATCTCGTGATCTACCTCTGTTGAACTCATTTTTATTGTTGAAATCATTATTATGTCCCTTCTGAAAGTTAACATTGTGATTTCTTTGGAACCTACTTCTGTCTACACTGTGATGTCTTTGTTTTTTATTATGATTGTAGGCCATATTAGACGCCACAGGTAGAGGTTCTCTTAATGAGGAGTTAGAAATGGTTGCATTCGGATGTGCCGAACAGTAGTTTAAAGAAATTTTTTCCAACTCGTCAATAGTACCTGGTTTACGCTCCTGCAAATATGCAAAGAATGGCTGGCTAACCGAAGATAATACCTTATCCCGTAGTAGCAAATCAACTAATTTGTCGTACGATTTGTTGACTTCTGCCAGTTCAACCCATCTATTAAATGTATTGCGTATGTTCGCAATGAATCCTGCAAAATCTTTTGGAGATTCAGGTAAAATTCCCTTAATTTTCAACCTACAGTGTTCCTCGTCCAGGTGAAACCTTCGTAAAAGCAAGGACTTAATAGCACCGTAGTTATTTGCTATTGATGGGTCAGCATTTTGAGAAGCCGTCAATGGTTCTCCAACCAAGAATTCATTTAACTTGAGTACCCATGACTCTTCGGGCAAATGATTTGTTTTGCAAGTCTGTTCAAAACGTGACAGGAACGATGAAAGGTCGTCCACGTTTAAGTTGAAAGTGGGTAATTTAAAGTTGTAGAAATGTTTAGTTTGGCTGGATGACGATCCATTTTGTGCGTTATTATTCTGGTTTGCATCAGCACTTTGTGCTTGTAATCTTGCTGTCTCCAATTTAATACGCGCCAATTCCATTTCTTGTTGTAAAATAATTTCCTCTCGTTTCAATTTATTCTCTTCTTCCTGTTGAGCAATTTCTCTTAATCTATTTTCCTTGGCAATTTGCTTCATCTCACGTTCTGCTTCCTCTTTCTTTAATGCAGCCTTTTGTTCCTCCATTTCTGCTTTATGTTTTTCCAGTTCTGCCTCAGCAAACTGACGAAGTTCTTGGGATTTATAACCATATTCTTTACCAATTTTTAACGAAATGGTCTATAGTAAGCATTTTGACTTTTATCCGTAAGTAATTATTGATAATTACTGATTAAAATAGTCAATAGTAGCTTCAGAGTAATTATTATACTTACTCAACTTAGGAATATTCAATATAAATAATCACAATAGTACTGAACTCTTATGTCTAAGTTCAACTAATAGACAATATTTTGTAACAATATTGTATCTAAGTACTAACTATATCATAAATAGTTATGATATCTGTTAACTATAATGTAATTACATCACACAATTAATCTTAATATCCAATAATGTTGGGTATGATTACTAGTAATTATATTGTTCAATGTACTAAGTCACTCTCTTAGTACCAGAAAAGTATATTAAATAATATACAATGGGTCTGTCACCTCAAAGGTAGACTATAAGATTATTTTATTTGGTCAATATATATATATTATATTATTATTATTATTATTATGCCCTAGGCATCTCTTATAAATTGTAGTGCTAATTTCTTGGACTATCACTGCATAATTATGCAATGTCCCATATTAACCTTAAATGTCAGAAAAAATTAATTAAATTAAATTACAAGTGTATTATTGAATATAATGTCATATTATTAATGTAGTATTTAATATATATCATGAGTACAAACAAAACAATGATGCAACTAAAGGGTACAAACAATGTCAAGACGCAAACAAGACATTTTCACAATTAAAAATGAATTTATGAACTAAATAAAACAAGCGGAAGTGTCACACGGAAAACGAAGGGTCAAAGATTGACCCGAGGTCAACTGAATATGCAAAGTACACAAAAAAAAATGATGACATCACAGGACTCATAACGGACGAACATTTAACAATCATCAAATAAATGATAGTAAGAGTAGACTGGACGAAATAGTTAACGAACATGATACAAAACTGAATAAAAATGTGAACTTAGTACAAATAAAATACACCAGTTATCTACGGAACGGTACAGCTAACACAATCGTCAAACGACAGCAGATTTGGACAGGCAGTCCATTCGGCAGAATCTTCGATGGAGCTCCCAAAAAGTGCGATCGTTTAACTGCCCTAAGAACGACCGAAATCAATTCAGGCATCGTGAGAGCCACAGAATCTAATTTCGGTTCATCCTCCCTACCGCCCACTAGTTAACAACACCTTAAAACAACAAAAAGTACATTAAACATAGGTAAAAACATGCCTATGTAGGCAGAAGGCATGGACTCAGTTAGCACTGTCACGTTAACGACAATAGTTATTGAGCTAAACTTATCTTTATTTGCTGCTTCACTTGATGCTCGTTGTCGTCGACGGCTAGGCCTGTGCCTTTGACTGTCTGCTCCTGATGGGCAGGCAACGATAGTCCATCTTGTGCATCTTGATAAATTTGAAGCGAACTAGAAAGGCGTTGAAAAGATGTCTTCTTCACGGCGACAATGCAACAGTGACGTCATGTTGCTATTCATGATCACGTGCGTCACGTCAGCTTCGTAATGGTCATGTGATTTTCATTCAAACGTAAATATCGTGGGGGCGTGTGGAACACAGAAAAAAAATTTTCTCTTCTGTCGATCCCCGCAATCGGCCGCCAGTTTTGTTGAAGGGCTTTCGTGTGGGGTTACTGGTTGTGTTGCCTGAATTCTGATCGTGCTAATGTTCTTACGCGAATGGGGTGAACCTCACCTTCGGTTTGTCGTAATGCCTGAACTTGGCATCAAGATGTAAACAACTGTTCATCTTATTAACTCAGCAACTTGACATAAAATACGTAATTCATAAGGTTGAATGGTGTAACGTGATTCAACGAATAATGCCTCCGGTTCGAGTCCTTCACAATTTAATATGGATTACACACATACATAAACAGTTCAATTCACACATGAGGTACATGCATCAATCAATCAATAGCGTAGACTGCTGTTTTACGTGTCAATGTCCGTTTAAGGATACAATGCAGTAATTGTCGTCAGAACATCACAGCTATATGCACGCGCAGATAGAATGGCTACCTGCCGACAGTGAGACTGTGAGTCTAATTACTTCGTATAAAGTAGACGATTATCTTTCTCCTTCCAAGGATTTAGTTAATCACTAACCTCCATAAGTTTCCTCTCTCGTAGAGTTCTAGGACTGACCCTGGTCCTGCATAAATACACATATAAATGGCTATATCATGCCATTAATTTGGAAGGCTAGAAAAACGCAGCTGTTCAGCTTGACGGTCAAGTAACAAAGGGTAGCGTCTCCTAGTTACCAACTGTGACCCAAACAACACTAGACACGTCATAATCGATCGTGTATGGAGCGTTCAATAATTGAAACATCTATCGCAATATATTAAATGTCTTAACCTTTACAATTGCACGTCTGCTAACCTTTAGCAGACGGCGTTAATAACATATACCATAACAGTTACCTCAAACAGAACTACAGGTAGTCGCACAACTTAGAATCATACGCTGAATATTTATGGAAGTCTAGAAGTTCGACAAATTGTCGAAACAAACTGAGAAACTTCGCTATACAGCTTATTCTATTAGCACGAAACGTCCTGTCTACTGCGAATTTAGGAGCGAGAATGAAAATCTAGTATGTGGTTATATCTATTACCAGACCAAGAGGTAAACTTTTTATTTCGCAAAACGAAATAATCCCCCTTTCCGTCTATAACGATTTCGTTTAACACTTAAACGCATGCCGTAACTGCCACCTTCTGACCGAGAGTGCGCGTGTCAGTTGCAAGTCTCAGACGGCTTGTCTCCAATGCCCCGGCAGTTTTCACACTTCACGCTGACCATGGCCCACAATGAGGGTCGTGTCAGGTGGAATTTCCAGACAAATGTCTCAAACTGCACCGTAGAGGTGTCAGTTATCGCACTTTTGCTGAGCGCTCAGCCTTAGAAGCCGCGCCTGTCAGCTGAGAGTGCAGACATAGTCTGCCCGTATGTCTGAGATAAGCGAAAGTCACAGTTTCGTGTCCTGACATCTAATGCAAATAGAAATGCATTTTAACGCTCTCCCGTCTCTGTAGAGACTGACACGTTACGTCATAACTGCGTTCTCAGTTTTGAGAAAAGAAACAGGTAAACGTTAGAATGGGAAAATAGTAATGTATATAGTCGCAAACGAACGAATGCGAAAACCACAGGAAAAAGGTAAAGAGCGACAATAAAAAATAGAGGATACGGGTGAAAGAAAGGAAGAGGAAAATATAGAAAATTCAATGAACATAGCTCTCCGTGACAGCCATGTCTACAGAATGGGAGAAAATCGGCTATAACGACAAGCATGGGAAACAAAGAGCCAGGGATCCAGACCCCCAAGACGACCCCGAGTCCGCTGGGAGGACAACATTAGACACTCTTTGAAGGACCGAGGACTAGAATGGAACCAGGCCAGGAGGAAGACAGCCGATAGGATAGTCTGGCGCTCTCTCTCCCAAACCTCTGCACCTCATGGTAGAAGGGGAACGACTAAGTAAGTAAGTCGTCTTTCTCAAATACCTCCTCTAAAGTTTGCTTACCAGAGGCTGTTGTCCATGACAAAACACTCTCACAAAGCAGGTTGGGAGACTGTGCCATTCTCTACTCCCATATATTCTCTCATAGCGTCTCTTTTCTCCATCTTACCTTGCTCAGACTGTCCTGCTGCTCCTCAAGTACGCTAACAGTTTCCATGTTTCTTACAGCAGAACCAATAGCAGTGTCAAGGACGTTGGAATACTCTTGTGAGCTCCGAGTGCTCAGGAGAAGATTGGCTTCTTCAAACATTCCTAAACTGTATAACACCTCCTGAGAACAATAGTAACAATGTTATCAAGAGATAATAATAGCAGCGTGTGACACAGAACCCACCACTTCGATAACAATGTATCTAATGTTTGGGTGGTAATAGTGAAATGAAATAAGTTTGAATTGTGTAAGATATTGCGAAATGACCGCCAAGAGAAGCCCACTGTAAGCGCTCTAAAAGGGTTCTTCTTCTTCTTCTCCTCCTTCAAGTAAGATGCCGGCTGCGCGTAGGCTATCATCTCTCTTCACAACTTGTGCTCCTCAGTTCTGTGTATTAATTCTGTTGTTGACTTCTGTCCATGCCATGACGTCAAACTGTCCTGTATCTTTCTCATTTTGTCGTACTCTTTATCTTTTTGCTTCAATCTTTTTTCTTTTTTTTTAAAAAGACAACATTCCAGCTTCCCTATTATTTTAACATGCTTAAATAAAGTCGATTGTTTCTTCTACTATAAATGATACGTTCCCATTGCACCCTGGCTTCTTCCAGGACGTCCTCATTTATAATGTCCACGGCATTCTTAAGTCTTCTCTAAAATTATATCTCTGTGGTCTCCATGCATGTTCTAATTTGTTTACTGACTGTCCACGACTGTCTTCCGTGCTGCGTGATTGACTCTACATAACACTGAACAACTCCCTTTCTGACTTGCACTGACAAACCTTTGTTGCACTAAATGTTTTCCATTTGGTAGAACGCTGTTTTCAATGGGCTAGTCTTCTCTTCATCTCTGAGATGCATTTTCCATCTAATGTTTTTAATGTGCCCAGGTATTTGAATCTATTGGCCCATTTCAAAAGTGTATTTTTACTGCGCATTAGGAAGTCATTTTCCAAAGTAAAGTTTGCTTAATGAAGCACATTTTGGGGAAAGTTCATTTAGAGTTCATCATCATCATCATAATCATACTTACTTAGTCGTTCCTCTTCAACCGTGAGGTTCCAAACCCTCTGTGGATGGGAAGAAGCTGAGATGACACAGGCGTCTGGCTTCTGACCGGGTGGGAAGGAAAGTCCACAGACACCCCAGCTTCACAATGCCATGAGTAGTATGTTGTTTACAGGTCGCATTCAGGCGGTGGCGCGTGACTTTTATATAGTAAAATACTCCGATCGATTTCAGGCGGTGGCGCGTCAGGCGGCGGCGCGTGACTTTTTATATAGCAATATATTCTGAAGGGGAAATAATCAATAGAAAGAGAAGAGGTCAAGACTAGTGGTTACGTCCTTTAAGTTGCGATGTCTGATCTTGACATATATTACATTACTTAGTTATACAATTAGGCATATATTTATACATATATTACAATATATATATATATATATATATATATATATATATATATATATATATATATATATATATATATATATATATATATATATATATATATATATATATATATATATAACAACAGTTATACGATATTTAGACATATATAGTTATATACATAGATAACAAAGATTTTAGTTAATATATTTTATTTTTCAAATAACAATATCATATATTGGCATTGTACAATATTTATATTAGTGGCGGGAGTGACGATGCATGTTGGGGTGTAGCTGGCGGTTGTAGATTAGGGGGGCTTTTTGTGTGATGTTGTATTGGACTGGTAGTGTGTTGGTGTGTTTGTTTATACATATATATATATACAATATATATAAAATATAAAAAAATCGATAATGACGGGGGAAAAAAAATCGATAATGTTGGATTAGGTTACTAAGAGGGTTTTTGAAGCAAGTGGAGTCTTTTTGTGCTGGCGCGGGTGACAATGCATGTTGGGGTGTAGCTGGCGGTTGTAGGTTAAGGGGGGAGGAATTTTTGTGTGTATGACTCAGCAGTGTGTTGGTGTGTTTATTTATATATATATATATATATATATATATAAATATATATATATATATATATATTATATATATATATATATATATATATATATATATATATATATATATATATATATATATATATATATATATACAGTACTTTGCAAAAAAAATGGCAGTCATATTGCTCAGCTAAATAAGCTGAAATCTAATGAAATATGCATGTTCTGCCCCAAATTTGCACTCCACTTAAGTGAGCAAACACTACCAAAAGTAAAAAAAAAATTAGCGTAGAGTAACGTCCCTTGATAATAGAGCAGACGACAATTTCTAATGCTAGTGGCAGAAAATGGATACAAAGTCAAAGTGTATGTTAATTTCACAGCTTTGGAATGAAGGAAATCAAACATGTTCTAACATTTCTAAAACCTTGAACATTCCTGAGCGGACTGTCTACAGAGTTGTGAGTAAATTAAAAGCAGGTAATGGAATCGAGCGAAAAGAAGGTAGTGGGAGGCCAAGAATTTTGGACACAAAGGACCATCGGCGTCTCGCCCAAATCGTTCGTGCTGGGCCAATGAAGAGTGTAGAAAACATACGGCAGCGCATGATCGAGTTGGGAAGCCCAGAGGTATCTAATGCTACTGTCAACCGGGAGCTACACAGGATGAATTACACAAAAAAAGCTGGTAATTTCTTCACCATTGCTTACAGAGACTCACAAACAGATGCGCTTGAACTGGTGCCACGAACACCAAAATTTGTCATGGGACAATGTGATTTTTTCAGATGAATGTTCTGTTTGATCTTATCCTGCTCAAATAAATATTTGGACGAAAGGCTCTGTAACGCCTGTGTACCAGCGACCGAAACATACCTAGAAATTCCATCTTTGGGGAGGGGTGTCAGCAAGAGGTGCCACCCCACTGTGTGTTTTCACAGGAATTCTCACGAAAGAAAGGTACATCGACATACTAGAGGGACACCTTCTGCCATTTATGCAGGTCATGTACCCCGATGGGTGCACATTTCAACATGACAATGACCCAAATCATACAGCTCATACCACCAAAGCATGGCTGCAAGAGAAGAATGTGATAGTGCTGAAGTGGCCCAGCAACAGTCCCGATCTAAACCCAATTGAAAACGTTTGGGCACTATTCAAGAATCATTTAAAAAAGAGTGGACTCAGAGACGTTGAACAATTGAAGAAGGTAGCTGAAAAATACTGGGACAGTCTGACTCACAATTACCTACAAACATTTGTGGGAAGTATGCCTCGCCGCATCCAGGCTTGCCTTGCTGGAGAAGGCAACATTATACTGCACTGAAACCAGTGTTAATAGATAGGGGAGATACCAATCTTCCTCTGGACATACAGTTTTTATTATTATTTGCTTCTGTGAGTGTGCTGCGTTGCGAAAATATAACTGCCATTTTTTTTGCAAAGTACTGTATATATATATATATATATATATATATATATATATATATATATATATATATATATATATAGATATATATATATATATATATATATATATATATATATATATATGTATATATATATGTATATATATATATATATATATATATATACATACATATATACATACAATATATATAAAAAATATAAAAAATCGATAATGACGGAAAATATAAAAA
>JAMPIV010005173.1:0-70000 GCA_024509875.1 Oreohelix idahoensis | reverse complement strand
GGGGGGGTGGTGGGGGGTGTGGGGGTGTGTGTGTGGGGGGGGGTGTGTGTGGGGGGGTGTGTGGGGGGGGGGGTGTGGGGGGGGGTGGTGTGAGTGGTGTGTGGGGGGTGGTGGTGGTGGGTGTGGGGGGGGGGGTTGGTTGGGGGGTCTGTGGGGTGTGGGGGGTGGGGGTGTGGGGGGGGGGTTCGGGGGTGCGTGTGGTTGTGGGTGTGTGGGGGGGGGGGGGGGGGGTCGCATGGGTTTTGGGGGGTGGGGGGGGGTGTGTAGGTATTGTAATTGGAACTTCGATGGTAGATTAGAGAAATCGGCCACGTGGTTTTCGGTGGTTGCTGTAGGGGCACAAGGGTTGGTGATAATAACTCTGGTTCCACATTTCTCGCGCGCAGAACATTTCTGAAATGTTTAAAAAAAAATTCTTTCACACAGACAGAGACGTGCACTGGGTATATCGTGAGGTGATAGAAATGTGCCCGTGAGGGGATATAAATGTCCCCGTGAGGTGATAGAAATTGCCCGTGAGGTCATATAAATGTGCCTGTGAGGTCATAGAAATGTGTCTGTGAGGTGATAGAAATGTGCCTGTGAGGTGATAGAAATGTGCCTGTGAGGTCATAGAAATGTGCCCGTGAGGTGATAGAAATGTGCCTGTGAGGTGATAGAAATGTGCCTGTGAGGTCATAGAAATGTGCCCGTGAGGTGATAGAAGTGTACCTGTGAGGTGATAGAAATGTACCCGTGAGGCGATAGAAAGGTGCCCGTGAGGTGATAGAAATGTGCCCGCCGGTTTTGGTAGGAAACTTTAGATATGACTCACCAAAGTATTTTCGTACGTGTAGTAATGCCTGGCCTCGGTAAAAAACTAACAGAGGCGGCCTTCAACCCCCTATCCAACGGTTTAAGCATTTCATCATTTCTACGCATGTACACCCAATTGGTGGGAACAGTGGAAGGCATCTTCAACGAGGTATGATCGCTAGTGTCTGTCGTTATCACGCCACCACAATACAACCCACACACTACCTTCACACACCCGCCATTATCGAGCTAATATATTGCTATACCATAGACCATCACCTGGACATGTTTCAGACATGTCTGGACGCGGCGCACAAAAAATTTTTCACATCGACAACGCGTCAACGATCGATTAGTTTTTCAACTAATCAACTCTCTGTTAGCGTACAACAAGGCTGGCCGCCTTTCAAACCCAGATTAAAACTAGTTTTCCTTCATATAAATAGACACTTGGAAGACCAACGTCCAGGCACTCACGTTCATACTTTACTGAAGAGGTGGCGTGATAACGACAGACACTAGCGATCATACCTCGTTGAAGATGCCTTCCACTGTTCCCACCAATTGGGTGTACATGCGTAGAAGTGATGAAATGCTTAAACCGTTGGATAGTGGGTTGAAGGCCGCCTCTGTCAGTTTTTTACCGAGGCCAGCCTTTACTACACGTACGAAAATACTTTGGTGAGTCATATCTAAAGTTTCCTACCAAAACCGGCGGGCACATTTCTATCACCTCACGGGCACCTTTCTATCGCCTCACGGGTACATTTCTATCACCTCACAACCACCCCCCTATCACCTCACGGGCACCCCTATCACCCACGGACACCCCCTATGACCTCACAGGCACATTTATATGACCTCACGGGCAATTTCTATCACCTCACGGGGACATTTATATCCCCTCACGGGCACATTTATATCCCCTCACGGGCACATTTCTATCACCTCACGATATACCCAGTGCACATCTCTGTCTGTGTGAAAGAATTTTTTTTTTAAACATTTCAGAAATGTTCTGCGCGCGAGAAATGTGGAACCAGAGTTATTAACACCAACCCCCCCCCCCCCCCCCAGCAACCCCACCGACAACCACCTGGCCCCACCTGATCTACCCCCGAAGTTACCAAACATGGATAAATATCGTGTGAATACATATTAATATATGTTGTAAAATATATATATATTGTATAAATATTGTATAAAAAGACAACACATCACAAGGCCGAATCATACACAACACAACCACCCAAAAACCCAAACCCACCAAAACCACTACCCACAACAATTACAATAATACACACAAAAATACCAGACAACACCCAAACCCCCTGCCACCCGCTCCCCCCCCACACACACACAACCACACCCACACACACCCCCAACAACCCCCCCCCCCCACAAACACCCCCACCCCCACACCCCCCCCACCCAAACCAACCCCCACCCCCCCCCCCCAGACCCACCCACATACCCACACCCCGCCACCCACACCACGAACCCCCACCCCCCACCCCCCCCCCCCCCCCCCCCCCCCACCCAACCACCCGCGCCCCCAACAACCACACAAAACCCAAAACCCATCCCCACCCCCCACACCACACAACCCCCCCAATACCTACACCACAAATACCAGACCAAACCAAAAGCAATACCACCCCGCACCACCCCCACACCCCCCACCCCCACCACACACCAAACCAGACCCCCGCAACGCACACATACACACCCCACAACCACGCACCCGAGCACCCCCCCCCCCACACCCCCCCCCCTCCCCCCACCCCCCCCCCCACACCCCACCACCAACCACACCCACAACCCCCGCACCCACAGACGCCCCCCACACACCCCCCCCCCCCCACCCCACCACCCCCCCCCCCCACCAAAAAACCCCCCCCCCCCCCCCACCCCCCCCCCCATGCTAGGCCCAACCACCCACTCCCAACCTCTCGACGTTGGCCCTAGTATAGTGACACGTCTCTTTCACTCCCACCTCTAGAAATCTTAACACTTCCTTCGTACCTCTAGATGTTAAACCTAGTATAGGCAGGACTCTAACACTTCACTACCACTTCTAGATGCTAGACCTGGTATAGTCAGGTCTCTAACACTTCACTCCCGTCTCTCGCTGCTGTCCCTGGTGTAGTCTCTAACACGTCACTCCCATCTCTCGATGCTGGTCCTCGTATAATCAAGTCTCTAGCACTTCACTCCCACCTCTCGTTGCTGGACCTGGTATAGGCAAGTCTCTAACACTTCACTCCTGAGTCATACACACAACCACCTGCTACACCCCAAATTGTACACACCCATGCGTCGTCCTCCTCGCCAGCACAAAAAGACTCCACTCGCTTCAAACCCCCTTAGTAACCTACTCGCCATTATCGATTTTTTTATATTTTCCATCATTATCGATTTGTATATTTTATATATATATTGTATGTATATATGTATAAACAAACACACCAACGCACAATACAACAACACATAACAATTAAAATACATACACAAAAAAAATGGTATAGTCAAGTCTCTAACACTTCACTCCCACCTCTCGATGCTAACCCTAGTATAGGCAAGTCTCTAACCTACTCCCTCCCACCCCAATGCCCCCCCACACTCGCCTGCTACACCCCAGATTGTACACACCCATGCGTCGTCCCCCTCGCCAGCACAAAAGACTCTACTCGCTTCAAACCCCCTTAGTAACCTCTCGCCATTATCGATTTTTAAATATTTTCCGTCATTATCGATTTTTTATATTTTTTATATATATTGTATGTATATGTGTATATATATATATATATATATATATATATATATATATATATATATATATATATATATATATATATAAACAAACACACAACACACTGCTGAGTCATACACACAAAAATCCTTCCCTAACCTACAACCGCCAGCTACACCCTAACATGCATCGTCACCCGCGCCAGCACAAAAAGACTCCACTTGCTTCAAAAACCCTCTTAGTAACCTAATCCAACATTATCGATTTTTTCCCCCCCGTCATTATCGATTTTTTTATATTTTATATATATTGTATGTATATATGTATAAACAAACACACCAACACACTACCAGTCCAATACAACATCACATAAAAAGCCCCCCTAATCTACAACCGCCAGCTACACCCCAACATGCATCGTCACCCCCGCCACTACTGATATAAATATTGTACTATGCCAATATATGTTATTGTTATTTGAAAAATAAAATATATTAACTAAAATCTTTGTTATTTATGTATATAACTATATATATCTAAATATCGTATAACTGTTGTTTATATATATATATATATATATATATATATATATATATATATATATAATATATCCTAATTATATATATATATATATAATATATTAAATTTTTAATATATATATATATATATATATATATATATATATATTGTAATATATGTATAAATATATGTCTAATTGTATAACTAAATATTGTAATATATGTCAAGGTCAGACACCGCAACTTAAGGGACGTAACCACTAGTCTTGACCTCTTCTCTTTCTATTGATTATTTCCCCTTCAGAATATATTGCTATATAAAAAGTCACGCGCCGCCGCCTGACGCGCCACCGCCTGAAATCGATCGGAGTATTTTACTATATAAAAGTCACGCGCCACCGCCTGAATGCGACCTGTAAACAACATACTATACTACTACCATGAGAACGAAATTGTTACATGGTATTGGGCCGAAGGGCTAAAGCCCAAGCGCCGCTGGATCGAAAACAAACAACAAATAAACAAACCGTGAGGTGTAGAGGTTTGGAAGAGAGCGCCATACTATTTGTCGTAGATTTTTTATAGATAATTATGATCGATTTTGGTCCCGTCTGAATAGAACCAGAACAGGTGGTGACTCCGTGAGAGATAAGGTAAAGAAATATATTTCACGAGTGAAATGGTGGAAGGTAGAGTCTGTCCCTGGATTGTGAAGATACTCTAGTCCAGCCTATCATTTACGACTGAGATTTGTTGATCAGATAGTATACCTCTCTGTATATATTAACATATACACTATAACCACTCACATACACACACACAGATAAGTGACGACAATTAGACGCACAAACGTGAAACTATGGAGTAGGGATATTGGGACGAGCTGACCGACACAGATAATTAAGTTTTATGTTAAGTTTATTTATCATAAAGAAAAGAACTTCACAACATTTTAATATCAAAGTATAAAATCATATGTTACAGAATTAATAAATAAATAGACACATAAGTGCAATCCCCTCTGTTGAGACAAGATCCCACAAGAAGAAGTTAATTAACCCCCAAAAGGTCAAAAGATTAGCACTATGGTATAGGATTTGAATATACTGTCAAGAACAGAGTTTCTAATTTAATCTATTCTGAAATGAACAGTATTAGAAAACATAAGAAGAAAAAAAAACAAAGTGAGTACATTGATTGTACAATATAAGAATTATTCATTCCTGCTTTCTCTCGTTCTGACAAACATGTGGCCACATTTTCAATCTCGCTTACCTAATTGCTGATTTACAACGTCTGGAATAGAACTCTTTGGTACATGCACAAATCCAGTGTTGGGTTTTTGGCAAAACAAGCCCCAGTTCCTCAAATTTACTGATTAATCCTCTTATTTGGGGAACGCTTGCTTTGTTACTGTTTATTGAATCTGTTCATGTCACCGCAATTAGGCCGGGTAGGAAAATACTTGAGATCAAATGTGCACAGGGTACAGTAGCTGGTAAATTTGATACTTAAGAGAATGTCAGGTAGATAAATCTCTCTGGATAAATCCTTGCCACAACACAGTGTTTGGTAATCGGGAAATGTTAATATTGATAACTTCGCCACAGTGAGCTGAATGTAAATGAAAATGGAAAAGAAATCTGGGTAGCTAAATGTCCAGTTACTGTTATTCTTGGTGTCATATATTGGTACGCTCTCTCTCTCTCTCTCTCTCTCTCTCTCTCTCTCTCTCTAGGTGAAACAAGAGACCAACCCGGTCAACCTCGAAGACCCGATATATTTTACATAAGAATGTTTTTTCTTGTATTGGTTGGACTAGACTTAGACCCTTTTCTCAGATTAAGGTGCAGGCAGCTGGTAGGTTTTGGGTTGTGACCCGTACTAATTTATAGGAAGAAAAAAATACAATATTAACCACAATCTCAATTCTACTCTAACCCGCGTAAAGGTATAATTTTTTTATCCACTCGGTTATTAACTTTGATTGGAAAACACAAGTGCATAGCTTGTCTTATCGTTCTTATTAACCCGTGAAATGCATTCTAATCATTTACAAAATTTCTCATAATGAATTAGAAATAAATATATATTTCGTCAGTACTCATAATGAATAGTGCTTTTTTTTTAACTAGTCAATTAAATTATCTCTTTTTTCTGGATGGTAGCGAGTAATTAAATTTACGTTACAGCCAGAAAAATTAGCTATATGTTATTTAATTTGCTAGCCAATTAACACCAAAAATCCTAGTAAAATATAATGACGGACTTTAACCATTAAATCACTCAACACAGAAAATCTTAGTGAAATCTAATGACGGACTTAACAATTAAATCACTCGAACTTCTAGTATAATATTTACCGCAACACAGAAATTTAAAACGATCTCCAATCAAAACACTGAGTAATTCCAATGGTACAATGGATCTAAAAATCGAAGCTAGATGTTCTGAAAAATCATGTGGGTACTAGATAATGGATTTTAAAAGATGGGATATATATTTGAAATAGATTAAAAAATCGCTAACCAGTGTCAGATTTCGCGTCTTGCTCGTATTCTTGGGGAAATCTGCGGTCGACGTTTGAATGAAAGTCAAATTTTACACTTATGCCGACCGCAGACGTGGTTCCGCGAGCAAATCGTCTCTTTGATCTCCCTCGTTCCGTAACTTAATTACATTCACAAAAGAACGGGTGTGTTTGGGAGGGGGGGGGGGTAACTGTGATTATCTCCCATTTCCTCAGATTAATTCCCCCTGAGAAAGTGCACTCATGAATTATCGCTCTTGGTTCTACAAATATGCGATCAGTCCCTTCTCTCTCTACACGTGAAACAGTCTGGCCTGTCCTATACAACGGTTGTCCAATCGTTCGCGTTATAATTCAGTTAACGGCTCTGGACTCGCTAATGGGTCTGATTGTAAACATTCCTAGCGTCTTAAGAAAATAGAGAAAGAAAATAGGCGTGGCTGTCGTGGTTGAGTTAAAGTGTAAGAGTATTTGTTGAGTTAGACAATGGTAGTGAAACCGACAATGATAGTGAACTGACAAAATTATAGATTACACATAGGTAAGGTGTAAATAGGGGTGGACTTGAGACCAACCTGAAAGATTAGTTAAAAGTTATCTCTCTCTCCAAGCCTCAACACACTTATATAGTCTAAGCACCTCCCGCTCTCTCTCTCTCTTTTCTCTTGTCAAAAATAGAGACTATAGTAAAGAGCTTGTAATAATTTAAGAATGGATGAAAGGGTCGTGAACAGCGCAATAATAAATGAGTAAAATTTATTAAAGAAGAATTATATCTGAAAAATAATGCATATCAGCACAAACAACATAAGAATACATCAATAACCACAAATATGCGAATACACACCAACGAACACACAAACCACCAACAAAAAACCTGTAGAACACCGAGAAATGAATAAACCGAGTTCTAAGCCGTCCGTTTTCGTGGGACCAAATGCAATAGCTCCAGTAAGTGTCTTTACGTGTAGATATCCTCCATAGGTGATGGAATAACATAAATAAATCCACTGTTGGCGCTATCGTTGGTGACACCCTAATGGCGAGATAGGCTATAGCTGACTCTGTCTATCTTCGGCTGACCGCTCATACGTGCGGAGGTTTTGGATGACCCGAACAAACACACACAAGACGAGGTTACTTTAGGACAAACGGTCCCTTGCGCTATTATCCCGGCGCATGAAATTTGACTTGCGAACTTGGTGGTAAATCCGGTTTGGCTGGCTTGAACTAGTATTGGCAACTGGGGTGCTCCGTTTAAGCACACACCTGGTGTATTTGATTCTGCTGAAGACGCTGGGTTGATAGATGTGTTGAAAGCCGCAATGCTCTGACTGGTGATCAAGAGGTGAGTATGAAACTACTACTGCAACATAAGATTTCCAGAATTGCGATGGCAAGTTGCACACTGCGTGAGCTTATTTCCCGTTAGAGGGAAAGGCGTTGACAAAGGGTTGTATTTCAGGTAGGGGTGACAACTCGTGGTGCTAATTGCGTTCAGGAGCCGTGAGAGCGATGAGAATGTTACGTTCGTCGCCTGACTGGACTCTCTTTCGATAGCAAATACAGTATATCCTGAAACTGAGACCCAAAAAGAGACGACCTTTACATCAAGCAAACAATAAAAATTAAAATAACGTTATACTTAACAGTTATGCTCCCCTGTGGGATTTAGAATTATTTTGATCATTGCTATGATAGTCTTGGGCTGTCCTTTATCCATATAAGTCACTTTCCTGTTACTTCCACTCTATCAATTATCAGCATGCGCCCGCATAGGCTAATGTATTTTGCACATACATGTACCTGTCAGAAAATGTTCTGACAGCAAAATCATACTCCGTCTTCTTCCGACTCAACATACAGGAAACCTAACCCTGTAGTTACAGCTGAGTGGATATGCTATTCATCTTACAACATTAAGTGAATTTACATAAAAATTACAGCATTTGACATTACAAAATAAATGGTATGCGCCCCTTGGGGAAAAATATTAACATCCCACAAATGAATACATAGAAAAGGCAATGTTCTTGCTATAATAATACAGTGGTGACTGAAACCTAAGATATAATGTTATCTACGGCTGGAGCCTGCTTTTCTATGAAAGTTATAAACTGGTGTCTAACTACACAAGTAGGCATATACAATTTCCACACAACCATTAGAAGTTTCTATCAGAAAGTAATAAGTGACTATCTCCTATAATTCAGTGTTATTGGTGCCTGCACATCCCCCGAGAATGACGAGACCATATAGGCAATAACATTTAGTTCTGTGTTAACGTCAGCCTTAGTCTCATTTTGTCATCCCAGGCAGGAACATTTTACGAGTGTGCTTGACTTATTAAATCTATCTAATTTTATAGTCTACAAATGACACTACCCTAGGACACCTGGCATGGCCGGTTTCTACAGATGTTCGGCGTATAACGTAATCAAGAGTAAGACAAATGTTATTCTAGAGGTATACATCAGAAGCAACAACCGCGAGAAAGTTTCCCAGATAGACAATACATAATATTATGGTCAGGGGCCACAACAAATCTCTCAGAACGAACGTGAGTTGTTATCTCCCCTTTTGATCTCGCTACCAACTGTATTAGGCTAGCGGGTTCCCTTCAAAGAACTCTTTCTCGCTGGAGATCAAACCCGTTACGCGCAAGAGACATTCCTCTGGTCAGACGAACGCCAGGTGCAGCTTAGATAATATTATCATACGCTGGCCGCACTGACCAGTGGGGAATTTATAATGAGGCCAGAACGAAAACAAAGCCGCGGGGTGGGGTCTGAGAGGGGAATAATGGGCTACGTAGGTAAAATCCGAAAGAAAAGAAAATACCAAAAAGTCGTGGAAATCAGAACATTAAAAGAGTAATAAAAAAATGGGACGTGATGGTAAAATAAACTAAAAGTCACCGTGACAGTGGCTAAAGTATGAGTTCGACAGACATCGAAGCGCATGCCTTCTGCGTTAACAAAACATGAATATTAATAAGCAAGCAAGGTGGAAACCAGGTGGAAGCAAAACGTGTTGATATATGTAATATATTTACATAACTCTGTCACACTATTCTATCGGCTGTCTTCCTCCTGGCCTGATTCTATCATAGTCCTCGGTCCTTCAGAGATTGTCTAATGTTGTCCTCCCAGCAGACTTTGGGTCGTCCTGGAAGTCTGGATCTCTGGCACTTAGCCTCCCATACCTGCCGAGGCTGCCGATCTTCTCCCATTTTGCTGACATGGCTAAACCATCTTAGTTAGGACTGTTCTACTTGGGTCTGCAGGGGTTGGGTTTTTAGGCCTTGACGTATCGTCTGGTTGCGGACTATGTCTCTTCTTGTTACGTGAACCACCTTCCTCAGATACATCATTTCTGAGGTTTTGATCTGACCTTTGTGGGTTGTAGTCATTGCCCATGACTCGTATCCATACGTCAAGACTGGGACATAGGTGGAGCGGTATACATACATCTTCATTTTCTTGCCAACTTCTCTTTTGCTAAGGAATCCTCGATTTATGGCCGGAAAAAGTCTCCCAGCTGCTGCTCTTCGGGAAGCCAAATCTTCTTTGATGCCTCCCTTCCAGTTTATGACAGCTCCGAGGTATTTAAAGTGGTCATCATAATAATAATCATCATCATATCACCATTTCCATTTGCTCTCTTTAAGGAGCATGGAGCCCCCACTTACAGCTGGTTGCCAGCCAGATGCCCAACTTCATATTAATCGCCTTCTACAACATGCCTGAGTGTGCAGTAAGCCTATTATTTCCCCCGGGGAACTACAAGGGGCATTTAGCCTAACTACTATCCCGAGTAAATTTGATCACGCAGTGAGACGCCACTGTCATGTGGGCGGACAGTATGTTGATCTCTGGAGTAACTTACTTTTCTTTCTTTCCTGTTATCTCGCGTATTATGCTCTTATAATCTACTCCTCCTTGCAGTTGTTTCGTAATATCTTCAACAAAATTTTATGTAGTAAACTTTCTCGCAAGATCAGGTTTATCTATGGTTTTGAAAGATAAATTCGAACAATTAAATAAACCATACGGGCAGAGATTTACCGTGATGTAAGATTCTATTGAGAAAAGTAACTATGAACACAAGACAATATAAGATCAGAAACAGCAATGTACACGAAGGCATCGTCATCATCATCATCATAATTAATCTCCTTTTTCATCCCCTTCGGACCATGGAGTTACAACTGTAGCTGACACACTTGCAGGAAGCCAATGTCAAGGCTGAAACTCTTACAGTGGTTGTTTCTGAAAAGGTCAAGGTAGTCCCATATCAGATACTACCGTAGGGGAGTGAAGTGTTAGAGACTTCACAATACTAGGTCCAGCATCGACAAGTGGGGTGATCAGTTCCCTTCCTCGCTGCATTTTCTTTCACGAACTCAAAGAGCAGAGTCAGGTACCCATTTACAGCTAGGTAAGGCTGGAGCGTGTCGGTACCGTGATCAGAACCCGCCACCTTTGCCGCGAGAGACCACCGCTCTAACCACTCTGTCAATCGGTTGTTTCTGTAGCAATTTGGTTTACATGATGCGGTTGCCAGGATATTGTGGTATACACGATAGTAGTGGAAGTAAAGAGATGCTAGTTTGGTAGTTATTCTATAGCCAAACCTCTACAATCCACAAGCTAGCACGGCGCGATAGGTTCACATCTAGTTCATGCTTTTGTAAGGGACACCTGTCTCCGTACAAGAAAAGGGATAGTCACGTAAAATCAATGTCAGGTTAGACATTAACCAGAGATTTCGCCTCGAGTATTAGCGGGCGTACGAAAAAAAAAGAAAAAAAAACATCTGTATATATATATATATATATATATATATATATATATATATATATATATATATATATATATATATATATATATATATATATATATATATATATTCCACAGATGTGGAAGTGAACCTCTATCTGTGAGGCGAATTAAACCCCCATTGACTCTGGACATCATCCACGCACTTCCACGTGCTTCTTCCTCCAAGCTTGGGGCCAGATGTGACGATCCTTTAACTCTTTAAGTCCCAATCGACTTTATATATCCTCAGGGGTTAGACGCGCTTGGCCCAATCAACTTTATAAAGCGTTTAGTATATGTGCCTCTGTTTGAGACTATTTCTAATTATAACTACACACAAACCACCCAAAACGTCATTTCTGACTGCAAGTACATTCTTTTAAATACCGCATGTGTTTAAGAGTGAACGGGTTTTTGTTTTGAGATATTTATTTAAAAATGCACCGGGGTGGCCATTTTTGCTTGGGCCAAACTTATTTTTTGCTTGGGACTGAAAGAGTTAAACACAAGCCATATATATATATATATATATATATATACATATATATATATATATATATATATATATATATATATATATATATATATATATATATATTTTTTTTTAAATACCTCTTCTGGGGCTCAAAGTGAAGTCTATTGACTTTATTTAGTAGAATGTGTGAATTGTGTGTGATCCCGGCCCTGGCTAAGACACTTTGCAGTGAAGACGCATTCTTATATATATATATATTGTATACAGTGTAATCGAAAAGTCTCTCCGCTGTGGGTTCAGTGCTTTAATAATATGAATGTAACATTTAATGGTCCAGTAAATAGTATTTTACTATTGACTTTAATTAAATTTACTTTACTACTACATAAAGGTAGTATTTTTATTTTTATTATCGCATAAAGCATTAGTGTCTGTTTAAATAATTTAAATTGCTATGTAAAATAAAGAAATGTAGAGTTGTAAATTACAACCTTTTAATAATAATTTTATCATTTGAATTGTTTCCCTTGATTCATAGTATTCAAGCACTGAACCCACCGCGAAGAGACTTCTCGATCACCCTATATATATATATATATATATATATATATATATATATATATATATATATATATATATATATATATATATATATATACACGCACACATAAATACATAAAAAGTAAAGGCGTACCAATAGGAGAGACTGCCGTATATTCTGCATTATTTGAGTGCCCAGCTTCATGAGTTGGTGTGTGTTAACAGTTCTCTTCCTCGTTTCCGTTGCCTTGCCTAACTCCAGAGCAAAGTCAAGTCCTCATCTACAGGTAGAGTGGGGCATGGCGCTACCTGCATTCGAACCCGGTGACTTTGCCGCGAATGGCAAGCGTTCTATCCCCTTGGCCAATGAGACGCTGACATACACACCTTCCTAACTATATACACACATGCGTAACATCATAAACACGCGTTACATTATGTACTTCAATTATGCATCCCTTTCTTCTTCAGCTGAATCACCTCTGATCAAAGGAAATATTTTGTACCTATATCCGTGTCATTTTGTTTATAGTAGTTAATTTTATTTTTTAAACCCCCTCCCTCTCTTTTTAGCTCCTTCTGGAGCATGGGGACCACCACTGGAGCCGGTTCCCTTGCACGAAGCCTGCTCCAAACATTCATGTACTCGTCCAGTGGTGGTTTATGTAGCAATGCGGTTTGACATGATGAGATTGCCATTCCCCATATCATATTAGAGGAAGCAGTGGTCATGTCCCCGAGAATTGAACGGGGCGTAAATAATACTGGCAACCAATAATCCTTCTTGTTCTCTTTTAAATGTTTGTATTATTTTTTTTGGCATGTCTGTAACTTAGTAAGACTGCACTTCACGTACCTGTGCAGGCCCAGGCGCCTGTGTTGCTTGCATCACACGAACTTCAATTTCATTTTCCTCCTTCATCGTCGGCATATCCACCGAAGTAGCTTCAGTAAATAAGAAAGAGAATAATGTGCAATCAATCAAACATTTAATCATTCATATATATATATATATATATATATACTTAGTCGTTCCTCTTCTACCGTGAGGTGTAGAGTATTTATAGATTTGAACTTAGCTGCCAATGATGGTTCTGCTCCTTCTCATGGGTTGGTTCTTTTCACTCTTCTCAAGCTCGTCTCTGATCAAGGTTGTCCGGGTGTAAAGGGCAATTTTTACTATCTTGCAATATAATACATTTATATACTTATTATGTTCGCAAATATTTTGTAATCAAAGTATTTCCTTTTTAAGTGCTTAAGGAGAAGTCATTTTTGAGTTACTTCCCTTGAAAGTAGTTCCGTCATCTTCGATCGGACTCCGCGGACGAGTCTAGGCCTACTGCGATTTATTCTTTGGCTGGGTAGGAATAGATTGTTCTTGCTTCAGTATATCTATGGCCTGAATTTATACGTAGTGTTTGTATGAGTAGGACGAGTCTGTCTTATATATGGATATCTTTACATTTCTAAGTCGAACTATGTTGGTTGTCGCTAGAAAAGGTCAAAGGCTATGCAGCGGAAGTATCGCTAGCAAGGGGTGTGATTCATGGCTGTCATCCTGTCTGGATGTAGAATTTTGTGGTAGCAGGCCTATCGCCGAAAAAGTGATCTATAAGTCAATGGGGAAAAGTGATAGTCATTTAGACATGTTGTATGTACTTTACCCCAGTGTTTATTCTCTTTTGCCAAGGAATGGCAAAGTTATATTTCGCATAGAAAGGTAAAACCACAATTTATTATGAACTTGGGCTTCGCCATCGTTGTCGATAAACAGATGCACAGTGGTACTTTTGAAAAGAATATTTATTCAAAGGAAGACGACATTCCTATGTATCAGCACTAGATTATATGATATTATTCAATTACTTCTATGATAGAAGTCATGAAGAAATGAGGACATTTAACGAATGACCAATTTTGGTCTGGGTCCTATAGTGAGTGAAACTCACGAGAGAAGAACAGCCATGTTGAAATTCATATACTTTGTATTTATCGAGTGAGAAAAAGGGATGCCTGTACTATCGCTCGATGAACCAAGAGATCACTGCTACATGTGAGAACCCATGTCTGGGATTCCTATATCTTTATGGAAAATATATATATTGAACTTTACGTGAAGGGATATTCACTAGACGAGGTTAGGTCTAGGAGCCTTCCTATATATTGGTTATGGTCTGACGTGCCCAGTCAGTAAAGCCAGATGATTTACATGATGGAACTCTGAATGCTTATTTACGAATGCTCCATTATGATATTTGCCAAGCATGAATGCTAACTTAAGATGATATTCCTGTGATCAACATTATGCTGTCTATGTCGACATTTGTTCCTGTAACCATACACGTACTGTCCAAGTGTGCGTCCCATTAAATGTTATAAAAAGACCACCGTAGTTCCAGTACTTCTTGAATTCGAACAGTGTGAGTATGAGTGATGTACTACCAACCTGTCAACTCTATCGAATCATTCTACCATTCGCGTTCTGACATTCACATACACACTCATTGTTTACACTCACATTCTTGTCGGAGCCTCATCACGTTCCAGGACAAGATGACCTGTATGACCAAAACTGTGCTGGGTTTAATGAGTTGACAATCGTTACACTTTACTACACCAGTCCCAACATCTACATTTATCAACTGGTGGACATTCACGTCATTTAACAAATAAAGCGTGATTCAACAACTAGTAGCCAGTATGAGTTAACAAACTAAACAGAATTTAACAACTGGTGTGCCAGCTTCCTGGGTCAACCTGCACAGTGACCATATTGAGAAGTAAACTACTGAGACCAGACGTTCCTTGGGGTCTGTTACGACACACAAATACATCAGCAGTACAACTCTACAGTGATGTCAGCGTGACCTGTCCTGTCGACAGTATGCAGTAACTAGGTCAGCGTTTGTTGACATTTGGTTCGTTGGACATTTGCCATACAACTGACAGTGTTACACAGCAAGCTTGGTTGAAACATAGAACATTACACATCAGGACTGGAGAATATTTGACAGTGTTTGCGAAAGGAAATGTTATTGAACTGAGAAGTCCTACATCGATTGTTATCATTCACATCAACGATGGAGCTTCTATTTCTGTGTTGAATTTAAAATAATTAGACCAGAAGTATTTGTTTAATAAAGTACCACAGTACTGTACTATTAGGCAGTGTAACTGAGCCTTCTTTACAACACATTCTTTCTGCAACACTCTATTTACATCATATTGCCATACTATTTATGCAATTATGTATTTATGTTTAAATATTTATATGTGATATTTGTTGGTATCCAGCGGGTTGTTGTTTTCGTTGGGCGGTGTCACACAACAGAGTATCCCACGTAATAGAGGGTCTGATGTGTGCGTAGTGGTTTCTATAGGTGCAATTTTTTGATTGAACATGAAAATTGCTGCGACAGCTGTTCCTGAGTGTTAGCTGTGAAATTGTACTCATTGTTGTTTTTCTTGTACCATTCTACGACCTCTGTTCTTAATTTTTTTTTTCTTAATGAATGTGGCTACGTAAAGTGTCTAGGGTAATGATGTGTAATGTGGTGTGTTTGTTATAAATACACCCACAGACATTTAAGAAGACTAATAAGATTAACAAGTGTTAAAATACACTGAACTAACTCACGTGTATAAAGTTTTTGATATAATTATATTACATTTATTGGTTCTGGATCAAGTTTTATTTTGACCAGAACTTGTTTTAAAAGAAGGATTGAAAATTTATGAAAAAAAATGCATGGAATGTTACATAATAAATGCAAGAGCGTACCTATTTAAGTACTAGACTAGTTAATTTTATTAAAAAAAGTTCGAGTAGTCATCTCTTTGGGAGGATATTTACTGTTTGTGCTGTTGGGGTGGCCTCATCACACCTGTCTATATTGACTACACAATGTCCAGAAAATGGTGGGAATTTTTACGGGGATATTAGTCACTACCAATAGTTGGTGAATGTCCAGCAGACCAGAGGCTCACTCATCTTTTTGTAGCTCTGGTGCTGAAAACTTGCGGTCCCACCTCTCCGTGCTGGCGGGCAATAATGGTGGTCTCTGTCACAAGAACTGCACAGATACACTCGAGTACAGTCACCCACCGAATAGACTCTGCTTTGTTGTCGATAGAAACTCACAGCTCTGCAATCAAAGTATGGGCCATGTGTCAAAATCTATTCTCTACCCACGTCTGGACACAACACTGACACAACAACCACATCATACAGACAGGTCAGATCTCTCTGACCAAACAGCACAGTTACCATGGTGGGCCTACATCAGACAGATCCTCCCAGACCATAGATTCTGAAAAATATTTATTAGTTGTCGGCCCTAAAAGAAGATAGGTAACCTGTTTCAACGCTTGATCTATCTTGCATAATCCTTGCTGTAGTTTATGTACCTTGTTGGTCCCTAGACCCTGACTTGGGCGGGGGGTCTAGAGCAAATCCCTACTTGTTTGTAAGGCTAGATTTTGATATGGCAGTATCAAATCACTCGAACATGAAACAATATTCAAAATATATAAAGAAATAATTTCAATCTTACCAGATTATGAATAATTAACACAGAAGTGCTAGCAAAACTCAGCTGAGCTGCTGGCTATAGGATGGCGTCCCTAAATTTAACTCACTGTCTTTCATATGGGAAAACACCACACTTTAAAATCTGTGTCTAACACTGAACAATTATTGAAGAATGACCCCAAATGCGCTCTGAGCGCTAATGATATGATTGTCTGTGGCCAATCACTGCCGAGGTTTATTTTAAATTTCAAATTTCTACACTAAAGTCATTTCAGTCATGCTTCAGTCAAGTATGGATGGTTATCTGTTAGTCTGTCCGTCTCTACTTGTGTTTCTAAAAAAAATGTGCTTGATTTTTGAAGCAACCTCTCTCTCCCCTTAAAATTTTGTCGTAAAAAGTTATATTTAGACACAGCTACCACCAATGTCCCTTCACTTCTATGCCAAGTAACTTTGAACACCTGCGTCCCCAAGGTCGTGTTTTGTGTGCAAATAACGACACTTTTTATTCAAGGCAGTCTGTCGATGATGTAAACTACACTGTCTTTTGTCATTATCTTCAATATTATCTATCCGTTTGTAAAATTAAGATCATATTATTTCATTGCTCAGAATAGGCCATCCGGCCAGCTAATTTTTATATTCCTAACATTAATATTAAGAAAAATTACTTTTTAAATTTTTGTAATATTCCTAACATCTGCGTTTTAGCCGCTGAATTCAAATCAAGGCTTGGTATCGCAAAACGTCCAATTCCGTACCTCGTGTCAATTTGGGGGACGTGAATTTTTACTTTCCCCCATCCCCCCCCCCCCCCCATTGCGTCTCCTTAGCCTTTCCAGTCATATTTTTTTTCTTTTGATCCGCCGTTCCCCTCCTGTCTAGCAAGTCAATTTTATGGAGGGTGATGACCCGCGGTCTAGGCGATCATGTACATCAGCAGCCTACGCATTATGTTTTTATCCTTAAATGTTATCTTTTGAGTATTTTACCGTTGTATCTCTGTCAATTTCACTACATGTACGTTTCTATAGGTGCAATTTTCTTGATTGAAAATTTGCTGCGACAGCTGTTGCTATTAGTGTTAGCTGTGAAGACTGTACTCATTGTTGTTTTTGTAATATTCCTCTGTTCTTTAGTTTGTTTTGATTTGTTTGTAATTTGTTGGTCTACCCTATTCTATCTTTCAGTTCTATTCTCAATTTATATTTATATACTGTGGCGTTATTTGTATTTGTTATCCTCTTGCGGTTTATCTTTTATTGTTTTCCCATTTGATTTATTTCATTTCCGCAAATGTTTTCATGTTCTCCTGTATAACTGTTTTGTTTTGTGCCTGATCGACATACACTATTTAAAATATAGTTGATCATATAAATTGATGTACAAGAATCAACTGATAGTTAATTGCTATTACTAAAGGTACACAGTTGATGATATAAAACACTATTTCTGGTGCACTGCACTTATATTATAGAGTGAACCAGCAACTTATAGCTGTTATTATATAAGGATTTATACAAGACCTTTGTAAGGCTTGTTTCCCACAGTGATTGGGATAGTTAAGTACTATTTTCCACAGGTTACAAAGTTATCATACAAAGTCTTTGATTAAGACTAAGAAAGTGAATTTATTTACTTTTGCAAATTACTGATCTTATTAGACAAGATGTCTACTTTAGATTATTTTATCACACAAGGCAAGGTTCTTGATAAGACTGGTCAGCAATTAGAAGAATGGGCAGTTGCTCAATATGACAAAGCATTAGCTGCAGAAGAGAGAGAGAAAAGCATTGATTGAAGAAAAGAAATTAGCAGCTGAGGAGCAAAAATTAGAAGCTAAGGAAAGAAAAATACAAAGAGACAATGAACAAAAGAAATTGCAGATACAGACTGATGAAAAAAGATTCCAGATGGAAATGGAAAAAGAGAAAAGAAAAGATGAAGCTGCTGCAGAAGAGAGAAATTACAAGCTGAAGCTCAAGAGAAAAAAGCAATAAGAGAACATGAACACCAAAAAGAACTTTTAGCATTTGAGTTAGAAAAGTTAAAGTTAACAAACATAAGTGATGGTAATCAAGCATCTGGTGGTAATGGTAAACCCTTTACTTACAAGGTCAAGGTACCAGCGTTCAACCCTTCCAGTGATGACATAACATTCTGGCTAAATAGATTTGAACGCTCGTGTCGAGCCCATAATGTGGACAAATCACAATATGCTAACCAGTTATCAGAAAATCTGAAAGGTGATTCTCTGACTAGTTTAAGTTTGGTTGAAGAGGCTGACAAAGATAACTATGATGTTATTAGGGCAGCCTTATTAAAGAAGTATCAGTTGTCTGAAGAGGGTTATCGGAAGTTGTTTAAGACAATGGTGCCTGAGGCAGGTGTAGAATTCTCAGAATTCATTGCAGGACACGTCTTACATTTGATCGTTGGATTGAGCTATCCAAAACAGAAAAGACTTATGAAGCCCTTATGGACTTGATACTCAGAGACAAGATTATGTCAAGTATAAATAAAACTTTCCTCGAATTCTTACATGAGCGTAAACCTAAGTCTCTAAAAGAAATGGAACAGTATTGTACCCAATACGTCACTGCACATCCGGACGTAGCTATTAGCAACAATAAGGTTAAAGAAGGTATGCCAGTTGCTTCTGCAACACCATACAACCCTAATCACTCTCACAAATTCCAAGGACCTCAAAATAAGTTTAATAAAAAAGGTAACTATTACAGTTATCAGAACCAAGGTAACCAATCATTTCAGGGTTCTTCTTCGAATACCTGGAGAAGAGCTGACAGCCCTCGATTCAGGGGTGGTCATAATTACAGGAACTTTCGCAAAGGAAGTCATTCTAGAAACTATCCAAGTTTTCCTTCATGGAGACAACAAGATCATAATTACAGAGATACTCATTATAATGAATATGATGATAGTAACCAAAGGAGCTATGATTCAAACCCGAGTAGAGGTTATAATAGTGGAAACAATGATAAGTACAGAGGCAATAATAACAGAGGTAGAGCACAATTCAAAAAACATAAAGCTCATTACCAGGCGAACTCTGCACAGCAAGAGTCCCACGAAGCCTATAAACAAAATAAAGATAATGATGACTCTAATAATATGGCATGTGCCGCTTTTGATTTTGGGAGAGCATCTCAGTGCCCCCAATGCAAAACATTATTTGAGCCAACCACAGTGTCTACTTTAAGCTGTGGGCATCCTCTTCCCGCTCTTCCTGCGTCAATCGCGCATGATGGGAGAGGTTCTCTTGTCTTACACAAAGGTTTAGTAAATGACAATCCAGTCTCAGTACTTTTTGATTCTGGATGCACAACTATTGGGGTTAGGCAGTCACTCATAGATCCTTCTCATTCTACAGGCAAAGTAGTCAAATGCGTAACATTTGGCGGCACCATAGAGAAATACTCTACCGCTATCATTAGGATTGCTACTCCTTTCTTCACAGGAGATGTACACGCATGTCTTTTGCCGAATCCGATCGCTGATCTTATCATCGGTCGCATTCACGGAGTCAAAGAATGCACTCCGGAGCAAATTTCCGTTTGGGAAAATCAAAATATGCAATCTGCTAATGCGGTAGTCACTAGAGCTCAAGCTCTCAATATGCCTGAAACTTCATCTGTTGAAGATAATGAAGTGCATAACCAAGATGATCCCTTGGTAATTTCTCGTGACTCGTTTATAAAACAACAAGAAGAAGATCCGACTCTTAAGAAATTCTTCACTCTTGTAACGAAAGGTGATCCGAATAAAGATTCAAATTGTAAATCTTGGATTACAATGAAGAATGGCGTACTTGTACGTATGGTGCAAGACTCCACTAAGTCAAGTCATTCTCAGATTCTTGTACCCAAGAATTTGAGAGTTAAGATCTTACAACATGCACACGACTCTCAGTGTGCTGGTCACATGGGTTTTTCCCGTACAAAGTCAAGAGTTCTTGCGGCTTTCTTTTGGCCTTTTGTGAACAAGGACATACGGATCTATTGTCGATCCTGTAAAGTATGTCAAGAAGTCAAATCCAAAGGTCCTCGTCATGCTGCGCCTATTCAGGCTGCAGATATTCCTATTCGTCCATTCCAGAAAATGGCGATAGACATCATTGGTCCATTCAAGATCAAATCTGCTAGAGGACATCAGTTTATCTTAACGTGTGTAGACATGTGCACACGTTGGCCAGAGGCTATCCCTCTAAAGAGCATTACTACCGCTGACATTGCAGATGCTCTTTGGCTTATATTTTCTCGGCTGGGATTCCCCGGAGAAATATTATCAGATCATGGCACCCAACTGATATCGGATACCATGTCTCAAGTAATGTCTACTCTACAGATAGAGAGATCTTTGAGTAGCATCTATCATCCTATGTCCAATGGGATGGTCGAGCGACTAAATAGAACACTTAAGAACTTATTAGGGAAGATAACTGAGGATCATCCTCAAGATTGGGATAGGGTTTTACCCGCGGCCCTCTTCGCGTACAGAGAGGTCCCCAATGAACATACAGGGTTTTCTCCCTTTGAACTTGTCTTTGGCGCGCGACCGCGCGGCCCAATGTCTTTGCTGCATGATCTTATAACAGCTGACAATATTGACGATGACACAAAATCTTCTTACGAGTATGTCATCGCGCTGAGACAGAAGATTATCGAAGCATGCAAATTGGCAACGTCCTCTTCTGAATTTGCTAAGCAGAAGGCAAGACAATTTGCTAATAAGAAGAGAACTTTACGACAACTTTGTCCTGGTGACAAAGCATTTGTTTTGCTACCTTGTCGTGAAAATAGACTCCTTATTAGTTGGAAAGGTCCGTACGATATAATATCGAAAATTTCAGATGTTGACTACATCGTCGATATCAACGGGAAGCATAAAACCTTCCACATCAATATGCTTACGGAGTTCCATGAACGTCCTGACTATCTACAGCCTATTTTCCAGGCAACGGACGATTCTCATGTCAAACATGGTCATTACTCATCACTGTCTGTAATACAGGATGAGGAAACAAGTTTTTCGGATGTTAATCTTCCGCTTCCAATGATCCCACTTCATTCTAGTGAATCATGGAAAGACGTTACTGTTTCTCCTGATTTGTCTCTAGGAGAACGGCGACAAGTTTCGTCTATGTTACAAACATTTCAGGATGTCCTCACTGACATCCCTGGACAAACTCATGTCATTGAGCATGACATTGTTCTAACTGAACATACTCCAATTAGGGTTAGACCTTATCCTATCCCTATACATTTCCAAACACAGGTTGAAAAGGAGTTGGATGAAATGATAGATTTACAAATAATCGAACCATCCACTTCTGCATATTCTTCGCCGATGGTTATTGTTCGAAAAAAAGACAATAACATACGTCTTTGCGTTGACTATCGCAAATTGAATCAAGTTACGAAGTTCGATGCTGAACCTATGCCTTTACTAGAAGAGCTACTTACTCGTCTTTCTAAATCGCATTTTTTCACTAAACTTGATTTGTCTAAAGGATATTGGCAAGTTCCATTATCCGAACGCGCCAAACCTCTTACCGCTTTCTCTACTCCCAGAGGCCTTTTCCAATGGAATTTTATGCCTTTCGGCCTTATGAACGCACCAGCTACATTTGTACGCATGATGCGTCGAATCCTATCGTATCGGTCAGATGTCATTGCTTATCTAGACGACATCTGTCTTTTCAGCGATACTTGGGAAGATCACTATTCAGGGTTAGTTGAATTATTATCAACTCTGCGTGAGTATAACCTGACAGCAAAACCATCTAAAGCTTGTATTGGCTTTAGCGAAATTGCTTTCTTAGGCCATCGAGTAGGTCACGGTTTCTTGAAGACAGAAGACCATAATATCACTAAGATACTTAACATCTCTATCCCTAGGACTAAAAAGCAAGTGCGAAGTCTTTTAGGTCTCATACAATTTTATGGACGTTTCATTCCGAATCTGTCCTCTATCATGGCACCTCTCTCTACACTATTAAAGAAAGGGTCGCCTAACATGGTTCACTGGTCTCATGAATGCCAATCTTCACTAGAGAAGATCAAAACTATGTTTTCATCACCACCTATTTTAGTGTTACCTACAACAGATAAGACATTTGTTCTTCGTAGTGACGCTTCATCCACTGGGATTGGAGCGGCACTAATGCAAGAGTACTCTGGAACTCTGCATCCTGTAATGTATATATCCAGAAAACTTAATGCTGCAGAAAGGAATTACTCGGTTTTAGACCGTGAATTATTGGCAATGGTTTGGTCAATTCTCAAACTCCAAAGATTCCTTCTGGGCGCGCATTTCGTAGTGGAAACTGACCAAAAAGCTCTTACGGCTATCCAAAGTAAGAACTTGAAGAGCTCGAGATCAACTCGATACGCAATCGCTCTTCAACCTTTTCATTTCTCGGTACGAGCTATCCGTGGTTCAGAAAATGTGATGGCGGACATTCTGTCCAGATGCCCACATGATGCCACTTAACTGTTAAATATTGGATCTTTTTAATATGTATAACTTTACAACAGTTATTTTTTTGTTTCTTTACTAAGATACACATTTGTAATTTAATAATAGAATGATGGTATCGCTACTTAGCGGTTTATTGATGTTTATTCACCGCTGTTCTTTGATGATTGTTTCTTCATAAATCATAAATTTAAGATTATAGTGTGAATTTTTGGTATGCATTGTATAATTACCAGAATTGTATTATACGTACATCACACCTTCCTGGAAACATTTATTCGTAGAGAAACAATTTCTCTCAGATTTTGAGATATATTCTCACCGGTCATATTAGGAATTATAGTTATTCCTGATATGTGCATCTGCGCAGTATTCTTGCGTTTTGAGCCTATTGTATGCTGCTCCTAGATGTATTAAAAAAAAAAAAATTTTATTTTTTTTTCCCGGGAGGTGTGGTAAGACTGTAAAGGGCAATTTTTACTATCTTGCAATATAATACATTTATATACTTATTATGTTCGCAAATATTTTGTAATCAAAGTATTTCCTTTTTAAGTGCTTAAGGAGAAGTCATTTTTGAGTTACTTCCCTTGAAAGTAGTTCCGTCATCTTCGATCGGACTCCGCGGACGAGTCTAGGCCTACTGCGATTTATTCTTTGGCTGGGTAGGAATAGATTGTTCTTGCTTCAGTATATCTATGGCCTGAATTTATACGTAGTGTTTGTATGAGTAGGACGAGTCTGTCTTATATATGGATATCTTTACATTTCTAAGTCGAACTATGTTGGTTGTCGCTAGAAAAGGTCAAAGGCTATGCAGCGGAAGTATCGCTAGCAAAGGGGTGTGATTCATGGCTGTCATCCTGTCTGGATGTAGAATTTTGTGGTAGCAGGCCTATCGCCGAAAAAGTGATCTATAAGTCAATGGGGAAAAGTGATAGTCATTTAGACATGTTGTATGTACTTTACCCCAGTGTTTATTCTCTTTTGCCAAGGAATGGCAAAGTTATATTTCGCATAGAAAGGTAAAACCACAATTTATTATGAACTTGGGCTTCGCCATCGTTGTCGATAAACAGATGCACAGTGGTACTTTTGAAAAGAATATTTATTCAAAGGAAGACGACATTCCTATGTATCAGCACTAGATTATATGATATTATTCAATTACTTCTATGATAGAAGTCATGAAGAAATGAGGACATTTAACGAATGACCAATTTTGGTCTGGGTCCTATAGTGAGTGAAACTCACGAGAGAAGAACAGCCATGTTGAAATTCATATACTTTGTATTTATCGAGTGAGAAAAAGGGATGCCTGTACTATCGCTCGATGAACCAAGAGATCACTGCTACATGTGAGAACCCATGTCTGGGATTCCTATATCTTTATGGAAATTATATATATTGAACTTTACGTGAAGGGATATTCACTAGACGAGGTTAGGTCTAGGAGCCTTCCTATATATTGGTTATGGTCTGACGTGCCCAGTCAGTAAAGCCAGATGATTTACATGATGGAACTCTGAATGCTTATTTACGAATGCTCCATTATGATATTTGCCAAGCATGAATGCTAACTTAAGATGATATTCCTGTGATCAACATTATGCTGTCTATGTCGACATTTGTTCCTGTAACCATACACGTACTGTCCAAGTGTGCGTCCCATTAAATGTTATAAAAAGACCACCGTAGTTCCAGTACTTCTTGAATTCGAACAGTGTATGAGTGATGTACTACCAACCTGTCAACTCTATCGAATCATTCTACCATTCGCGTACTGACATTCAGATACACACTCATTGTTTACACTCACATTCTTGTCGGAGCCTCATCACGTTCCAGGACAAGATGACCTGTATGACCAAAACTGTGCTGGGTTTAATGAGTTGACAATCGTTACACTTTACTACACCAGTCCCAACATCTACATTTATCAACTGGTGGACATTCACGTCATTTAACAAATAAAGCGTGATTCAACAACTAGTAGCCAGTATGAGTTAACAACTAAACAGAGTTTAACACCGGGGTAGCCGTTTTATGGCATTGTTTAATGTCTGTGGTGTTCATAGTGTATCCCGTTCCACGTTCATGTTCGTAGCCGTTGTTCAGTTTAATTTTTTTTATACTGAAGAATAAAGCGACACAGGTGGCTGTTGCCTGTTTTCTTGTGTTGATTACTGACCTTTTGGGCTTACTTTGGATATGGTTTTCGCGAATGATTTTGTGGGCCGTTTTTCTTGTGTTGGCGTTTGTCGTAGATTTTCGATAGGAGAATTAAGACTAGGTTTGGTCCCTTCTGAATAGGTTTGAATAGGTGATAGACTCAGTGAGAGTTAGTGAAAGGTAATAGAATTTCCACACATGTGAGATGATAGATTTTGATATAGTGGCTGTCTCTGAAAGCGAAAAGGATTCTTCTCTCTCTCTCCTATCTTCTACAACAGTTGTTACAGCGTCAGACAGACTACACCAATATACAGATTACGTATATTTCTATCACTCACAGGCACGCACATACACGTGACGACCGGTAAACACACAGACGTGGGAAAACTATAACAATGATATATCTATTATCTAGAACGAGCTGACCAAACACTATTATTAAGTTCAAGAGCGATTTTAATATCAGGAAAAAATCGGCTCACAACATCAAAGAAAGTACATCAAGGAGAATACATATACACATAGTCATAAAAATTCAAGGAAATGTTGCAAGGATGATAGCCCCCTTATAGTGTTAACTCTAGGTTTAGCCCAGTGTCGTGGAATATTCTAATCCACATATATAAATTATTAGGTAAATATGAAGCCTAACAAATAAAATTAATAAAGAAAAGAGCAATGGTAAAATAACAGTGCTGTCACAAAGAAGGTACTCGAAATTCCCCTTGTTTTCTGCTTCGTCTGCAAATTGTAACGCTTTCACGTTGATAGTAAAAGCTTACTGTATTATACCCGCTTTCTTCAATGAAACGTGTGCTGTATTTCTTGGAAAAACATTGAGAGGCAGACTGCGTAATGACCTAAATTAATCCTAACATTAATTATACTGCGTTACCAAAACGAACGAACAGATGGACTCAAATAGAAAGAGAGAGGGGCGAATAAAAATCAGGAACGCATGCAAAATTAAACACGCGTCTCGCTATTAATGCCACCCCCAACAAGCGTAACGCGATACACAATTACTACTATCACGCGTGTTAGGCTACATGCACTAACTTTTTCGGACGAACAGTGATAAAATACACTACCCTTCCCAGAGTTAGGTTTTAAAATCATAAAAAACGCTTATTAGGAAAGATAACAATAGATGGGTTTACGTTTGAAAACATTACAGTACCCAGACAGCACATCTTCGAAACAGGAGGATAAAGAAATTGCATATTTTGAACGCAGCCACGTAGCTCTTTTAAATTTGGATATTTGGGTTCCTTAGGGCTTGCTGACAAAGAATATGTAAAACGTTACGCAAATAGTCCAGGAATTAATAAATTATAACCAAAATAAAATAGTGGGGATGCCTGACAACATGAAATCATTTCTGCTCATAAAAATTTTTTTATAACGTGTTTGAAAAAACCTTACGTTACAGAAATAGCCTACCATGTAAACTCCAAATTGATTGGAGCGCAACAAATGAAAGACTAACCACGATTGGTCGGGCTATAAATACTATCTTTCGTTGTTAGGGGAGACGTGGAAAGGTAACATTTTTTCAAATACTTGTCGAAACGTGGCTCCATTGGCTAGACTCGCTGATATACTCACTTAGGAGCGTTAGTTCGAGACCACTAGTCAAATAAGCTTGATAAAGCAACAGTGCGTTGAAGCCAGCTCATATTTTGCTAAATAAAAGCCTGGAACATAAGCAGATGGGAATTTGTGCCAGTAGTTGTGCCAGAATTCATTGCTAATCAACGTATCTGTGTTTGTTTCCATGAATTGTGGTAAGCTTGAAACATTCAGTATCTTTTAATGAAAATTGAATGTGAATTGTTAATTTATGCCTGTATATATGTGTAGTTCAGTAGCAAACATGATGTAAAGCCTATAATGCTCCCGCCTGAACAGAAGGTGTCGGAGGAAAGTAAAACTGCATGGAATGGCCAAACAGTACACTGACACCTAGATTATTGATTAGACAGAAATAATGCTGGAAGTGCAGAGGCGTGGTAACCATTAAGGAGGTAAATACTGGTATAAAGTATTTCAGATGAAGCTGACAGTTGGCCTAACGCTCTGAACTCAATGTTTGTGATGTATTGTGCTCAGTGTAAAAAGAGTATAAATTAGTTATGAAGTAGAAGGTACATCCTTCTTGTTTTCAGGGACCGTGGTCTTGATGGTATTGAGCAGCACCTGGTCAGAGCTTTGCTGAATCCAGAGTCGGACAGCATACTCCTTGGTCCATTTAGCTATCAGTGAGGTGTCTCCAGAGCCGAGGGGAGAATCGAGCAGAGGAGTCTGTTCCTGCCGCCATCACGCCAGATAAGCTGATGTGGCCAGCTGAGCTCAAAATTATGTACCCCCAGCTTAAAATGACCTTGTAAAAATAACATTAAGAGGGGAATTAAATTGTGTTAATATCAGGAACTGAGAACATCTCCAATAATAGTTCCCATAAAGACAAACTATTGAAGTCATGATGACAAATACCAACAGAGCTTGAACAAAACAAAACCAGTATTACCTCATTTTACTACTACTACACAACTGACACACATAGGATATTTGTAATAAGATATGTCACTACAATATTCATATTAATACATTCTGTACATAACTTGTAATTAAAATTGATTGTGATTCCTGGTTCCTTTGTATTTGAATCAGGACACACATATTCATTCATGACAGCAATGAATACATATTGTTATTTGAAAAGTTATCAGTGACTTCTTTAAGATATCCTTGTAGAGTGTTTTATGTATGTGAGTGTCACAGTGTTGTCAAGTGTAGTGGAATAAATTAAATTGTTTATCTGTCTGTTGTTGTTTTGACTTACACTTCAACATACACATACCCTAGACATATAACGTAGTCATCACACTATTCCAGAATAATTCTGACTGAGATATATATATATGTGGCAGCAAGTAAGGTTATCTATAATACACTACTCTCATTAGATATAGATACCTTCACAGCTGATCTCAGTCAGTACACTAAGTCCCCCTATAAATATTTATAACATCCCACTTCACCACATATATTGGGGTCTCGCTCTTGGGATTTTGAATCTTTCCCTATTAAAAATATTGGGGGTAATTCACTTCAGGGAATATAAGAATTAAAAGGTATCCTTGGGTGGAATTAAATAAGGTTGAGCTCACGGTGCCTGTGTTGTCCATTAGATATATTTAGAGATTAAATTGTTGGTTAGACATTGTAGAAATTTACCTGATAGACAATGGCGGACCTGGCCAAGTTTCGATCTGCTGCTGTACAGACTGCAAAAGAGTTAGGATTAGATGGGCAAGTTATGGTTGCCTATGTCACTACGGAATGTGACAAATTTATTGAACGCGAAGAAAGAAGATTAGAAAAAGAGGCCGAAAGAAAGTTAGAGGCTGAGACTAAGAGGTTGCAGATTGAGGCTGACAAAGAGGCTAAAGCATTGGAAGCCGAGGAAAGAAGACAGGCTGCAGAAAGGGAAGAGAAGAAATTAGCTGCAGAAAGGGAAGACAAGAGATTAGCTGCAGAAAGGGAAGCAGAAAAGGAGGAGAAGAGATTACAAAGGGAACATGAGTTACGAATAAGGGAGTTTGAGTTTCAGGGCCATGCTCCTGAAAATGGTGCCAGTCCCTTTGCCTCTGATGCCACTGCTAGCCAAGGAGCCTCAACCTCAGCTATGAATTTTCATTTAGATCATTTTGTTGAGAAAGACGATGATATAGAGAGCTACCTAAATAGGTATGAACTATTAGCTACCACGTATGGGTTAGAGAGAGAAAGGTGGAGCTTAAAGTTATCTCAGGGACTTCGTGGGGCAGCTTATGAAGTTTTTGCAAAAATGAGCAGAGGTGATCAGGAAAATTATGACATGCTAAAGCAGGCTCTTTTGTTAAGATATGAAAAGAATGCAGAATTCTATAGGAAAAAATTTAGGAATGCTAAACTACTGTCAGGTGAAACCTATCACCAGTTCTCTGCACGAATAGAGACATACTTGGAGAAATGGACTTCTCTGGGGAAAACCCAAGATCTTAAGGAAATGGTCCTTATAGAGCAATTAAGAGAGTCCATGGCTCCAGACCTGAGAAAGTTTCTCATGGAACAAGGTGCAGAGAGGCTGGGTGAGTTGCTAAATGTTGCTGAAAGGTATCAAGCAGCTCAAGCAGAGGTAACAGGTAATAAAAAGAAACAGGTGGACAACTTTAGGGCACCACAGAACTTTAATAAATTTGATCCTAAGGATCAAAATAAAGGTAAGCACCAATTTGATAGGCCACGGTATGAAAATAAAAATAAATTCCCACAATTCGATGAAAGGAAATATGATGAAAGAAAATCTTTCAACCAAGGAAAAAGGTGGTGTAAAAATTGTCAGATGGACAATCATGACACTGACCGTTGCAGAAGGAAACCTGTGTATATGGCAACCCTTCAGGTCAGGTCGACCTCAAGACAGGAGGAGGATATTATGTTAGATACCACTCCAGAAGAGATGAGGAAGGCACAGGCTGGGGATAAAACACTCAAGCCTTGTTTCAGAAAATTGTCAACTTGTCATACAACTCCAGGCAAGGGAGATTTTTACATGAAAAACAAGTTGATGTATAGGAAGACTGGAGCTAGATCCAAAGGTCACGGACAGCTGGTTCTTCCAAAGAGATATAGGGCAGACTTAATAAGGAGCCTACATGTGAAACCAGATGGGGACCATGAGAAGATAGGTACCATCATTCAAAAGGTGGCTCACAATTATTATTGGCCCAAAGCAAGATGGGACATTGAGAATTTTGTAGAAAGGTGTAGCATAGCACATGAGGGAACACCCACAAGTGGGAACATGGATCAGGACCTGGACACGCCACGGGGCAAAATTAGGCCTGATAATAAAAAGAAAAATAGATTTGATAAAGTGGACCAAATGGAATGGGAAGCCCCTTTTCACGGACAAGCTTCACTTAACTGTTTTACAATGGCCACTATGCGGAGAGTGCAAAAAGATGTCTTACCCCAGGATAAGCCGAAAATCCCTCAATCGGACTTAAACAAACTGGAGGAAGAGGATGTAGAGAGGAAATCTCTCATCAAGAATTTTAAGTGGGGAGAAAGCCCCAAAAGAAAAATTGGTAGCGGTCGTTTTGTGAATGATAATTCTGGGAAGAAAAATCATCACTATAAAGCTTCGAGTGGAAGAGACCATACCGGTGCATGGACAAATAGGTCCACACAATTAAAGGTCCATATGTAGCTTTGTTAAGAACGTGGACTGATGAAAAGGCAGAGGAAAACATTACATCTTCATACCAATATGTGAATGAGCTGACCACTCGTTTAAAAACTGGCTGGAAACTTGCCAATGAAAATTTGAAACAAGCCAGGAAGAAACAAGCTGCCTATTATAACAGGAAGGCGAAAGACAGAAATTTGGCTGTGGGAGAGAAAGTACTGCTTCTTTTGCCCGGGAGTCAGAATAAGTTACAAATTGGATGGCAGGGTCCATATACAGTTTTAGAGAAGGTATCTAGAACAAATTATAAGATAGATAAGAAGGGGAAAGAAAAAATCTATCATGTGAATCTCCTGAAGAAATATTTGGAAAGAGAACATCAGGAAGAGACACACTTGTTGACCTTGTCCATCGCCATGGAGATGAAAAAGGAACCACTTTCATCATTTGAGTATCCATTACACCCCTGTGAGACAGCAGCACAGGTGAAAATCAGTACACATTTAACGAAAACTCAGAAAGAGAGAGTGCAACAGGTTTTAAATAATCATGCAGAGGTGTTAACAGACCGACCAGGGCATACAAACCTATTGGAATATGATATGAAACTAATAGACTCCACACCTGTCTGTATGAAACCATATTCGATTCCGTTTGCTAAGGAGAAAGCTTTGAAGGAAGAGATAGACTATCTATTGAAGGAAGGAATTATTTCGCACAGTGAGTCTTCGTATAGTTCCGGTGTTGTACTCTTAAGGAAGCCCTCTGGAGAACATAGACTCTGTATAGATTACAGGAGACTGAATGCTATTACAGAAGGACAGGTGGATCCATTGCCGGATACAAATCAGCTGTTTGCCAGACTAAATAAAGCTAAATATTTCTCAAAAGTGGATCTGAGTAAAGGATACTATCAGATTCCAGTAAAGTCTGAGGTTAGACCATACCTAGCTTTTAGTACCTCAGAAGGACACTATGAGTTTAATAGATTGCCATTTGGATTGAAGAATGCGCCTAGTGTCTTCTCTAGAATGATGAGAAAATTATTGGATCCTCTGAATAATCCCTGTATAACAAATTTTATGGATGATATCCTTATAGCAACAGAAACATTTGAGGAACACATTGACTCTCTGAACATGCTGTTTAATCGACTTAGGGAGGCAAATTTAACAGCCCGACCAACCAAATGTTGCGTTGGATGTAAAGAATTGGAATTTTTTTTGGGACACACAGTTTATCAGGGAAACATGACCCCTGACCCAAAGAATTTAGAGAAACTACAGAAAGCCCCGAGACCACAAACCAAGAAGGACGTGAGATCCTTTGTCTCATTATGTGGTTTCTACCAGAAGTATATCAAAAACTTTAATTCCATATGTGCACCGTTAACTGAATTGACACGTAAAGGACATCCAGATCGCATTACATGGACACCACAATGTGAAATGACTTACCAAGAATTGAAGGAAAAGCTCACAAGTAAACCCATTTTGAAATTACCTGACTTAAGTCAAGAATTCATAGTAAGGACGGATGCAAGTAATATTGGGTTAGGTGCAACTCTACTACAGAAATCAGATGCATTGGATGGGGAATTAAGCCCAGTGGCATATGCTAGCAGAAAGTTGAATAAAGCTGAAATCAACTACTCAACTAGCGAAAAAGAATGTCTTGCAGTAATATGGGCGATAAAGAAATTCAATATTTATCTATATGGGAAGGCATTTAAGTTGCAAACAGACCACAAACCTTTATCGTTTCTAGCACAGGCTAGGCATGAGAACTCCAGGTTACTCCGATGGTCTTTACTTTTGGCTCCATATAATTTTAGCATTGAGTATATATCTGGAAAAACCAATTTGGGAGCGGATTTTTTAAGCCGCCATCCGTGTGATGAGAATCACCGTAAACCCCAGAAATAATAATAAATTTCTCTATGTGTATATAGAATAAAGGACTGACATATAATGTCTGTTTTAAGAGGGGAGGTGTCGTGGAATATTCTAATCCACATATATAAATTATTAGGTAAATATGAAGCCTAACAAATAAAATTAATAAAGAAAAGAGCAATGGTAAAATAACAGTGCTGTCACAAAGAAGGTACTCGAAATCCCCCTTGTTTTCTGCTTCGTCTGCAAATTGTAACGCTTTCACGTTGATAGTAAAAGCTTACTGTATTATACCCGCTTTCTTCAATGAAACGTGTGCTGTATTTCTTGGAAAAACATTGAGAGGCAGACTGCGTAATGACCTAAATTAATCCTAACATTAATTATACTGCGTTACCAAAACGAACGAACAGATGGACTCAAATAGAAAGAGAGAGGGGGCGAATAAAATCAGGAACGCATGCAAAATTAAACACGCGTCTCGCTATTAATGCCACCCCCAACAAGCGTAACGCGATACACAATTACTACTATCACGCGTGTTAGGCTACATGCACTAACTTTTTCGGACGAACAGTGATAAAATACACTACCCTTCCCAGAGTTAGGTTTTAAAATCATAAAAAACGCTTATTAGGAAAGATAACAATAGATGGGTTTACGTTTGAAAACATTACAGTACCCAGACAGCACATCTTCGAAACAGGAGGATAAAGAAATTGCATATTTTGAACGCAGCCACGTAGCTCTTTTAAATTTGGATATTTGGGTTCCTTAGGGCTTGCTGACAAAGAATATGTAAAACGTTACGCAAACAGTCCAGGAATTAATAAATTATAACCAAAATAAAATAGTGGGGATGCCTGACAACATGAAATCATTTCTGCTCATAAAAATTTTTTTATAACGTGTTTGAAAAAACCTTACGTTACAGAAATAGCCTACCATGTAAACTCCAAATTGATTGGAGCGCAACAAATGAAAGACTAACCACGATTGGTCGGGCTATAAATACTATCTTTAGTTGTTAGGGGAGACGTGGAAAGGTAACATTTTTTCAAATACTTGTCGAAACGTGGCTCCATTGGCTAGACTCGCTGATATACTCACTTAGGAGCGTTAGTTCGAGACCACTAGTCAAATAAGCTTGATAAAGCAACAGTGCGTTGAAGCCAGCTCATATTTTGCTAAATAAAAGCCTGGAACATAAGCAGATGGGAATTTGTGCCAGTAGTTGTGCCAGAATTCATTGCTAATCAACGTATCTGTGTTTGTTTCCATGAATTGTGGTAAGCTTGAAACATTCAGTATCTTTTAATGAAAATTGAATGTGAATTGTTAATTTATGCCTGTATATATGTGTAGTTCAGTAGCAAACATGATGTAAAGCCTATAATGCTCCCGCCTGAACAGAAGGTGTCGGAGGAAAGTAAAACTGCATGGAATGGCCAAACAGTACACTGACACCTAGATTATTGATTAGACAGAAATAATGCTGGAAGTGCAGAGGCGAGGTAACCATTAAGGAGGTAAATACTGGTATAAAGTATTTCAGATGAAGCTGACAGTTGGCCAAACGCTCTGAACTCAATGTTTGTGATGTATTGTGCTCAGTGTAGAACTAGAATATCAATTAGTTATGAAGTAGAAGGTACATCCTTCTTGTTTTCAGGGACCGTGGTCTTGATGGTATTGAGCAGCACCTGGTCAGAGCTTTGCTGAATCCAGAGTCGGACAGCATACTCCTTGGTCCATTTAGCTATCAGTGAGGTGTCTCCAGAGCCGAGGGGAGAATCGAGCAGAGGAGTCTGTTCCTGCCGCCATCACGCCAGATAAGCTGATGTGGCCAGCTGAGCTCAAAATTATGTACCCCCAGCTTAAACTGACCTTGTAAAAATAACATTAAGAGGGGAATTAAATTGTGTTAATATCAGGAACTGAGAACATCTCCAATAATAGTTCCCATAAAGACAAACTATTGAAGTCATGATGACAAATACCAACAGAGCTTGAACAAAACAAAACCAGTATTACCTCATTTTACTACTACACAACTGACACACATGGGATATTTGTAATAAGATATGTCACTACAATATTCATATTAATACATTCTGTACATAACTTGTAATTAAAATTGATTGTGATTCCTGGTTCCTTTGCATTTGAATCAGGACACACATATTCATTCATGACAGCAATGAATACATATTGTTATTTGAAAAGTTATCAGTGACTTCTTTAAGATATCCTTGTAGAGTGTTTTATGTATGTGAGTGTCACAGTGTTGTCAAGTGTAGTGGAATAAATTAAATTGTTTATCTGTCTGTTGTTGTTTTGACTTACACTTCAACATACACATACCCTAGACATATAACGTAGTCATCACACTATTCCAGAATAATTCTGACTGAGATATATATATATGTGGCAGCAAGTAAGGTTATCTATAATACACTACTCTCATTAGATATAGATACCTTCACAGCTGATCTCAGTCAGTACACTAAGTCCCCCTATAAATATTTATAACATCCCACTTCACCACACCCAGCCCCGTTAAGAGAACAGATGATGACGCCAGAGTCACAGATACATAGGGTTTGATTCTAAGAGTTTTCGTTGTTTTATCTCGTAATTATATGCACAGAGTTTGGAAAAAAAAAATCTGATTTAACCTAAGACAAAAACACAAGAACTCTAGCCTTAGCAACAAATTATGCAGATTGAAAAAAAAATTAGGACAGCAACAGGGTGTCAAAGATATAATAGTGAAAATATCACTCAAACCAGCGTACACTCATTCATTCCGCCATGGCCTCTCATACATGTACTCACGACTTAGCTCGCTGCCTCTTGGAACACACTGATTTTAGATCTTCACACAGACTCAAAAAAATGCAGTCTTCTGCCAAGAAGTCCCCAGTTCCAAAAGACGTATTTAACTTGGAGTCTCCGGGAACGACTACTTGGGTGTGCAAATTTGTTCAAATGTCTGATTAAGTCACCTAAAATTATTCCAGGCGCGGGAGTTAGCAGAGCACAGTGTCAATAGCGTAGGTTTCTAGAAATGATGAATGTCAGGTCGGTGCCTTCCCTCAGTATAGGATTCACTTTAGTCACACCACAGATTAGTCCACAAATATATATATATATATAGTCGGGAAATGTTAGTTAATACTAGAAGTATTTCGCGCCACCAGGCAGAAAGATTACGTAGAGTTTTTCTAGAAGAAATTAAGATCTGGCTCCAAGGTCCAGTATTTATCATTACAGTCTTTGAAAAACCCGTTATTGGGATATAGTCTTTCTGGCTAACTCGGGTTGCATATGCACTGTTAGACCAGTGGTACTTAAGAAACCCACGTGGTTCAAAATAAGGACTGTCTATTACTTCACAAGTATGGAAACTACTACTAGGTGCTGGTAAAGTTAGGGTCACCCCAAAACTTTCACTGTGTGGAGGAAAAATAACACATATAATATAATAAACAGAATCTGTACTGGTTATAACTTACATTTAAACTTGCAAGCAGAGAGCTTTGCTTATCATTTAAACTTCCCGTGACGTAAGTTATATTTAAAAATCAGCAATCCTCATGAATTATGAACACGTGCGTATTCCGTCACCATTCATGAGGCTCGATTTTAGAGTTTATACGTTAGTTTAGGAAAATACACTCGACTGAGTATTAGCGGTTAAATTAAATTCATAAATAGCTACAATTGCCGTTATAAGCTAGAAATTTTAATTTTATTCTGCTTTCCACTGAATGCTTCCCTAGAAAATATAATAGCCTACCACTTTATTTCTCTTCTGCGCTAAAGAAATAGATTAAAATGAATTAAGCGATTAAACACTGTAACACTCACAAAATCTATATATCTATCATATTAATTACCTCAACCACAGAATTACAGGTAGTCGCACAACTTAAGAATAAAAATGCTGAAAATATTTCTGGAAGTCTAGAAGTTCGACAAATTGCCGAAACAAACTGAGATCTTCGCTAACAGCTATTCTGTTTACGAGCAACCTATCTACTGTGAGTCTATGAGCGAGAATGAAATTAAAGTTTCAAACTAGGCCAATATCTTTAAAATCGGACACAGGATCCTAATCTTATTTCGCCAAGCGAAATAGTCTCCCCTGTCCGTATAACACCTTCGTCCGCTTATCGCGTGACGTAACAGCCATCAGTGGCCGAGGGCTTGCATGAGTTGCAAATCTCAGACCACCGTCTGCAGTGCGGAGTGGATTTTCACGCTAAGCCGGGTTTTTCCTGACGAAAAACCTCATGCGTTTACTGAAATGCAGACTCTCTGTCTACTTTCCATGTCCCTCGGGTGAATTTTCACGCCCCAGGCCAGAGACCCTCAGACGAATGTCTAGCGAATGCTGTAAATTCACGCCTATCGTCCGACCAGCGCGACTGACATGTACGCAATACCACCCAGGTGCGATTCTCAGTTTTAGAGAAAGGAAAACAGGTAAAGTTTGCGAATTATATGAAAATAATATTCGCAAAACGAATGGATGAAAAATATACAGGAAAAAGGAAATACAGAGATAATAAAAGAGAGAATTCGGGTGAACGAATAGGAAGAAGATGTAGGAAATTAAATGAATATAAACCCTACGTGACAGCGTTTAATACTACATCGGGTCAAGACTGTGTGACCAACTCGAATAGAAAGTAGGCGCTGGACTCGTAGGGTACAGTTCGCAACGAGACATCATTTAATGCGTACAGACTATGTTGACTATGTTGACGACGATACATGCAATTATTATGTGAAATAAACATACATTGTCGAATTATAATTCGTGGCAGACAAAGTACATTGTCCATCATATACGACCTGGACCTTGGTTGACTTCACTAGCCGTTACCACATGAAGGTTAACGGAAGTTCTACGGCAACGAAGTTGTAGGATGCATAGGTTTATAAAATCAATCATGTTAAAAGCGTCGAGCATACATATGAAGATCCAATAATAACTCCAAGCGTTGTATTGACGCACAAACGACTTGACTCCACTGGTCAAGTCGAAGCTCTACAATAAACAATCCTGGAGAACCAAGTATCAGAAGTGAGATGCTTAAAATGAGCTGTTTTAGGCTAAACATTCAAATCAAGCACGTCTTGGCGTGTTTTCTTCAAGAGCGACATCTTCATCTTATAGATGATTATAATAACAGTGTCTTTTCGAACCAAGGATAAGTACACGGGAAAATCACGTCTTTATCAGATGGAGGATATAAGGATCTCTCCCAAAGTTTGCTGGATAGCAACAACCTCCCGCGACAAACCGCGCCATACTCGTTTAAGCATGGTACACGGTGGTACGCAAATAATTAAACATACAATTACCTTAGATGTGCTCAAATGTGCGTCTACAAAATACTAGACTCACATGTGAGGATCTCAAACATTTAACTCCCCTGCTAAAATAACAGTGGCCGAAGGGATTTTTCAAGCTGGTGGAAGATCTAGTTTTGACCCCCCCTCCCCCTGTACGATACTGTAAAGTTTTCTATGAGGGCCAATTGTATACTATTGTGCTGTATCAAGCTATAATTTCCCCATTGTTCATTTAATTTCGGTGTACATTTTAAGGCGCTGCACGGCGCAGACTCACCCGCGCGCATGGCCCAACACCCGACTCTAACGCGGAGCAACATAACACAAGTGATATGGACGAAAAGTCAAACGTACCCAAAAAAAAAATAATTTTTTTTTTGGGTCACCTATGACATATTTATTACGTCTGCTTTTTTTTTTTCTTCTGTGGGTCAGTTTTGGAACCCGTGAGCCTCAGCGTTTCTAGCCAGTGGTGCTATTGGCTGGTCCCTGGAGCCGGTCATAATAAATACAGACCTACTCGCACATACATCCGTAGCAAGGAGAATGAATTTACCTAGAGTTTTCGCCATCACATGTTTCATCTTCCCTTCGTACTGTCTCTTGCGCATGTCCATTTCTGCCTCGACTCTCTCTTGCTGTCTCCTGGTCTTCTCTAGAACTTTGGCCTGGTACTCGCGTTTTTGTTGCCATTGTTCTTTGCGTTTCCGATCTAACAGAGACTGCCTCTGTTTTTTTATTTGATCTATGTTGTTTAGCTGTAAATTTTAATAATAAATGCATGAATGAATCAATCAATCAGTCAATCAACCAATCAATACGTCAGTCCCTCTCTTCCTTCCTCTATCAATCAATCAATCAATCAATCAATCAATCAATCTATCTATCTATCTATCTATCTATCTATCTATCTATCTATCTATCTATCTATCTATCTATCTATCTATCTATCTATCTATCTATCTAATCAATCTATCTAATCTATCTAATCTAATCAATCCATCAATCTAATCTATCTATCTATCTATCTATCTATCTATCTATCTATCTATCTATCTATCTATCTATCTATCTATCTATCTATCTATCTAATCTAACTAATCTATCTAATCTATCAATCAATCAATCTATCTATCTATCTATCTATCTATCTAATCAATCAATCAATCAATCTCTATCTATCTATCTTTATCTATCTATCTATCTATCTATCTATCTATCTATCTATCTATCTATCTATCTATCTATCTATCTATCTATCTATCTATCTATCTATCTGCTTGCATGTTTATCTGTCTGTCTCTCTATCTGTCTGTCTCTCTGTGTGTCTGTCAGTCGTTCTGCCTACCTGCCTGTCGGTATGTCTGTCTGTCTATCTTTCTGCCTGTCTGTCCGACTGCACGCATCTATGCTCGCCTCCTTGCTTGTCTGTCCGCCTGTCTGTGTATCTGTGTGTCTGTCTTTGCAATCTGTCTACCTGTTTGTCTATGTATATGTCAGAACGTATGTTAATCTGTCTACATGTTTGTCTATGTATATGTCAGAACGTATGTTAATATTTCTACCTGTTTGTCTATGTATATATCAGAACGTATGTGTCATGATTTCATTGAAATGTCTGACACTTTTGTCTGAGTAGTCTGCCCTGTATTCTTTCTATATTTTTGTCTACGCCCACTTTTCTATCCTACAGCTCCCAATAGCACTGCGTCTGGCATTGGTCATGTCAATCTTACGTTGGACAGGCTAATTACACCCCTTTTCACGTGGGACAGCGGCATCTGCCAAAAGTCTTTTGTTTAGCGATTCTTGGTGAGCAGCAAGTTTGAGTTTTCTTTTAGTTACAGAGCATCCGCCAGCACGGGGGAATTCTCTGCCCTTTTATTTTATGCCGTAATCGGTTTTTCATCCCGAACGCAGGTCGTCCGTAGAACGGGAAAAGCGTTGCTAATATTAAATCGCTTTCCGTCACTTGAGTCGCCCGAGGAATCTCTCCTGTAAGTCTTACGTCTGTATTTGTTACATTTCGTGCACGTGCAGAAGCCACGCTCAGCCACCTGCAAACTCTATCTTACTATTTAAGCTAGGAGTCCCTAACACTCTTTACCATTTGTCTCTACGAGGATCTCTGCCGCATAGTAAAGGTTATTCAGTTGAAAGGTAATAACAGTCGTAGTGTGGAATTTGATTCCTTGCTATGTAAGCACCATTTATTTAAGCTAATTTATTGGGGTTCTAGCTTAATCATAAAGAGTCGAGATCCCGTGTTACGTTATTTCATCTTTAATATAAAGATTTCTTAAAGTAGAGTATTTAGTTTTGTGTAACCGGGAGTTCTGATTTTTTTTTTTTTTATTAAGAGCGCTACCAATTTAAAATTAGCTAAGGGTTACGCCAAGAGGAGGTTTTTCGAAAGACAGAAGAGTGAGCCGAATGTATATCATTTTTTCTCACGTTGTTTTTCCATTTGGACAGGCGTAAATAATTCTGTAACGATTTTTGGTACATGATATATATTGGATTTGGGGGCACAGCTATTTTGTAATGTCACCATAGTGGCAATTCTAATGTTGGGTAAAAACCACTCGGGCCCGCGCTCTATTCTCATTCGGTATTTTTCCTAGTTTATAATTTACATGTAATGGTTGAGTACTTAATGTTTGGTTTCGCCTGTTACAACAGTGGGTAGTGGCACGAGTGGGTGTGTATATTTTAGCCTTGAGATGCCTCGGGCCCATTTTCACGCGTTTTGAACAGTGTTAACGCATGGCTGAGTTTACCTGTGTGACGGGTTAGGAAGCAGAGCAGGGGGAGTACTGTGGTGTGTATCGAGTGAGAGAAGGTGCGGTGTGTTTTGATCTAGTGAAAGAACGTAATTTGTTTGTAAACATTAGAGATGGCTGTACGGTTGTTAATGATTTTTTTTACTTGTTTGTATATTTTGCAGAGCGTGGTCACAGCCTGTAATTTGTGCTCTCTTTCTCGTATTTGGGGCAACTTACGTCGTCAAGGGCCCACCTGGCATTTATTTGATATTTGTCAACTCATAAATATATCTACTGTTAATTAATATATCGCCAGTGCCTACGGGCTGTTGCCGTTGACATCCATTCTTCGGGGCAATATCGTCAGACCCATTTACGCCCGGTAACCATGGAGTACATACTCACAGCCTTTAGCATGATATACATCCAGCCAGATGGGCTGCCACCTGTGTCACCGAATCGTGTCGGCAACACTGTCATACCCATTGATAGCCAGTAAACCCGGAGCAGATGGGCGTATTTTGCAGATAATCGTCACCTTGCCAGTATTAGTCACCTGTCTGAAGCTCAATGCACCTTTATTCAACAACTAGGGGCGCATCCCGCATATGTATTCGTTCAGTGTTGCCTCCTTCACACGCGCCCTGGAAAGTGGGTGTGTGCTTGGAGTTATTTAACAGCTGTTTAACGGGGAGCTTATCTCCACATCATTTGGATATCAAATTAGGAGGAACAGGGTTGATTTCCTTAGCTGTGGATTACCTTTAACTACCAAGAAAGAAGGACTTTATAGGCTAGGCCATCTCTATCACAAGGGACTGGGGGCCTACCCCATTTAGTTGCACTTAATAGCGAGGAAGTATCTGGGTGTTGGTGTGGGCGTGAGACGGAGACGCTTGCTGGTGTGATTGAGCGAAGTGGTGTGTTAGTTTTTCCTTGGTTGTGATTTACTAGTCTTCAGAGATCGTGAAGGCATTACTTATTTTTCTTTGATTAATGTTGTGGTTTTCTTTAATAAACATATTTATATGTGATCCGTGGTCAGACTCTCTTCTATTCTGTCACTTGATGTTGGCTGTGTGTCCTTACTGTAGTAGATTATTCTATTTAGGATTTGGAGGGCGGGTGAGAGATTGATATCTTAAACACAGTCGATGTATGATGGAGAAGTAAACCTTTAGAGATCAGTACATATCTCACTACTCTCCAGAAGTCATATCTCTCCCCATAATTTCATTAGTGACTCTATTTTCTCTACTTTCACATTACTCAATCAGGTTCTGTCTCAACTCAGACATTCACTATTTTCCATACTCGCCACAGTATGTTAATCTGTCTACATGTTTGCTTATGTATTTGTCAGAAAGTATGTTAATATGTCTACCTGTTTGTCTATGTATATGTCATAACGTATGTTAATCTTTCTACATGTCAGAACGTAAGTCAGTCTATCTACCTTCTACATAAACCCAGACTATCGTTTAAGTGTATCAGCAAACACGCATCGCTCGTCATCATCATGTTCCTTGTCGCTCCCCGTGGAGCAAGGCGCCACCACAGCTGCTGGTCCTCTTGTAGGAAGCCCGCCAAAAACATTTACGTGCTCCTGCAGCAGTGGTTTCTGATGACGTTGCCAGCCCCATGCATAATCTCACATTAGTCGCTTTGTACGGCATGCCGATACCGTCTGATTGACAAGAGTCGTTAGGGCGTTGGCCTCTCGTGGCAAAGGTACCAGGTTCCATTCACAGCAACGACACGCTCCAGTCTACCCAGCTGTAAATGGGTACCTGACTGCTCTTGAGTTAGGGAAGGAAAAAGCAGCGATGAAGGAAACTACTAACCCAACTTCTCTATGTTGGACCTAGTATAGTGAAGTCTATAACACTACTCCCCTACGGCAGTATATACTTCGGGACTAATTTTACCGTACGGCATGCCTGAGGTAGCAGTAGGATTATTCTTTCTTTGCCTCATAAGATACCCCTCCCCTTTCCCCCGGGATTTACAAGGGGACAGACGCAAACCAGCACCAACAAACGTTTTAAGCCACGACACACTCTAACCTTCTGCTGGGTCTCAAATTCAAACTGCAACATTTGTTGGTGTGATTTCCATCGAAGATCTTCCTCTCTTTTCTTGATCTCCATTTGCTTCTCCAGCCACTTAGCCCTTCTCTTGTTCATCAGCTCATAGCGGGCCTTCTTCTCCTCTTCAAGCCGTTTTTGTTCCTTCTCAGTTTGAGCCACCTGTTTTGTCCATAACCTGCACAAAATGGCGGGGAGGGGGGTTAGGCAAATTATGGGGGGGGGGGGGGCACATTTGTTTATTGTTGAGGCACCTAGACTCTTAGTGTCAGTCTAAACGCACTTTCCTAGTGTCAGTCTATATTCCATTTCCTAGTATCAGTCTGTTCACTTTTCTAGTGCCAGTCTATATCCACTTTCTTAGTGTTAGTCTTCGTACACTTTTTTAGTGTCAGTCTACATACACTTTCCTAGTATCAGTCTATACACACTTTCTATATACTTTCCTAGTGTCTATAAACAATTTCCTAGTGTCAGTCTATATACTTTCCTAGTGTCAGTCTATATACTTTCCTAGTGTCAGTCTATATCCACGTTCCTAGTGTTATTCTATATAAAAAATTCTTCTTGTCAGTCTATATACACTTCTAGTGTCAGTCTAATATAGACTTTCCTAATGTCGGTCTATATACACTTTCCTAGTATCAGTCAATATGACCTTTCTTGTTGTTAGTCTATACACACTTTCCTAATGCCATTGCACAAAAACTTTCCCAATGTCAGTGGGCGCTTTTGTGCGGTCAGTCTGTACGAATCTTCAGGAATTCGGGAGCATGGTCTATTGATCTTCCTTTTAGGAATTCTCTTGCCTTAACGCCCATTTCTCACATTGTCTCTCTTTTGAAGATCTATCAGTGGCAGAAGTATCACAGACAACCAAGAATAATGAAAAAATAAAAATAAAAGTGATCGTTCCTGTATTTCCTTGCTTTTTAAATCTGAAACGCCTTTGGCTATAATTATGTCAATGATACCACATTTTATCGTGCACGTAAGAAAACTTAAACTAAATTATACAGTTTTTTTCCCACTTGTGAGTTTTTTATTTTACGCAATTAACTATTTATGCTTTCTATGTTTATTCGTCCTTATCTGTTTGAATAATTTTAGCTTTTTATTCTAGATTCATGTTCTTCTTTCTTTGGTCCTTAGCCACTGACTGACAAAGCAATCAGTGACCATCACGCCTAGTTGGCGTCTTGTAGGGCAGCAACAAACTGTCTCGACTTTGCTCGGTGCAGCCCTCCTTCATGTGGTGCCCCAGTTCTGGTTAATGCTTATCAGCTCTGCCTCTACAGTTCTCCGTCAGGTGGATTTTGGCCGTCTTTGCTATAGCTTTCGTTGTCCACAGCATGGCAGTTCTGGTGATGGTGTCAGGGTCTTTTCTGAAGATATGGCCAACCCAATTCCAGCGTCTACCGGCTATGATGGTGCGCATGTCTTTGTAACAGAATACTTTGTTCCCTTTTTCGGGCACTGAATCCTCTCCAGCATTATTACTCTACCATTCCTTTTAAGTGCTAATTCTTCCAGTATTCGTTGTTTTTGCTTTCATCTTTCAAGGTTTTTTTTAACATGTCCTGTCACTTCTTTACTACTACCTATTCGATTGACCTGTTTCTGAAACAACATTGACTCCTGTTTGTGCAGGGGGAAGTTGTTTGTGTACTAAATTTTGTAACAGATTCAGGCCGGCAGAATAGGTTGTTCATGTTTTCCAATATGGATGACAGACGGTATTTGGAGATAAGGCGTCAGTTCGCAAACATAACGTGCCCAAATACACGGCCGATTTTAATGACATGTCAGAAGATAACAACCTTGTTAAAGATTAAGACACGAACAGTAATATAAAACGTCCGGTAGATTGACTTTGTTGTAGTAATCAACTGCGAGAAAGTTACATCTTGGAGGATATTATCAGTGACAATCTTTGAAGTAATGAGTTGGTAAACATGACAGGCGAAACGGAAGCAGCAAGACCGTATATGATTATGGAGTTTGATGAAAATACATTGTAAAGGGCAATATCTTTTGTTGTCGTGTAGTAACGTTCTACATGAGGGTAGTGGGGGGGACCCTTACCAATGTCGGACACTTATTTGTAACTGGTTTGGCATATGCAATGCTAAGATAGACTACTCCTGATTGGATCTCTCCTCAACGAAGCAACATTGGTGTGTGGGCTAAAATGTCGCTTATATTCTACAGTGTTGTTAGTCTGGTTCACTGATTTCCAGTTTCGTCAAGACGAAATCATAGACAGCCAGGAACACGGAAAATTAAAACCCAAATATATGACACGCCGTTGGACTGAAATTCTAAGATTAGAAGAGTTTCTCCAGAGACATAGTCTTGCACCTTAAGTTCTAGTATCCAACTTCAAGTGCACTCAGTTAGACACCTAACACATCTGAAAGAGACGGCATATTAAATTAGTTGCCCGACAATATTCGGACGTTTTCTGTGCAAAAAGTCTGTGCTCGCCCAAAAAAAAACTCGGGGTAAATTGTAATATGCACATTTGATCCCTTTATAATTGCATTTGACATCTATAATTTGCTTTTGGATGTACAGTAGCAAATGAGGCTGGCAACCTCAACACTGTAAATAGCTTGACACATTACTTACCACTGAAAAAGCTGGTGATTGCTTCGCGCGGGTTTCCTCACAAGGAACCAACAGCAGTGGTGACCTCAGGCTCCATAGAGAGCAGGGAATGAATGATAACATGATGTACATATTTATTATACAAGCACTTTAGTCAACTTCATATATATATATATATGCACTGGTAGTTTTTGTAGTAATTTGTTTTACAGGATGAGGTTGCAAGCCCTATGCAAGAACTTAAATTAGTAGGCCTCTGGATGACTGAGGGAGCAGTACTTCCTTGTCTCATCAGAGAGCCCCCCCCCGCCCCCCCCCCCGCCCCCCCCCCCCCCCGCCCCCCCCCCCCCTCCCCCCCCCCCCCCCCCAGGGACCACACAGGGCATTCTAGTTACTTACTGTCTTTGTTTTTCTTCCCCCGCCTCTTTGAGCATTTGCTGCGCTTTTAGTCCTTTGTATTTTACTTCCACACTGACAAGTTCTGCTTTCATCTTGGTCTTCTGTAATATCATTTTCCTGTTCTCTGCTGCCTGGTTATCATAAAACAGAGTAAACATGTTCCTCTTAATTAACAATACTGGGTAATTGTTTTAGTTGTATCGCTGTAATCGCTGTCATTGGTGTTTCGATGAGACATTGAGTGACAGAGTCGGTATTTAAAAGCATACTTACTTACTTACTTAGTCGTTCCCCTTCTACCGTGAGGTGTAGAGGTTTGGAAGAGAGAGCGCCAGACTACCCTATCGGCTGTCTTCCTCCTGGTCTGGTTCCATTCTAGTCCTCGGTCCTTCAAAGATTGTCTAATGTTGTCCTCCCAGCGGACTCTGGGTCGTCCTGGGGGTCTGGATCCCTGGCTCTTTGTTCCCCATGCTTGTCGTGGTAGCCGATCTTCTCCCATTCTGCAGACATGGCCAAACCATCTTAGTTGGGACTGTTCTACTTGGGTCTGCAGGGGGTGGGATTTAAGGCCTTGACGTATCGTCTATTTTGTCTATTTAAAAGCATAACAATTCTTATTCTTTTTGTGTCTGCGGTTCGATTCTCCGGTAAGCCTCTCAATTCTGTTGTTTTTCTGCTGTCTAGTTTTTTATTTCTTCATTTCTCATGATTACCTGAAACATACCTTTATGTGTGTATTATTTATTTACAGAATCCAAGCCGTGAGATGTAAACATAGTAGTGAGGCCGTGAGATGTAAACATAGTAGTGAGGCCGTGAGATGTAAACATAGTAGCGAGGCCGTGAGATGTAAACATAGTAGTGAGGCCGTGAGATGTAAACATAGTAGTGAGGCCGTGAGATGTAAACACAGTAGCGAAGCCGTGAGATGTAAACATAGTAGTGAGGCCGTGTGATGTAAACATAGTAGTGAGGCCGTGAGATGTAAACACAGTAGCGAAGCCGTGAGATGTAAACATAGTAGTGAGGCCGTGTGATGTAAACATAGTAGTGAGGCCGTGAGATGTAAACATACTAGTGAGGCCGGGAAATGTATATATGATCAGATCAGTTTCATCTTTGCGTCTTAGATCGGCTGCAATAATAATCTAGCGTCTTCCTTCTCTTATCTTGATGGTACACTCGGATAGTATTTGTGCATCTCGTGATGTTATCATACAACTTACAGCGCTGTTTTCCTCCGGGCTGTGAAATCGGAGTCGCGGAGTCGGTTGTTTTTTTAGTCGAATCAGTACAAAGTGTCCCGACTCCGATTCCGAATTTTACGAGACTTAAGTCAAGGCAGATCCACGTTTGATCCATGCAAGGGAGGGGGGCGCTTTAATAATTTGAAATAACATTTTAAAGTAGTATAATTCCTAAAATTATTTTCTTGTTAAAGTACATCCATTTTTACATAACGTAGGCACATTTCTGTTGCTTCTGTTTACAAATTAAGTTTTTACCCCAACAGGAAAGTTGTTGGTACATTTAGAAAAAGCACACAAGAAATGAAAATAAACTATATACAAGATATTGTCCATTTTCCCGTCATTGTTAACATGAAACGTTTTTGCCTCCTAATGTTTGGCAAAGCAAGTGTGCAGGTGTGGATGATTTGTTATTTTGTATTACTGTATGAATGAATGAATAGTTTAAAATGTAGTCTACTAAAGCCACGTATTCATTTATCCACACACATACCATACACATAACTCCATTTAAGTGCTTAATTTTATGCCATATCACTAGTGAAAACAACTGTAGTCGAAGTCGGAGTCAGACTTCTATAATTTCCGGAATCGGAAAATTTTTTGAGTAGGAAACTTTTTTGACCGACTACATAAACCTGGTTTTTCCTCTTGCACGTTTGAATCCACCTTTTTTCCATTATGGTTTTTCAGCTAGGTGCCTTTTTCTTATATGACCAAAACATTGCACACGTCTGCCTTTGATGTAGATCAAAAGGCAAACAAAGACAGAAAGTCCTGGACAAAATGTCTGTCCGTGATATTGTTACAGCTCCCGCTCCACACAGATTGAAAAGTGAAAACAAACATTCGACAATTAAACTCTAATTTCCGTCCCTTAACTCTTTGACTCCGGAACAACTCTTAGAGCGTTAGTTAGATTTGACACCCGTGCCAAAACAACTCTCTGAGCGTTGTTTTTAGTCTATAATCAATTAAAATTCCGGCACAGGGTGGAAACTAATTGCGGAGTCAAAGAGTTAAAAGGGGGATGGCCCCATGCTCCATCAGAAGTGACAAAAGAAGCATGGAGAAAGAAAAAACAGAGTGGGTAAAGTACAAACTTGTTACGCGTTCCGCAACAAATATCGCCTCGCGTAGTTCCCGATGGTCTCTGAGGAGACGCATAACGAATAGGATTACTACTCCCTCAGGCATGTTGTAGGAGGTGGCTAATATGAGTTGTAAATATGCATATGTGGTTGGGAACCGCATTAACTCTTTGACTCCGCAATTATTTTCCACTCTGTGCTGTAATTTTAATTCGTGATAGACTAAGAACAACGCTCAGAGAGTTGTTTTGGCACGGGTGTCAAATCTGACCAACGCTCTGAGCGTTGTTTTGGAGTCAAAGAGTTAAGCAAAACTAATTGTTACAGAAACCATCGCTGCAAAAGTACATGGATGTTTTGGAGCAGACATCCTGGAAGGGAGGGGGGGGGGGGGGGGCAGATGCAGATTTTGTCTCCCTGCTCCATGGGGAACAAAACAAAAGGAAAATGTCGATTTTGGGTTGACTGACTTAATTCCGGCTAATGGCAGCATAGTTTGATGAGCAATGACTAGGGTTTACGGTTCGGGATTTCCCGGGATGAAATTCCCGGCAATTAAAAATAATTGATTAGTCAAGTCCCGGGAAACGATTGGCGGGACGGGGAAATTTTGACAATTATTTTTATCAATAAAAATCGTATAATTAAATAGATTTACGATACACACATTTTTTTTCTCCCTGATTTATGCTTGGATTTTGTTAGACGCAAGAATGAATCATGTTAAAACAAGAAACAATTCCCTGTTTATGGAAGCAATTTAGGTCAGTTCGGATACACAAAGTTGCGCTCAATATTTTCCGATCTTTCTTTTTTCTAATTCTAATTGGGAAAAAAAATTTATTTAAGTTCTGAACAACCATTTAGTCGAAGAAATGTATGAAGCTCTTCTAAAAATATTCAAAGAACGACGAGAGAAGTAAATTATTACCCAACTCATGTACCTCCAAAATCCAGAGAGCATATAAAGAGAAAATAATTTTCCCTTCTGTTAAAAAAACTACTTTATATTCTTTCACGGAAGAATTAATGAACACATTCTTCGACAACGATAACAAACGAAGATGAAGAACGAGAAGAAACAAACAGAAATGATGATAGTTTATCAGTGGAAGTGGCGAAAGAAGATGATCTAAACCTAGAACTGAATACAATAAGTCAAAGTATACATTCATATATATATATATTCCCGGATCTCGGGGGGAAAAAAAAGTCTTCCCGACTGGCGGGAAATTTAAAGTCCGGAAAAATCTGAGACTAGCAATGCCTGACTGAATAAAACTGATGGCTTCGGAGTTTGAGCTCATGGGAGCTGACGGCAATGTTAAGCTAACTAAGTAAAACTGATGGCATCGGAGTTTGAGCTCATGGGAGCTGACGGCAATGTTAAGCTAACTAAGTAAAACTAATGGCGGCACGGTCTGCTGCCTTGGGAGCAGAGAGCAATGGCAGGCTGACTGAATGTATCTAATTGTAATCTATGCTGAGATCATGGAAGCTGATGACAACATACGTCACAAACAAACACAGCCTAACAACATACGTCACAAACACGGCCGACAAGCTGACAATAAAACAAACACAACACATCAATAGACTTCCCAAACACAAGTAGAAAATAAAATTAAAAAAAAAAAATCTAAATAACGACTTCAGCACTTACTGTGGCGTGCTCATCAACTTACATACCCGCATCCTAATAATGTTCCGCACAACAACATATGTCACTAACACTACCGACAGGTAAATAAAACAAACAAACGTCCGCAAAGCGTCTTCGGCAGCTACTACAACCTCTACATAAACTTTACATACCCGAGTATAGACTTCTGGTTCCCTGTTCTTCATCAGAGCTTGGCGCCGCAGAAAGTTGCGGTAGTTATTGAAATCTCGCACTGTGCAGGCTACATTCCCACTTGGAGTTAAAAGATTCTGCTCCATCAACTACAGCAGAATAATTTTATTTATACTAAATTAGTATTAAAATAATGTGTATGTATTACACTATTTCAAATAATTAATGACCTTTAATGTGTGTGAAACTACTGTAATTTCACAAAAAAACGTACATTGTTTGCAGAGGCCGTGTTGCTTGTGAGCGTAAAACCATTGTAAATGTCGTATGGTATATACTGGGGCAACTACTGTGACGATATTTGTGTATGTCCTTCTACATTCTTCGTTCTCTTCTGCATTACCGACTTATTTCTTCATTTTTACTCACTCATCGTCTTAATATCTGGCATATTTTATGCACCTACATTCTTGCCTAGTCACTCCCAGACTTGTTGACGTTTCACCATGTGAATCGTAGTATTACAAGGCTAATTAGGAAAGGCCAGCAGATAATACTTTTATCACTTGAGTCATCTAGTCACCTTTGTTAGAGACAGTCATTGTTGACACAAGGTGGTCTCGCACGATCGACGGAAAGAAAGCCAGATTGTCTGTCTAAGAAATCCGTCTGGGAGGTGTACGAAAACACAGGTGATAATGAGGTAATACTTCCGCTAGACTATCTCTGTATCAATAATACAGATAACCCGTCTGGTGAGATTATGTTGGGAAAGGTATTAGCCAGGAAACAAGTTCACCGATGTGTTTGTGAGTTTGCACAAGTGCAATCGGATGTATTACTGCCATATTTGAAAGAGGTCACGAGTTTAATTTTTTTTTAAAATGATATTTTAAACACGCCGGGGATAGTAGTGATTTAACACCCCGACCCATCCGGGAGGTGTACGAAAATACAGGTGATAATGATGTAATCCTTCCGCGTCTTTATAACTTAAAAGAGAACCCGCGATTTTAAATACCAAGACTGGAGACTTAAGGAATCAGAAGCAAAAGTCATAAGAGGGATTACGAAACTACCCCAGACCAAAGGTTCGAAGTAGTTAATCAAAGTTGTTGTGTCGATTCTACTGTGCCAGGAGATTGTGTTCCCAAGTTATTTGGGATAAGTTGCGAACATTTATTTTACAATGTGAATTTGACATGTCTGTACTTGCTAAGTGGTTATACAAGGCATAGGATGCTGGCAACCTCAACATATGAAAACGATATGTTCATAAACCCCTACAGCAATCGCTGGTGTTGGCTTTATGCCAGTTCGTTCAGGAAAGCGAAAGCAGAAGCGATCCCAGACTCCAAATGGAGCACTGAGATGATTACCTCACATGTGCCTAGGGTGTATAGTATCATTTTGTGAGATATGTGTACTTTTATAATGTTAGTTCAGGCAAAAGCCATTGCACTCGCGCTGTCCATTTCCATTTTCCAATTTAAGGGACCAGAAAAATAATATGATTTCTATATATATTCCCTGAGCTATGCTGTATATGCTCAAGGAGAATAAAAAATTCAGAGAGAGCCAACTGGTGGAAGTACAGCGGGAAAAGCGCCTGTTTAATCTCCCGACCACAATGTACTTAGCACAGGCATTTGTTCTTTTTATTCTGTCTAAAGTTCGTGGTTCGAAGCTACAAGACTGTTCGTAGTCCCAGATCTGTTTGAAGCAAACGTCTTGGCCCCTATCTCGTGAGTCAAGAGCTGGGATTCGACACTGAGTGCCCTCATCCCAAACGAATTGACGAAAACCACGGTGGCAGTACTCACTTAGGCCAAGCTAAGTTCCTATTAAAGGAAAAAGCAAAAGGACATTTTTATAACTCCTCTAACAAGTCTCAGCGAAGATAATTTTTTACTTAAGTTCACCCATCACTTCATATTTATTTTAAGTTGTTACAGACTAATTGATTATTAAATTTGTTGTATGTTATTTTACAAATTCATAGTTGATTCAGTTATTATAGAAATGAGAGCACATGTATAATCGAGAATCTTCAATATATATATATATATATATATATATAGATATATATATATATATATATATATATATATATATATATATATATATATATATATATATATATATATATATATATATATATATATATATCATCATCATGTGACGTATTCTTTCCAGAACGTTGACTCCATTACAGCTGCTCTGAACGCATCACGATTCTGGGCAAGTCGACCTGCATCAGCCAAAGACAAGTTCAGACTCTCTCTATATATAGTTACAGCCATAAAGCCAAAAATACGTATAACAGGAATTCGCTGGATTAAACCAGCTGGGGGCTCAAACAAGCCACACCATTGCTTAAAACTTCACAAAAGGTGACGGATCAGATATAAGTTAATAGAGCTCTGCCCTATTGTCACATATGTAAATAGTGCAGCAGTGACCGTCCACTTTTGCTTCCCCCCCCCCCCCCCACCAAGGGTTATATTTTTTTGCTACATTAACGCCGGATTCACTATCGCAATTAACACGCAAGCCGTTGGGCAATTAAGCACGGTGGAATGGAGCGAAGTGCGCAGCACGGCGTAATCGTTCTTTGATCAGGGAAACACGCGGGCAGAGGCTAGGCGTTAACAGTTTCTTTGAAGAATCAAGGGCAATAAGTCTGAGACGTAACCTTGGATTGTTACATTTTCAGGGGATATAACTTACGTAGCTGATATGCGGCAGGCGGTGAGAATGAAAGACAAGCCAGAGGTTGTCGGTCGGCAGAGGTGAAGAAAAAACCTTTCATTCAGGAATCGAATTAAGAAGCGAAAGAACGGCATCTATGGATATATACCCGTCTCCTCAAAAGTCATTATCAGTTGCTCAGATAATTTTCTGAAATAACTAGCTCGATATCCTAAGAATGTTTCGTACAACGTGAATGCTTAAATTCGTGGAGTTGTTTCCATCTTTCTCTGTTTGCGGTAATTTATATACTAGCCGTTAAGTGATTTGGTGTGTTAAAAGTTTTTTTTTTATATTTCACTGGGATTTTCTGTGTTAAATTGAATGACATATTAAATAACATATAGCTAAAATTCTCCAGCTGTAAAGTAAATTTAATTACTCGCTATTCCCTAGAAAGAGATGCTAAAATTGACTAGTACATACATTAAATAACTGGCTACTGACGGTATATATTATTTACTTATATCCATTTTGTGTAATTTTATAAATGACTAGTGTTCATATCACGCGTTAAAAGCGATAGGATACGCTAGACATTTGTGGTTTAAAATCTAATTTAATAACGTAGTGGTTAAAGAGGTCTTACCTTAACACGTGTTAGATATAATATTGATATTTTGTTTAAATGTTTATATTTCTTTCCTAAAATCTAGGCTGATCAAAAACCCAGCGAACTAACGGTCTTATGGTCATATGAAATTATGGTCATATGAACTTATGTCTTATGAACTATGGTCGTATGGTCCGTTGGTCTTATAAGTGTATAAGCAACCAGAAACTATATAATATTGTTGAGTCTTCGGGCTATGACCTGTGCGGTCCATTTTCTTCATTTTATGAGAGAGACTAAACTAGAACAATAATTGTAAATGTTAACTGGACCAGAACTATACCAGATTTTACCTATATAAATCTCATCAGCCAGCTGTGGCAAAATATATTGTCAGCAACATTGGTGTAATTTAACAAAGTGTCTCAGCAACCAGAGGCTAGACAAGACAGGAAATATATATGTATTATTCCTCCTATGTCAGCGATCACCACGTATGAACCTTACTCCAACCAACTGAAGGCAGAGATATAGTATTTATCCAGGAAAACAATTAAATCACCAACTCCAGCGACTACCGTGAAATTTGCAGTCAACAACTACGGCTAGTCTGGGGCTGGATTTGGCAAAAATTAATATGACACTGAATAGTCTTATTACTTATTAGTGTTTATTTCCACGGAATGCCTGCGACAACTACTGGGTAAGCGAATATGAATGTGGCCACAGTATGAAGGATTGAATGAACTGTAAGAGAGTAACATAATTTTATGTCGTTACCACTATCATAAAAATCGTTTTTCTTTTTTGTTCTCACTAACCTGAGTATTTACGGGATAGATTAATTAGGAACTTGTTCTTTGTTTCTTTACTGACTATTCCATACACTTATTGTGAACTTTTGATCTTTTGGGTTAATTAACCTCTGTTGGGATCTTCTTTTTCTTTTCCTTTACCAGAGGGGAGAACCTATTTGATTAATTTTCATTTTGTCTGTAAACAATGATCTATTGATGTACATGATTTATGTTGTAAAATTCTAGTGATAAATAAACTTAATAAACCTTAAGTTATTTTTTGGTCAACCCCTACCATATCTGTTATTCATAGTTTGTTTTCACGTTTGTGCGTATTTGTCACAGAATTGTGTGCATGTGGGTGCAGTGTAACTTGTATTTTGTACAAGGAGAGAAAGTGCGTCTGATTTTAAATATAGTCGTACAGATAGGCTGGATTAAAGAAATTATTCAATCTCTTACACTATCACCTCTTGATAAAAACTATTTCCTACACCTTACTCTCACATAGTTATCACTATCACCTTTGGTCAGACAGGACTATAAACTATATACCTATCTTATAAAAAAAAAATCTAAGACACCTATTCAGCATTGTTCTTGACTTCTGAATTATCTTGTGGAATGTCCCTTGAGATAGAAGCGTCATTATCCTTCTATCTACAATTCTACCAAGAGTAATCTTGTGCAAAGGTAGACACCTTTGAAGACACATTTTAGATACTCTTGAGTTTGGGCCACTGATGGACCACTGCTGCAGAGCAAAGGGGAGGCAAATCCCGTGACAACTACAACAGTAGTTTCACCAGAAATAACCTATGAAATATTATGAAGAAGGTCTCCAGAAATTGGCTCCTTAAGAAAGAATAGAGGCATATTCGAGATAAGGACAAGAAGAGAATGCGAATGCTTTCCACTGGACAGTGTTTTCTAGTGAATAATGGAAAGAGTTCTGTTTCCCCACGACCTTAGCTTCTGCCCTTAGATCCTGTAACAGAAAGAGCCCCCAACCTCATCTGAGAGTAGAAATTTACCTATATGTAAATAATTGTTCACCGACAGCACGAGTGATACATTCAATCAATCAATAGCCTTTAGCTCCACAAGGAGCATAGGCCTTCAACAAACACATGCCAAGTCTTCCTGTCCTGTGCCATCCACTCAAGTTCTTTCCATGTTTTCCTCATCATTTTCACCTCTGTATCCAGTTCTCTTCTCCGTGTGTTTTTTGGTCTACCTCTTCCTCTCTTTCCATGTGGATTCTAGAACAAAGACTGCCTTGTAATGCTATCAAAAGATCATCAACACATCTTTCGGCTTTCTCTGTGTTTCGTCATGCGCCTCCTAACCCGAGAATCCTTTCCTGTCTTGGATGGCTTAATTTTAGTTTATTTAGTTGATCTGCCTTTGTTGTTTGTTGGACATTTTGTGGGTAAAAGTTTTATTCAAGATGGGGTAGTCAGTCCCATACCCAACCTTCCTTACTCGCTTCTTATGAATGCATGGTAAGTTACAGTGTTACAGCTCTTTGCTTCTCTCGAGGGCTACAGTAACACGCTGGAGTCGGATAGGACAAGTACTGAGGAAACCTGTTGATAGCATTACAAGGCAGACCTTATTCTGGAATCCCCAGGGTAAGAGAGGTAGAGGGAGGCCAAAGAACACGTGGAGAAGAGAACTGAAGACAGACAAGAACGGGATGAAGAGCTTATGAACAGACCTGGAGCTGATGGCACGGGACATGAAAACTTGGCATACGTTTGTTGAAGGCCTAATGTTCCTTGTGGAGCTAGCTAATGGGTGATGGTGATAGTGATTTGAACTGTTGCCCCGTGTGTTTCCTGGAGGGATTTCTGATGAAACAAAGAAAGAATATGACCACTGCTCCATAGGCATGTCGTAAGAGACCACTAACATGAGCTAGTGCATGGGTCTGGAAAGATCGTCATGCAAAAAAAAAATTGCTATGGAACCTTTGGTGCAGGCATCCTCTCCTGCAAGAGGACTGGCCGCAGTGATGACCCTACGTTCTATAGAGAGTGAAAAAGGGACACAACGGTGGTGATTCTAGTGATAGCAGCAATGTGCTTCATGGGTAAACACATCCTTTTTATTGTTCGTTTTATTATTATATCAACGCGCTGCACGCTCAAATACAATAGCAGAGACATACATACATACATACAGACAAATGTACCTGTTTTCTAACGTTGGGTTTCGCGAACCAGTCCTTAAGATAAGGGTCACATAGTGCCTGATATTCAGTCTTAATGGTTCGGTTGTACGGATCCGTCAGATCAAAGTTTTCACGCTGGTTAGATTTGTAAGCCTGGAGTAAAGGAATGAGGACAAATTACACAATAAGAAATCTTAAATGATAATGTGAGAAGTGTAGTTATTTCCGGATAAATGCCTTCCAGGGCTCCAAGCACTGAAAATATTATGGTGCTCCCTCCTACAAAATGTGAAATAAATATTAAGACATAAAATATGTTTTTATTATTAGAATTCAGATAACAATCGTATAAACAATTTACTATAAAATATCTTATCTTTCGATTTTCTTATTGCGAAATCCATGATTAAGCCCCATATTTCTTCTTCTTCTTCTTGTGCGTTCGTCCTGAAAAGCACGTTGGTTATGTTGTGTCGACGTTTACAGCAATATTTGCGCCTTTCTTCCCGACACATCCGGTTTCAGCATGGAATTTTTGGGACCGGGTTTGCCTTCCTTCTTCGATCCCTACTCTCTCGGCCAGACTGCAGTGATGCAGCCTGTTTCCAGGACTACCACTTGGAGGTGTAGGGTCTTGATCAGCTCTGGTTCGCTGACCCTGACTCAAGCTATGAGTCGCTGACTGCATTCATTTCTTTTGCTGCGTCTTCGGTCCCGGCCCCAGATTTAACAATCAGTAACACTTTTTACATTTTTATGAAAGTAAAATACCCATATTTTACATTTCGACACTCATAACTGTTTTTCAGCCATTACAGACACTTCCCCCCAACGGGCTGATCACCCGTTTGTCAGTCACTTTGATTACGGAAACAACAACAAACGGATTGATTTGTCGTTGCCCTAAAGACTCCATTAGGCGTGATGGGAACAACGGCAAAGAAAATCTATTCGCTGTTGCCCTTAAGACGCCACTAGGCGTAATGGCCACTGACTGCTTTGTCGGTCGTTGGCTAAGGACGGAAGAAGAAGAAGAAGACAGACACTTCCAGGGCCGGACTATGAATAGCTGATCAGCTAAATCAATGTGTGTCCTATCCATCGTCATCGTTTTCTTGTAATCTTTTGTTCCACAGGCACTTGTCTGGCTTTTGTCATCAGTTCCACATTGATGACTTTTGTCACCAGTTCCACATTGATGACTTTTGTCATCAGTTCCACATTGATGGTTTTTGTCATCAGTTCCACATTGATGACTTTTGTCATCAGTTCCACATTGATGACTTTATCATACCATTTCAATCCTTCTATTCTACGCAAGCACCAATTTAAAGTCTGTAGCTTTTTGGTTGTTGATTTTGATGTTCTACGTGTTTCAGAGCCATACAATAGGATTGAAAATCGAAGTGGTCACTTATAATTCATTAAATTGTATCATCAACAATTCATTTGGATTTTTCTTTCTTTCTTTCTTATTGTTGTTGTTGTTTTTGGTGCCCCTGGTAACATGGTACCCTAAGCACGTGCTTAGTATACGTAATTGATAATCCTGCCCTGGCGTTTACTCGAACTTCATATTGATCATCAGCAGTAAGACCGAATGTTTCCAGTCAGTGGTGCACGTCATCCGTGTTAAGTTAAACCTGCACTTCTTAAACTTTTGTTTTGTTGAAAAAACAACAGCCAAAAAAAAAAGCTACAGTCCTTGAGTAGAACAGAAAGATTGAAATAGTGCTACAAGGTCATCAATTTGAAACTGATGACAAGAACCAAACAAGTACCAGTGGATCAAGAGATAAGAACGACGCTGGAGATAGATAGGGCACACACACTGAGGAAACAAGTTGATAGCATTACAAGGCAGTCTTTGTTCTGAAATCTCCAGGGTAAGAGAGGTAGATGTTCATGTATATGAACAAAATAGAATCTTGGCAATGTAAGTTCAATGTATATATTATACTTTAAACATTAACTTTCAAAAAGTATCGAATACTTGTGAGTGTTATAAAATCAAAAGAATTATTTTCATGATGTCTACAGCTGTATGAAAAATACATTACACACATAAATAAAATATTTTTCATATAAGAGACCTACTTTTATCTCTGCTTCCCATTTGTGGCGTATTTTGTGTGCATGAAAACACTGCTGTGTAGACATACTTTGAAGGCCAGCACGCGACAACACCTCTACATTTGTCACTTCATCTTTCTACGAAATTCCGAGGATGTGGCGTAGACACTGTAGATGGAAGATGTTGAGCCTTCTTTCTTGCTTTGCATAGGTTGTCCATGCCTCGCTGCTCCGTAGAAGTGTGCTAGTGACGCAGGCGTTATATATCGCAGCTTTGATCTTCGTTGTGAGTTTAGAGTTTCCTAAAACACGCCGACACATTTAGAGTGAAGCTGGGGTGTCCCCTCCAGGGCGTGAGCTTGGGCACAGTTATATAGAGATCGAACTGTTGCCCACGCAGCATGTTCACCCTCTCAACGCAGGATATACAGTCTGATACCAGCCACATCACAGGAGTTGCCAGAATAATGTCGAATCAACATTAGACTGCCTTAGGGACTCCGACTACGGATTTATCCTCAGGGTTTACTCCCGAAGCATTTCCCATAAACGGATATTTTTGCAAGGCAGCGGTAGTTTGAATTCAGAGTTTTATCTTTTCTTAGATAGGCTACCAACCAAGGATCACGAGCCCTATCTGCCCGAAGCTGCTGGTTTTAAGGCGCCAGTGACTCGCCTTCGTCCCTTCTCCCGTCAGTGGAAACAGTTCCCCCTAGCTCAAATTGAGCCACACATGAAGGCCGGGAGCTGGGCTTGGTTGTCGGAGGCTATTTGAGGCGCGCGCCATAGAAGAGTTTATCTGCGGTGAGAGCTTATCCTTACTACAACTTCCGGCTATGACAACCTTTGGAACCTTTGGATGATTCGATTACTGCTACGATTTCCGAAGTTTATCTGCAGCTTTGTCGTAAATTTAGGAGTTTTAACCCCCAAAAATGAAGAATTTCGTTGAAAATATCAAATATTGCACTGGAAAGTACATTCATTTGCCCACATTTCTGTATGTTTATTTTCACTAAAACCTTTGTGGATGATTTTATATAAATTTTTAAAGTATGTCAGGTAAGTGTATTTTTACTAATTATATATGCAAAATATACAAATTGGTATATCTTCGCTTCTAATGCATGGATTTTGAAAATGTTTCGGTATTCATTTCCCTAAAGCAAATAGAATTAAAGTATTTTAAACATCGTTTCATGTGTAAAAATAATTTTGACTGGCTAATTTTTATTAACCATGTGGTCCTTTGATGGGTCGTCCAATTAATAACGTGGCTAGAGGTATTTCAGTAGAGTGGTGGGCTACCTCCTTATATGCAAATAAAGCTGCAGGTAAGAACGAATCCCAGGATTCTGGTTTCTCCCGTGCGAGCTTCCGTAAAATTGTAAGTAGAGTCCCGTTATATCTTTCCACTTGTCCAATCGATTGTGGATGAAAAGATGTGTGGACGAGTATATTTTGAAAAATTCTAAACACTTCATCCATCAGTTTCCCTCTGAACTGTGAACCATTGTCAGTTAATATCTGATAAGGGGTCCTAATCTTGTGAATATTGAGAGCAAAGCCTCTCCTACATGTACTGAGTCTGCTGAGGGTAGATCAATCGCTTCCCCCACCTAGTACATGTGTCTACCAGAAAAAGGATGCATTTTTTTCGGAAACTGACGAAAAGCGCTTACAGTCTGCTGAAATGAAGAATTTAATGAAAAGTAAGCTGCGAAGTATGAAACAGCCCTTGGAATCAAAAAAGGAAAATACCAGAGATGATTCCTACATAGCAGGGGGATACTGAGGTGAGTAAATTTTGTGTACAAGTGTAATTCTTCCCTTTTTTCTTAATTTTCTCAAAACCGCATTTTTCACACAAATGTGGGCACGTAGCCCATGAGTTTTCAAAAACTATTAGTGATACAACAATGAATTTTGGGCCACATGCTGTACACATAGTGCTCATAAAAATAAACTAAAATAAAGGATATATGTTAACAAACTACAAAACTGTTAAGAAATAGCTAAGATACCCCCCTTAAAAATTTCAACTATTTGTCGATTGGTATGTTAAAATAAAATAAAAAACTCAAATATCAAACCAATCAAAATTATTTTAGTATAAAATCATTATCATATATTAACAAATGAAACAGCCGAATTTCATAACTCAAGTTGTACTCATATTTGAGATATCTTGGGCAACAAAATACCCCCCAAAAAAGCTAAAATTTGCCTTTTTCCTACTGTTTTTCCCACAACAAGCCAGTCCTAGTTCGGGTACTCCCAGGGCAAGAGAAATAAAGGGAACCCGAAAGCACACATGCAGAACTGGACTGCAGACAGACATCACAGGACACATATTTTGAAAACGAAAGTAAAAATGCTTACCGGTTGACATATTTTAGTTGTTACAAATGTTACTTCGCCTTTCGCAGCTGGAGTTACTGGGAACTTAGCATCTAATGGCAAAGTCTGCCAACGTGGCAGGGGGTCGATTGATTCCGGGATTAGTAGTTCCACGCCCTCTGGCTCCGCTCTCATCCGAGGCAGGAGGAGTCTATCCAAGCTTCTTCTTTCACTCATCGCTGGTTGACAAGATCAGAGACACTGGTTCAGATTCATGTGTGGGGGTGAATATGCATTTGCCATTTAGAAGTCAGAGAGAGAGAGAGAGAGAGAGAGAGAGAGAGAGAGAGGGAGAGAGAGACAGGCAAGCAGATATTTAGGTTGGCAGAATGAATTATAGATGGACAGACGAACTGACCAACAGACGAATCAATGGACGGACGAATGAACTTTCTGATAGGCATATGACAAGCATACATGCAGATACTTAAACAACAAACTATCTATCTATCTATTATAGATAGATAGATAGATAGATAGATAGATAGATAGATAGATAGATAGATAGATAGATAGATAGATAGATAGATAGATAGATAGATAGATAGATAGATAGATAGATAGATAGATAGATAGATAGATAGATAGATAGATAGATAGGTAGATAGGTAGATAGATAAATAGAATCGTCGAAACTCATTGATTTACTGAACTGATTGCTTGTACCATTGAAAAAATAGATAAACCGAGGGCCAGACAAATAGGTGACTATATAGTCGAAAGTGTATTTAAGAATATTACAGATCATGTTTAAACATTAGCAGAATATATCACTTACGTTGTCCTTTTTTTGAGAAACATAATAAAGTATTGTTATTGTTAATCAGGATCGACCTCACTGCACTCCGGGCAAACCAATTGGTGCTCAGTCTCCCTCAGCAAATGTCGAAGAGTATTAACGCTAATTGTACCTGTAGAATGCTGGTTGTACATACGACGGATGCATTCTCTCTCACGTCCATTTCTGCTAGCCCACGTTTGATAGCAAACTCAAACCGTCTCAGCCTTGTTGATTCATCCATTGCAGTGTCCAAGTATAATAAAGTATTGTGACGTATAATGTAAATATAGCGTCAGTAATCCTACAGTAATCCGACCACCTTTGCTTCCCCATTTAGTGTTTATAATTTTGCTACGCAAAAACCACGAATTTCGCTGTCTGTCTGACTCATATTTTGAAGCCGCGCCTATTTTTCCTGTTTTACTTGCGCTGATGAGAGTTTACCAACTTTCGCACCTGGCAGTCTTAACAAGGGGAGCGAATCTGGTTTGTTTACCTGAGTTCTCACGCTAGCTGATCTGTCAATCATTGGTCATTAGACAGACGCACGTGGGGAAAAGACCAGATCCTTGAAGAAATACAAGGGCGATAATAATACTTCCCGACCACCTTTGATGTCCGTGCATTCCAGAGGACGTAAAGCTTTGATCTGCGGAAACGGACGGAAATCTAAAAGGGGCCCATTCGCACGGCCCATGTCTTTTGATGTCGTTCGGCATCGCGAGTAGAGCGAACCGTAAAATCCTTTATCTCGGAAACGAAGCTTCTTGATTTTCCCTGCTATGCCGAAGGTGTGAATTGTCACATCCTTTAGAGATATTACCCAAAATCTGTATATATACGGCATTCTCTCCAAGTCAGTTATCAGGATAATCTGAACGCGTACGCTAGAACCTATGTAGAATAGTGCGTTAATAGCCTTCGTGGGGATTTATTCTTATTTCTGGTAGTAATAATAATAAGTTGTGCTTAAGTGTTAAAATGTGTTAAAGTTTTACCATTTCTAATTCACTGTGATTCCCTAGCGTTAAGACTAGTGAAATAGCAAACGCGTAGATATTTTCTTACCAGTTGTTCAGTTTAATGTAAAAATCCATCAACTATTTTTTTACACCAGAAGATACGGTTTAGCTGACTAGGTATAATGCTATGAGTGACGGATAAAGTGACAGAGTAGAGTTCGCATTATATTTCATTGTGTGTAATTTTCTAAATGGCTAGTGTTTAATACCATGTGTCAAAACAATAGATGCCGACAATCAAATAGCTAGTAATGACAGGCGATATTTGTTAAGGGCGCGTAGTTATAATTAAATTATAACTGACATTGTGCGCTGATTGTTTTACCGGGCCGGAAAAGGGGGGGGGGGAGGCGGCATGCCTAAAACCTAACCTGTCCTCGCTAAGCGAAGCGCGATAAGATAGGATAAGACCCCGTGTGCCGTTTAATTTAATTAGGTGACGGAGAGGATAAAAGATCACACCCTTACGCGTGATATTATAGAATATTGGCATTTTGTTTAATTGTTCTTTTTCTTCCTAATATAGTACCGGATCAAAACCAGCGGCCAGCGGTTTCTATTGTGATCTTTTCCTCAGTTACTGAAGGAGTAATAGTTGTCGTTTTTTTTCCATGGCGTTCGTCCCCAGTACAGGTGTGAACAGGAATTGCCAAGGCGACAAACTAACATTTTAACTGTAAATTTGTGTTAACTGGACTTACAAAATACCCAGATTGTTTATTCAATTTTATCAGCCCGCTGTGGCAATATACATAACATTTTTCCCGACTTCTGACAGTCGTTTTTCCAAGTGGATTTTATCCAGGAGAATACGCTGTTTCATAATCGGCACTCACCCCAAAGCAGGCCGATAGGATTTATCTTCATCATCTTAATTAACAGTTTAGCAACCAGATGTTTTCTTTAGCTATTGGAAGTACTGTCTACTGTCTACTCAAGATCGCGGTTTAATTTTTTGCTACATGAACTATTTGATGTGACATTGCATATCCAAGAATCAACCACCAAATTAGGCGTCCCCCATTATAAAAATTAATTATTCTTCTATTCCAAGAGTCATCTTGAGCGAAGGTTGATATCTCTGAATAACCTCATCATTATACTCTAAGTTTCGCCATTGTTTGACCACTACTGAAGAGCAGGAGATACATACACGTGACAACGGCAAATCTAGATTGGCAAGCTATTTTTCTAGAGCCCCAAAAATAATATTTCTTTTACTTTATGTCGTTGTCTTTGTAATTATGTCTGTAGCCAGTAATTATTGACACAGGCAACCCTACCTCGCTCTAGGTCTTACCGTAGTGGGTTGTGTAAGTCGTCCTTCATGAAGCCTTCTGCATCTCATGTGCTCTTATGTTTTATTTTCTGGGTTAATGAATTTAAGGGAGACTCCAGAATGTTCCATCTGTTTTCAAAGTAATTATCTAAACCAGGAATCGGCAAACTACGGCCCGTAAGGTTGTTTTTTCTGATCTTGTAAATATCATCATGTAAAACAAACTACCACATAAACCACAACTGCAAGAGCATGTGAATGTTTGTTGAAGACTTCCTGCAAGGGGATCACCTGCAGTGGTATCTCCATGTTCCGCGGGAAGCGCAAAAGGACATGGTGATGATTATTGGTGAAATATCCTTGATTTTTATCACGTGATCTTGGCCCATGAGACCTAAAATATTTACATGCCGGCCCGTCTTTAAAGAAGTTTGCCAACCCCTGATCTAAACTGTAGAAGGCCTTTTCTTACTAAGAATCTTAGTCAACAAATCAAGCGTAAAGTGGTAAATTTTGTCCCAAGGCCTGTTCTACTATTATTCACAGTTTGGCCACATTGTCTGTACATGATCTATTTTGCTGAGAATCTCCTTGTTGTTCTTTAAATGTATGGCCACCTTTAATTTCTCAAGGATGATCATTTTAACATTTTACCTCGTATTGGTACTAGCATTATACCTTTGCAACCTGTGCATGTTATGAGCAGAGGAAAACTGAAGTATATCGTAACAACAGGTAAGATTAAAGGAAAAAGAGATAAGGGAAGACAAAGAGAGCAAATACTGGACAGTTTGACATCGTGGCATGGAAAGAAGTCAACAACAGAATTGATAAGTTGTACTGGAGACAAGAAGTTGTGGAGAGACTTGAACTCCTACGCAACTAGGCATGGTACGTGAAGAAGAACTTGTGCACTCGAGACAAAAGATAAATAATTGATGCGAGGTCACCGCAAGTGAGTCTGAAAATACACAGGTGTAGTGAATTGGACAGAGATACAACGGTAAAATATCTCCAAAGATAACATTTAAGGATAAAAACATACTGCGTAGGCTGCGAATAGTACATGATCGCCTAGACCGCGGGTCATCATCCTCCATAATAATTGACTTGCTAGACAGGAGGGGAACGGAGGATCAAAAAGGAAAAATATGACTGGAAAGATTGCGTGAAACTAGAAAGGCTAAGGAGACGCAATTGGGGGGGGGGGGGGGGGGGGGGGGGAAACGGAGAAAAGTCACGTTTCCCAAGTTGACATAAAAAGTAAGCAACTCGACAGAAGGGACCATAGATATGTTACGCCACAGTCATTTATTGGACGCTTTTGCGCGATACCAAGCCCTTGATTTGAATTCAGCGGCTAAACGCAGATGTTAGGAATATTACAAAAATTAAAAAGTACTTTTTTCTTAATATTAATGTTAGGAATATAAAAATTAGCTGGCCGGATGGCTATTCTGAGCAGTGAACTAATATGTTCTTAATTTTACAGACGGATAGATAATATTGAAGATAATGACAAAAGACAGTGTTGTTCACATCATCGACAGACTGTATTGAATCTAAAAGTGTCGCTAATTGCACAAAAAAACACGACCTCGAGTCGCAGGTGTTCAAATCTACGTAGTATGGAAGAGAGGGTTTTTGGGTGGTAGCTGTGTCTAAATATAACTTTTAACGACAAAATTTTGGAGGGGAGAGAAAGGTTGGTTCAAAAAATCAAGTACATTTTGTAGAAACACAAGTAGAGACGGACAGACTAACAGATAACCATCCATACTTGACTGAAGCATGACTGAAATGACTTTAGTGTAGAAATTTGAAATTAAAATAAACCTAGGCAGTGATTGGCCACAGACAATCATATCATTAGCGCTCAGACGCGAAAGTGGGGCCATTCTTCAATAGTTGTTCAGTGATAGACACAGATTTTAAAGTGTGGTGATTTCCATATGAAAGAAAGTGTAATAAATTTAGGGACGCCATACTATAGCCAGCAGCTCAGCTGAGTTTTGCTAGCAATTCTGTGTTATTTATTCATAATCTGGTAAGATTGAAATTATTTCCTTATATATTTTGAATATTGTTTCATGTTCGAGTGATTTGATACTGCCATATCGAAATCTAGCCTTACAAACAAGTAGGGATTTGCTCTAGACCCCCCGCCCTAGTCAGGGTCTAGGGACCAACAATGTACATAAACTCCAGCAAGGATTATGCAAGACAGATCAAGTGTTGAGAATAATGAAACATATTACCTATCCTCTTTTAGGGCAGACAACTAATAAATATTTTTTCAGAATCTATAGTCTGGGAGGATCTATCTGATGTAAAACCACCATGGTAAATGTGCTGTTTGGTCAGAGAGATCTGACCTGTCTGTATGATGTGGTTGTTGTGTCAGTGTTGTGTCCAGACGTGGGTAGAGAATAGATTTTGACACATGGCCCATACTTTGATTGCAGAGCTGCGAGTTTCTGTTGTCAACCAAGCAGTGTCTATTCAGTTGGTGACTTACTCGAGTGTATCTGTGCAGTACTTGTGACAGAGACCACCATTATTGCCGCCAGCACGGAGAGGTGGGACCACCTGATTTCAGCACCAGAGCTACAACTACCAGATGAGTGAGCCTCTGGTCTGCTGGACATTCACCAACGCAGTTTAGTTACTAATACCCCATAAAAATTCCCACCATTTTCTGGACACTGTGTAGTCAATATAGACAGGTGTGATGAGGCCACCCCAACAGCACAAACAGTAACTATCCTCCCAAGTAGATGACTACTAGAACATTTTAATAAAACTAACTAGTATAGTACATATATATGTACACTATTGCATTTATGATATAATATTCCATGCATTTCTTTCATAATCTCTAAATCCTTTTAAGTTCTGGTCAACCTAAAAAATTGATCCAGAACAAAATAAATGTAATATAATTTTATCAAAAATTTTACACACGTGAGTTAGTTCAGTGTATTTTAACATTTATTAATATTATTAGTCTTGTTAAATATCTGTGGGTATATCTATAACCTATTACACCACACTACATAGCATAACCCTAGACACTTTACGTAGCCACATTCATTAAAAAAAAATTAAGTGTGAGGTCGTAGTGGTAGCAAGAAAGGCCTTCTGACAATTCACAACTACATTTTATCTCAGGAGCCTTCACAGCTGGCCTCATACAATTACATTTAGTAATATCACCATCATACAATACCATCAACACCACTACATAAATTGGGGTCTTGTCCAGGGATAATTAGCCCAACAGTAATATTAGGATCTCCTGGTGGGAGAAATAAAAGTAGGGAAATAAATTGTAAAATTCCCTTTAAAATTAAAAGTGTCCCTGCAGATAAAAGTTGGTGAATCTTCACAGCCAGTAATAATTAATTAGTTAACTGGTTAGTTAGAATTAGTTAGACTATAGTCATAAGAAGTACTTAGTGTATTTACTGGTTAGAGATTTATCTTGTATATTATTATATTGTCTAAAAAGTATGGCGGAGCTGGCAAAATTTAGATCAGCTGCTGTGCTCACCGCGAAGGAGATGGGAATGGATGGTCAAATTTTAATTCAATACGTAACGGCTGAATGTGATAAATATATTGAAAGGGAAGATAGAAAGGTAGCTGAAGAGAAGAGGTTACAAATTGAGGCTGATAGAGAAATTAAGAGGCTGCAGATTGAGGCAGAAGAAAAACGACAGCAAAGGGAGGCAGAAGAAAAAAGGTTGACTGCCGAAAGGGAGGCAGAAGAAAAAAGGTTGACTGCCGAAAGGGAGGCAGAAGATAGAAGGTTGCAAAGGGAGCACGAATTACGACTAAGGGAGCTGGAATTACAAGGCCCGGCTCCTGAAAATGGTGCCAGCCCTTTTGCCTCAGATGCTACGCCCAGTCTGGGAGCCTCAAACTCAGCTATGGGGTTTCATTTAGACCATTTTGTTGAAAAAGACGATGACATAGAGGGGTACCTAGGACGTTTTGAGTTATTAGCTACTACATATGGGTTAGAGAGAGAGAGGTGGAGCTTAAAGCTATCACAAGGATTGAGAGGTACTTCTTATGAAGTATTTGCTAAAATGAACAGGGAAGACCAAGACAATTATGACATGTTAAAGCAGGCTTTGTTATTAAGATACGAGAAGAATGGTGAATTTTATCGTAAGAAATTTAGAAATGCCAAACTGTTGTCTGGGGAGACATACCACCAATTCTCGGCTAGACTAGAAACCTATTTGGAGAAATGGACGGCTCTGGGGAAGACCCAAGATCTTAAAGAAATGATCATGATTGAGCAATTGAGAGAGTCCATGGCTCCAGACATGAGAAAATTTCTCATGGAACAAGGTGCAGAGAAGTTGGGGGAAATTTTAAATGTTGCTGAGAGGTATCAGGCAGCCCAGGCAGAGGTAAGTGGTGCTAAGAAGAAGCACATAGACAATTTTAAAGCTCCACAGCAATTTAATAAATTTGATAATAGAGAGCAGGGAAATAAGGGTAGGACAAATTTTGAGCGGCCAAGAAATGACTATCGCGACAGAAACTCACAGTTCAATGACCAAAAGTTCAATGAAAGAAAACCGTTGAACCAAGGAAAAAGATGGTGTAAATGGTGCAAGAAGGATAACCATAACACCGAATTTTGTAGAAGGAAACCTTCAAACATTGCTGCAATGAAGTCGGGGACGCAAAGATTAAAGGTTAATCCTAAGGGACAACAGGAACCTTATCACCCCCCAGTTTGTGAGGATGTTATTTGTAATGGGGTCACCATAAGGTGCCTTTATGATACAGGTTTGGATTATGATTCAGTTGTGAAGTCTAGCCTAGTGGACCCAAGTCAGTATACCACAGAAACAGTGGAAATACAAGGGGGGACTAAGGACATACCACTCATGACACTTCCCATCGCAAGGATAACGGTGAAAACTCGCTATGTGGAAGGAGAAATCAGAGCAGCAGTGATAGATGAACCAATCTACCCTCTGATCTTGGGGTGTAGATACGTCTTCTTGGGGAATCCCGAGAAACCTGTGATCATGGCGACAGTGCAGACCAGGTCACAGAAGAAGGAGGAAGAAGGTGAACCTATAAATGCTCATCCAGAGGAGATGGGAAGGCGCAGGCTGAGGATAGGACACTCAAGCCCTGTTTTAAAAAATTGCCCAAATGCCACACACCTCCGAGCAAGGGGGAATATTTCATGAAGAACAAACTCTTATACAGGAAGGCCGGAACTGGAACAAATGGTCACAACCAGCTGGTTCTTCCCACTTCATATAGAGATAAAGTGATGGAACTCGGGCATGCGATTCCCTTCAGTGGTCACATGGGGATCAGCGCCACAGGACAGCGTATAGCTTGTCATTACTTCTGGCCAGGGATAACGGAGGATATAAAAAGATATGTCAAATCCTGCCCAGAATGTCAAAGGGTAGCTCCAAAGCACTGGACTGCTCCTGCAACTCTAGGGGAAATGCCATAGTGGGAACACCTTTTGAGAGGGTTGCAGTGGATATTGTAGGACCTCTCACTCGGACCAAGAGGAGGAACAGTTACATCCTTACTCTGGTGGACACTTGTTCTATGTGGGGAGAGGCGGTAGCCCTGCCATCAATTGATTCAAAACATGTAGCAGAGGCACTACTTACAATATTTACCCGATTAGGATTCCCGCATCAAATCTTGACGGATAATGGATCTCAGTTCAAGGGGAAACTAACGGAAGAAGTTTTTAAGCTATTTCAAGCCAGGCACTTTCATTGTAGTCCGTACCATCCACAAGGGAACGGCCAGGTAGAGAGGTTCAATGGGACTCTCATTTCTATCCTGAGAAAGCTGGCACACGAAAAACCGGATCTGTGGGATCAATTCCTGCCCGCCGCATTGTTTGCGTACCGGGAGGTACCACATAGTTCAACCGGGATGGCTCCCGCAACTCTGCTATTTGGGAGGCCAATAAAAGGTCCTTTAGAAGCTTTATTAAGGAACTGGACAGATGAGAAGGCGGAAGAG
>JAMPIV010005172.1:0-56440 GCA_024509875.1 Oreohelix idahoensis | reverse complement strand
AAGCAGAATTTACAGATAATTTCACACTTTCGGTAAGTTCTGGCATGCGTTGTGTGTTTGTTGGGATGGCCAGCCCTGGGGTGTTTTTTTGAATGAAAAGGATGTGGGAGAGTGATTTATCTTTTCTTACCCTTTTTAATTTGTTCGAACCTCTATTTTACTTAGTGTCCATTATGCATTTATCATTCCTTTGTTCGGAGGGATCTTCTCCTAGTGTGGGATTGGGTAACTGTTGTTTCATTCCCCCTCCAGGGTTTTTATATTTTGTTGATTTAAGTTTATAAGGGAGGGACAATTGGAGAACCCTAGGCTTTCCTTCTCTACCCCCCCCCCCCCCCCCCTTTTTCTGTAACCCCTTGCCTCAGAGTAATAACTTTACCAGTGGGTTAAATTGACTATCTCTGATGATCACCCCCCCCCCCCGCCCTCTTTCTTGTCTTTGGGACCGGGTTTTGTCTGTTAGTAGATATAAACGGGAAACGGTGGATGGGATATTTCTCCTCAAAAACCCCCTCTTCCCTAGTTATATTGGTATTTTGTAACCTTTGATTTTTGACTGTAAATGTACAATTATGTGTGAGTCCTTTATGATAATAAAGATATGAATATTTATTTGTGTTGGTTGTCGGTTGGCCTAAAACTCCAAACATTTCCATCTGTGTAGTTTGTATTCATGTACGTTGAGCGACAGAATCACCAAATCGGTGAGTGCGCCTGAGCGACTGGAACTGACACACAATTGTTTGTGCAGAAGAGAGATAGGAGTAGTCTGTGAGAAAACAGATATTGTCGTACTAAGAGACTGTCCTTGCTCCTTCCCAGCGCTTGTGAATCTATTACCTCATTCACCTAAATCCTTATTCTCACAGAGCCTTCAATATCACTTTACACTCTAAAGGGACCAATATTCATCAGCACCCTCTCAGATAAAAATTACGACAGTGATCAAGTTGCTAACTCCATGTACAACATTGGTTAAGTCGATCGGCAGCAAAACGTGTGTTGAAAACTGGGGACCATAAGTTGTGGAGATACATGAAAGCCTCCATCAGTAGGCAGAGAACAAGTAGACGTATGTGTCACTGTTTTTACTGCGAAGTTATATAACATTAAGACACATCGATGGTAAAAGGTAGATGGGTAGATCACAGATTCAGGCATACCTCGGAGATATTGCGGGTTCGGTGCCAGACCACCGCAATAAAGCGGGTCATACCCATTTTTTTTTTTTTTTTTTTGGCTTCCCAGTGCATATAAAAGCCTAAAATCATGTTTACACTATGTCTATTAAGTGCGCAATAGCCTTAGGTCTAAAAAGAACAATGTACTGTAAAATTAAATACTTTATTGCTAAAATAAAAATGCTAGTCTTCATCATCTGAGCCTTCAGCGAATCGTAATGTTTTTGCTGGTGGAGAGCCAAAATCTATCGGAAGAAGAAGGCACGTTCTAATAAATAAACATGATTAATTTGAAAAAAAGCGCAATGTCTGCGAAGCGCAATAAAGCGAAGCTCAATAAAGCGAGGTATGTGATAAAGTTGATATTTAGTTGGATATAATATATGTTGATAAAGTACACCAGAACACTCCTAGGCGGGAAGACAGGCGTCTATCATCATCAGTTGACAAGATCCCTATGGTGTTGCCTGCCCCACTGTAGTGTATGGAATGTCAACTTGACCTACGCAGTGTTGTGTAGACATGGATGGAGTGTATAATGTGCGAATGATGATAAGGGTTCGTGTTGTTGACAAATGTTCTCTTCTCACACTCATGTATGACCGGAAGTCATCGACACCAACGACTGTGTACCTTTTCTAAAGTTTAATTGGACGTACACACTCGACAGCACAGATAGTGACAAATCACAGGTTGCCATAATACATCATAGTACAGTGGACAAATGGTCTTGCAATGTTACATGGGCACTCATGTAGAATAATGGTATAATGGACTGTCAATAGCCAAGCACTCAGTATCGCCCATACATATATCATCTGACGTCACTGACTGAGCACGTCAGCTTGTAAACAATATTTCAGATGACTTCTAAACCTAATCTCGTTTAGCAACGATTCTTCAACATAATGTTCAGCACATATTTTTTCCATATAATAATATTGAACCACTAACAATGGGTTCTCATGTGTAGCAGTGATCTCTGGACTGATCAAGCGATAATACGGGCATCCCTTTTCTCTTCTTGAAAGTCCTACATGTTTTGGTTCCAAGATGGCTCCACTCGTGAACTGTCACTCACGTTTGAATACAGATAATGAATCTGTTCTAAAGTTAGTCATTCATACAACATTTCGTTGCTCTGTAGATTTGGTCATGAACAATAGACTGCATTCTACAGAATATAGTGCTGCTAGGAATCGAAGTCGTTTTTCATCGAGTCAAATATATTCTCTTAAACATTCAAATCGTAATTATCGACAATGGTGGCTTCGATCGAGAGTTCATAAGAGTATCTTTGATTACCTTGGTAGAGGGAATATGAAACTGCCATTCCTTGGCAAGATGAATAAAACACTGGGGTAAAGCATACACGATAGGTCTAGACGACTATCACTTTCCCCAAAACCACTGAGATCACTTTTTCAAGGCATCAAGCCGACATAGCAAAACACACACAGTCCCTATCAGGACGAAGCCAAATCACACCACTCAAGCGACACATCCGCCGAATAGCCTTTGACCTCTCTAGAGACAACAGAACATATAGTTCGACTTAGATATGTAAAGATATACAGATATAAGACAGACTTGTCCTACTCAGACAAACAATACACATAAATTCAGGCCATAGATATTCTGAAGCAAGAACAATCTATTATTACCCAAACAACGAATAAATCGCAGTAAAATGTATTTATCCGCGGAGTTCAAGGGAAGTAACTCAATAATGACTTTCCCTTAAGCACTAAAAAATTACCTATGTATAATATTGTAAGATATCAAAGACTGCACGTAACAGTCTTACCACACCTCCCGGGAAAAAAAAAAAAAAAAATGGAACATTTTTTTTTTTTTTGAAATACATCTAGGAGCAACGTACAATAGGCTCACAACGCATGAATAATGCGCAGATGAAAATATCAGGAATACCTATAACGCCTAATATGAGGCTAAGTCGACTTATGGAGCGACTGGTGAGAATGTGTCTCATAAACTGAGAGAAATTATTTCTCTACAAGTATATTTTTCCAGGAAGGTGTCATCAAAGTATAATACAATTCTGGCAATTACACAATGCCTAAAAAATTCATATCATCACTACGTATTAGATATCTTAAATTTATGATTTATGAAGTAAAAATCATCAAAGCACAGCGGTGAATAAACATACATGAACCGCTATGTAGTGATACAATCATTATATTATTAAATTACAAATGTGTATCTATCATGATATAGAAAAGGAACTACTATAGAACTAGACATATCAAGAAGTCTAAGCCCTAATAGTTATGTGGAATCATGTGGGCATCTTGACAGAATGTCTGCCATCACATTATCTGATCCCCGAATAGCTCGCACAGAGAAATGAAAAGGTTGAAGAGCAATTGCATATCGAGTAGACCTCGAGCTCTTCAAATTCTTACTCTGTATAGCAGTAAGAGCTTTTTGGTCTGTTTCTACTATGAAATGTGCGCCTAGAAGGAATCTCTGTAGTTTGAGGATCGACCAAACCATAGCTAATAGCTCACGGTCTAAAACCGAATAATTCCTTTCTGCCGCATTAAGTTTTCTGGAAATATACATTACAGGATGCAGAGTTCCAGAGTACTCTTGCATTAGTGCCGCTCCAATCCCAGTGGATGAAGCGTCACTACGAAGAACGAATGTCTTATCTTTAGTGGGTAGCACTAAAATAGGTGGTGTTGAAAACAGTGTTTTAATCTTATCCAGAGAGCATTGGCATTCCTGAGACCAGTGGACCACATTAGGCGAACCTTTCTTTAGAAGTGTTGAGAGAGGTGCCATGATAGAGGATAGATTCTGAATGAATCTGCCATAAAATTGAATAAGACCTAACAGACTTCTCACCTGTTTTTTTAGTCTTAGGGATTGAGATGTTAAGTATCTTACTAGTATTATGGTCCTCTGTCTTTAGGAAACCATGACCAACTCGGTGGCCTAGGAAAGAAATTTCGCTAAAACCAATATAGGCTTTAGAGGGTTTCGCTGTCAGGTTGTGCTCACGCAAAGTAGACAGCAATTCATCTAACCCTGAATAGTGATCTTCCCAAGTATCGCTGAAAAGACAGATGTCGTCTAGATATGCAATGACATCTGACCGATAAGATAGGATTCGGCGCATCATGCGTACGAACGTAGCTGGTGCGTTCATAAGACCGAAAGGCATAAAATTCCATTGGAACAAACCTCTAGGTGTTGAAAAAGCCGTGAGAGGTTTGGCGCGTTCAGATAAAGGAACTTGCCAATATCCCTTAGACAAATCAAGTTTAGTGAAAAAATGAGATTTGGAGAGTCGAGTAAGTAGCTCTTCCAGTAAAGGCATAGGTTCGGCATCGAACTTCGTTACTTGATTCAATTTTCGATAGTCAACGCAAAGACGTATGTTATTGTCTTTTTTACGCACAATAACCATCGGCGAAGAATACGCAGAGGTGGATGGTTCGATTATTTTCAAATCTATCATCACATCCAACTCTTTCTCGACCTGTGCTTGGAAATGTATAGGTATAGGATAAGGTCTAACCCTAATAGGAGTATGGTCAGTTAGCACAATGTCATGTTGAATGACATTAGTTTGTCCAGGGATGTCAGTGAGTACATCCTGAAATGTTTGCAACATAGTTGAAACTTGTCGCTGTTCTCCTAGAGACAAATCAGGAGAGACAGTAACGTTCTTCCATGATTCACTGGAATGAAGTGGGATCATTGGAAGAGGAAGATTTACATCTGAAAAACTTGTTTCCTCATCCTGTATCACGGACAGTGATGAGTAATGACCATGTGGTACTGGAGAATTGTCCGTTGCTTGGAAAATGGGTTGCAAATAATCCGGACGTTCATGGAATTCAGTAAGCATATTGATGTGGAAGGTTTTATGCTTCCCATCAATATCGACAATATAGTCGACATCGGAAATTTTCGATATTATATCGTACGGACCTTTCCAAGAAATAAGTAATCTGTTTTCCCTACAAGGTAGTAATACAAATGCTTTGTCACCAGGACAAAGTTGTCGTAAGCATCTCTTCTTATTGGCAAATTGCCTTGCCTTCTGTTTCGCAAATTCAGAAGAAGAAGTTGCTAATTTGCATGCTTCGATAATCTTTTGTCTCAACGCGATGACATATTCGTAGGATGACTTTGTGTCATCGTCAATATTGTCAGATGTTATGAGATCGTGAAGCAACGACATAGGGCCACGCGGACGCGCGCCAAAGACGAGTTCAAAGGGAGAAAATCCCGTATGTTCATTGGGTACCTCTCTGTAAGCGAAGAGGGCCGCAGGTAAAACTCTGTCCCAGTCTTGAGGATGATCCTCAGTTATCTTCCCCAGTAAGTTTTTAAGTGTTCTATTAAGGCGTTCGACCATACCATTAGACATTGGATGGTAGATACTACTTAAAGATCTATCTATCTGCAGGGTAGACATTACTTGAGACATGGTATCTGATATTAGTTGGGTGCCATGGTCTGACAATATCTCTCCGGGGAACCCCAGACGAGAAAATATAAGCCAAAGAGCATCTGCAATATCAGCAGTAGTAATGCTCTTCAGAGGAATAGCCTCTGGCCAACGTGTGCACATATCAACACACGTCAAGATAAACTGATGTCCTCTGGCAGACTTGATCTTAAATGGACCAATAATGTCTATGGCCATTTTTTGAAACGGCCGAATAGGAATGTCCGCCGCCTGAATGGGTGCAGCATGCCGTGGACCTTTGGATTTAACTTCCTGACATACTTTACAAGATCGACAATAAATCCGTATGTCCTTGTTTACCAATGGCCAAAAGAAAGCCGCAAGGACTCTTGACTTAGTACGGGAAAAACCCATGTGTCCAGCACACTGAGAGTCGTGAGCGTGCTGCAAAATTTTAACTCTCAAATTCTTGGGAACCAGGATTTGAGAATGACTTGACGTAATGGAGTCTTGAACCATACGTACAAGTACGCCATTCTTCTTTGTAATCCACGATTTACGACTTGTGTCCTTATTCGGATCACCTTTAGTTGCAAGAATGAAGAATTTCTTCAGAGTGGGATCATCTTCTTGCTGTTTTATAAACGAGTCACGAGAAATTACCAAGGGATTATCTTGGTTATGCACTTCATTATCTTCAGTAGATGAAGTTTGAGGCACATTAAGAGCCTGAGCTCTAGTGACTACAGCGTTAGCAATCTGCATGTTTTGCCTTTCCCACGTGGAAATTTGTTGCGGAGTGCATTCCTTGACTCCATGAATGCGACCGATGATGAGGTCAGCGATCGGATTCGGAAGAAGACATGCGTGTACATCTCCTGTAAAGAAAGGAGTAGCAATCCTAATGATAGCGGTAGAGTATTTCTCTAATGTGCCGCCAAATGTTACACATTTGACTACTTGTCCAGTGGCACGGGAAGGATCTACGAGTGACTGCCTAACACCAATTGTGGTGCATCCAGAATCAAATAGCACAGAGACTGGATTGTTATTCACTAAACCCTTATGTAAGACAAGAGACCCTCTTCCATCATGCGCGACTGATGCTGGAAGAGCAGGAAGAGGATGGCCACAGCTTAAAGTAGTCACTGTGGTTGGCTCAAATAACGTTTTGCATTGGGGGCACTGAGATGCTCTCCCAAAATCAAAAGCGGCACATGCCATATTACTAGCATCATTATTATCTTTACTCTGTTTATAGGCTTCATGGGACTCTTGTTGTGCAGAGTTTGCCTGAAAATGTGGTTTATGTCTTTTGTATTGAGATCTACCTCGGTTATTATCACCTCTGTAGTTATTGTTACCTCTATTGTAACCCCTATTTGGGTTTGAGTCATAGTACCCTTGGTTACCATTATCATATTCATTATAATGAGTATCTCTGTAATTATGATCTTGTTGACTCCAAGACGGATAACCCTGATAGTTTCTATAATTACTTCCTCTACGGAAATTCCTATAATTATGACCACCCCTGTGTCGAGAGCTATCAGGTCGTCTCCAGTTCTTTGAAGAAGAACCCTGAAATGATTGGTTACCTTGGTTTTGATAACTATTATGGTTACCTTTTTTATCAAATCTGTTTTGAGGTCCCTGAAATCTGTGTGAATAATTGGGATTGTATGGTGTTGCTGAAGCAACTGGCATACTCTCCTTAATCTTAGTGTTGCCAAAAGTCACGTCGGGGTGTGCAGTGACATATTGGGAACAATATTCTTCCATTTCTTTTAGAGATTTAGGTTTACGCTCATGTATAAATTCAAGGAAAGGTTTGTTCACACATGACATAATCTTATCTCTGAGCAACAAATCCATAAGTCCTTCATACGTTTTTTCTGTTTTGGAAAGCTCAATCCAACGATCAACTGTGAGACGTGCCTTTGCAGTGAATTCTGAGAATTCTACCCCCGTCTCAGGTACCATCGTCTTAAATAAAAGGCGATAGCCTTCCTCACTTAGCTGATATTTTTTTATCAAAGCCGCCCTAATGACATCATAATTATCCTTATCTGCTTCTCCTACAAGGCATAATCTAGTCAAAGATTCACCTTTCAAGTTTTCTGATAATTGATTAGCGTATTGTGATTTATCCACATTATGTGTACGACAAGAACGTTCAAATCTATCCAGCCAGAATGTAATATCGTCACTGGACTGATTGAACGGTGGAACCTTAACCTTGTAAGTAGAAGGTTTACCATTACCACTAGATGCCTGATTAACATTACTCATACTTGTCAATCTCAATTTCTCCAACTCAAATTCATGTTCTCTTATTGCTTTTTTCTCTTCAGCATCTAATCTTTTTTGTTCAGCCTCCCTGTCTAATCTTTTTTGTTCAGCCGCAGCTTCTCTTTCCAATTTTTTTTGTTCAGCTTCACTGTCTAATCTTTTTTGTTCAGCCGCAGCTTCTCTTTCCAATTTTTTTTGTTCAGCTTCCCTGTCTAATCTTTTTTGTTCAGCTTCACTGTCTAATCTTTTTTGTTCAGCTTCACTGTCTAATCTTTTTTGTTCAGCCGCAGCTTCTCTTTCCAATTTTTTTTGTTCAGCTTCAAATCTCCTTTCCTCTACCTGCATCTGCAATTTCTTTTGTTCAGCAGCAGCCTCAGCTTCTTTTTCTAATCTTTTCTCTTCCGCCATAGCTTTTCTTTCTTCTGCAGCTAATCTTTTCTCTTCTGCAGCTAATCTTTTCTCTTCTGCAGCTAATGCTTTGTCATATTGAGCAACTGCCCATTGTTCTAATTGTTGACCAGTCTTATCAAGAGCTTTCCCTTGAGTAATGAAATAATCTAGAGTAGACATGATGCCTAACAATAATACTAATCACCTGAATCAATAATAATACCCCAAGTTCTCAATGACCTGATTAATCAGTATACTATCCCAATATCTGTGGGTCACAAGCCTTTAATAAGGTCTTGTATAATAGTAATAATAATCAGGTACTGGTCTATACCATAATCCAAGTGCAGTGCACAGGCAATTGTGTCTTATGAAATATACCCATATAAAAAATATGTCAACCAACAGAATACATAAAGTACAAATAGGACTGACAATACAAGAACGTTTGCAGAAATCAAAATAAATCAAATAGGGAAATCAATGAAGATAATCACTGAATCTGCAAAGAATAACAACACAAATGACGTCACAATATATGAATATAAATTATGAATAGAACTGAAAGATAGAAAAGGTTAGACCAACAAATTACAAACAAATCAAAACAAAACTAAAGAACAAAGAAATATTACAAAAATAACAATAATTACAGACTTCACAGCTAACACAAAAGCAACAGTTGTCGCAGCAAATTTTCAATCAAGAAAATTGCACCTATAGAAAACGCCCACAACGGACCCTCTATGACGTGGGATACTCTGTTGTGAGGACGCCGCCCAACCTTAAACACAACCCGCTGACATAGAAACTAACATACTATAAAAAAAAAAAACATGAAAACATAAATATATATAAATTATGTGTATGATAGTATGTGTTGCAAAATAGGCTCAGTCTTACAGTAATGGCAAAGTTATTTTTCATGAAAACAAACAAACTGCCACTTTATTCAATTAAACATTCTGGCCTTAAATATTAAAGTTCATATATGGCAAACAAGAAGATCCATCGATGAAACCGGACTTCTTAGTTCACAAATACTGTCTTTCTGTTAACACTGACAAGAATTGATCCAACTGTTCTGTGAAACTCTATAATGTCTAATGTAAAAAATGTCAACAACGCTGACCTACATACTGCATTCACTTGACAGGTCACGTGACGAAGCGTTGACAAAGAGCAAACCAATACTGCAAGTGTGTCGTATCAGCCACAGGAAACGGTCTGGTATCGGTAATCTGTTGACTTCTGAATTTCTGCGAGGTCAAACCCAGAAAGCTGGTCCACCAGTTGATAAAGTTGATATTTAGTTGGATATAATATATGTTGATAAAGTACACCAGAACACTCCTAGGCGGGAAGACAGGCGTCTATCATCATCAGTTGACAAGATCCCTATGGTGTTGCCTGCCCCACTGTAGTGTATGGAATGTCAACTTGACCTACGCAGTGTTGTGTAGACATGGATGGAGTGTATAATGTGCGAATGATGATAAGGGTTCGTGTTGTTGACAAATGTTCTCTTCTCACACTCATGTATGACCGGAAGTCATCGACACCAACGACTGTGTACCTTTTCTAAAGTTTAATTGGACGTACACACTCGACAGCACAGATAGTGACAAATCACAGGTTGCCATAATACATCATAGTACAGTGGACAAATGGTCTTGCAATGTTACATGGGCACTCATGTAGAATAATGGTATAATGGACTGTCAATAGCCAAGCACTCAGTATCGCCCATACATATATCATCTGACGTCACTGACTGAGCACGTCAGCTTGTAAACAATATTTCAGATGACTTCTAAACCTAATCTCGTTTAGCAACGATTCTTCAACATAATGTTCAGCACATATTTTTCCATATAATAATATTGAACCGCTAACAATGGGTTCTCATGTGTAGCAGTGATCTCTGGACTGATCAAGCGATAATACGGGCATCCCTTTTCTCTTCTTGAAAGTCCTACATGTTTTGGTTCCAAGATGGCTCCACTCGTGAACTGTCACTCACGTTTGAATACAGATAATGAATCTGTTCTAAAGTTAGTCATTCATACAACATTTCGTTGCTCTGTAGATTTGGTCATGAACAATAGACTGCATTCTACAGAATATAGTGCTGCTAGGAATCGAAGTCGTTTTTCATCGAGTCAAATATATTCTCTTAAACATTCAAATCGTAATTATCGACAATGGTGGCTTCGATCGAGAGTTCATAAGAGTATCTTTGATTACCTTGGTAGAGGGAATATGAAACTGCCATTCCTTGGCAAGATGAATAAACACTGGGGTAAAGCATACACGATAGGTCTAGACGACTATCACTTTCCCCAAAACCACTGAGATCACTTTTTCAAGGCATCAAGCCGACATAGCAAAACACACACAGTCCCTATCAGGACGAAGCCAAATCACACCACTCAAGCGACACATCCGCCGAATAGCCTTTGACCTCTCTAGAGACAACAGAACATATAGTTCGACTTAGATATGTAAAGATATACAGATATAAGACAGACTTGTCCTACTCAGACAAACAATACACATAAATTCAGGCCATAGATATTCTGAAGCAAGAACAATCTATTATTACCCAAACAACGAATAAATCGCAGTAAAAATGTATTTATCCGCGGAGTTCAAGGGAAGTAACTCAATAATGACTTTCCCTTAAGCACTAAAAAATTACCTATGTATAATATTGTAAGATATCAAAGACTGCACGTAACAGTATGCCTGTACTAGGAATACTTCTTTAAGTCCCATACCGAGCGGCGTAGGTGATCATGTCTCTCCACAACTTCCTATCTTCAGTACTGTTTATAAATTCTGTTATTAACTTTCTTCCATGCCATGGTGTCAGACTGTTCATTATCTTCTCTCTTTACTTTACTTGTGTCGTTCTACTTGTGTCGTTCTACTCGTGCCGCGAAGAGTAGCGTGGAGGTGACATTTCCGGTCTTGAGCCAAGCCTGTCGCACTGGCTGCGATGAGTCCATGTTGGTGTAGAATGTCTGTGATGTTGTCTGTGATGTTGTCTATCCATCGACCTCTTGATCTTCACTGTGCTCTGAACCCAGATCTTCTACTGTTGAAGGCGCAAAGTGCTACCTTATCGGGCTTCTTTCTCATAAGATAGCCAAACCACTTAATTTTATGTCTCTCTCTCTCTCTATATATATATATATACTTGTATATATATCATACAGGATTTAGTACCTACAATAGTTTCTGAATTCATAATTTTTAATTCTGTCTCTTCTGCGTCGCTCTTTGTCGTATTTGCATCTCTTTATCCTACAATGTTTCTTGCAGTCACAATATATTCTGCCTGTCTTCTCATAACATGCCCACAGAAAGCAGACTGTTTTCTTCATATATGAGTAATATGCTTCCTTTGTGCACGGGCTACTTTCAGGCTACATCCTCATTACTCTTGTTTAGCTGCCCGTGGTGTTCTTAACAATATTCTATAACACCACATCTGTGTGGCTACCGTAGATTTTCATGCTTGTTTAGTAATTGTCCATGACTCACTTCCATATTTCAGTACTGGCTCTATAAAATACAGAAGAAGTCTCTTTCTTACTTCCATTGACCCTGAAAAACAAATATATAAAAAATCGAGGTGCCTTGGCTTCCGTTTGCCTGTACATATTAAGGCCATGGCCGTAATGTGTGACCGCTGTTTTTTTTTTTTTTTGTTTTTTTTTTTTTTTGGTGTCACACGTAAACCTGGCAGCTGATTTAAGAGAGGAGAGTGTGAGAATAAAGGACAGCGAGTTTCTTTTAAATTGTTTTTCCTTTTTTTTTTTTTTTTTTGAAACGCTCAGTTAGGTTGTGAGTAGAGATATGAAAAATGCTTGAGGCTGGCCCAGGGGCAATAATTGTGATCAGGGGAAATAGTCTAACAGTTCTTCACCACTGACTTTCCTAATTTCATAAATGAGACTAGTTTTTGAGGTTAACAATGACCAGCTGTCCTTGAAATCTTACTTCCTTACTTATATAATCGTTCCTCTTCTACCCTGGGGTGTAGATGTTTGCCAGAAAGAGCGCCATACTATTCAATAGACTAGCTACTTCCTGGCCTGGTTCCAATCTAGTGCTCGGTCCTTCAGAAATTGCCTAATGTTGCCCTGTCAGTGAATTATGGGTCGTGCTAAATGTCTAGATCACTGTTTCTTGTTTTCCCATACTTGTCGTGGAAGCCCATTCTGCAGACATGGCCAAACCCTTGTAATTGGGACTATTCCACTTGGGTTTGCAGGGACTGGGTTTTGAGGGCATGACGTTTGGTCTGGTTACGGTCCTTAGAATTACCTTAAGCTACCTAAGAGTAACACTTCACAAACTATGTCAGCAATTCAAGAGTGCCGTGATACAGTGGATCTCGTATCATTGCAACATCCCAGAAATTGAAAAGGCTGACAGATTGACAAATGAAGGAGGAAAGCTACCTCTAATTGACACAAGCATAATTTATGAAGACCTCAAGAGTTTTATCAAGCACAGATACAGGTGCAGGTGGGCAGCAGAGCATCAAGGCCACCAACACACACAAAATGATGCATACTACTAGCTCAGCAGAAGTGAACAAGTGGTAATCTTCAGACTTCGTACAGGTCACAACAGATTGGGATACCAAGTATTCAACAAGTTAAAGATAGGAACTACTGATGAGTGTAACTGTGTTACCGATAAAATGACTGCTGAACATCTATTTCAAAGATGCCAAACATATGAGGAACAGAGAAAGCTCATATGGCCATCACCAGTACCATTCCTGGACAAACTCTATGGAGATATCAACAGCCTAAGCTGACCGCTGCTTTTTTTTTTTTTTGGGGGGGGGGGGGGGGGGGGGGGGGGAGAACATGTTCAAGTTGACGTTTGAGGGTATATAATAGTATTGTCTCCCCTGCTTCTCAGTAGTGGTCAAACAATGGCGACACTTATAGTAGAATGATGAGGGTATTGAAAGGTATCAATGTTCAATCAAGATTACTCTTCGCAGAGATATAAATAGAAAAATGAAAATTCTACTTTAGGCAGCCTCACAGGATTTTAAAGAAAAACAAGCATAAAAACTGAGATCATCTAAGCTGTCATCAACTTATTATTCTCCCGCCCCTTCTGTGAGGAAATATTGACTCGTATTGTATGAGCCCCCAGCTGAAGGTGGTTCAGCAACTATTAATTTAATAACTCTATGTGTTTACGTATTTAAAACAAAATGAATCAAACGGGTGCAGACATACAACTCACTCAATAGTGATTAGTCCAACTATAGATTTGTAGTTACAGATAAACAGGTTTGATAATCACTTATAGTTTAACCAGATGAAAATAAACAGAGTTTTTTATATATAAAAAATACGGACTGCTGTTTACCTCCTTGGATGATCTAAATTGTTGGCGGATTTTGTTTTTAGAAAACAAACTTGGAAGTGCCCATTTCCTGCGCTCTTATGGTACTTAGCTGCCGGTATGGGGTAGGTTGGCGTCTGCATCAGCCGCTGTTTGTTCCCACATGAGCCTTGGACTGGTCCTTCTCTTCAATTGTCAAATCTTGTGGCTGTAGCACGTCCCATGCAGTAAGGCTGGGGTAACAACAAAGGTGTCAAGCGTCTTCAAGACCCGTCTGATGTTGGTGTCTAGCGTCGACTGCTGGCAACTTGCAACACAAACTAAGAGGGAAGCAAATGTCTCTTTCAAGTATTGGGTCTCCTGAGGAAACTCACACGAAACAGTCACCAGCTCTTGCAGTTGTGGTTCATGTGTCAGGTTATTCGCAGTGATGAGGTTGCCGGCCTCATATGCAACTGTACATGCACAAGAAAATTATACATGTCAAAATGCAAATATAAAAAGATAAAATGTACTTATTACAACTTACCCCGATATCAGGCGAAGTAATACACGGGCTTGATGCAGAAAATGGCCGTAATTTACTGAAACTAGTTTAAGATGCAGTGATCCCTCAGATAGATGAAGTTACAGTGTCCTGAATCCTTCTTCTATTTCTACTTAGAGATTGTCCTAAGGCTTGGGCTTTCAGTATTATTATAGGAGTTTTACGCTCTCTAATTTTAGCAGTTACTCCTAATCCTGTGGCCTGCCCTCTAGGGTGTCGTGGTTGCGAGCTCTTATTTTGGTTGTAGTGGGTCTTCCTCTATTTTTCGTAACCTGGGAATTCTAAAACAGAGACTGCCTTGTAACACTATCAACTGCTTTTCTTCTGCGTGTACGTTCTATCCAACGCCAGCATTTTGTCCTCATACATTGTTCGACTGTTATAAGCTAGCTAATAGATGAGGTCACAAAGTCTTTTATATTTGAACATGCGCCCTAATATAACCGACCAACCGTGTTTCTAGGTTAAATGGTGTACGCCTCGCCAAGACGAGGCAAAACAACTATAATTAACAAAGGAGCAGATAAATCAATCAATCATTCAATACCTTATAGATTTCCAAGGAGCATAACGGTAAAGGTTGTCCCATAGCAGATACTGACATAGGGGAGTGAAGTGTTAGAGCCTTCACTATACTTAGTCCAGCATCGAGAGGTGGGATGAACAGTTTCTCTTCTTTGCTGCCTTTTCCTTCCATAACTCAAGAACAAAGTCAGGTAACCATTTTCAGCTGGGTAGACTGGAGCGTGTCCATACCGTCAATCGAACCCTGTGCTCTTCACGGAGCGTAGGCTTCGGAAATACATGTGCTAATACTTCGTTCACATGACATCAAATCTTTCCATGTCTTTCTCTGCATATTCATTCCTGACTTTAGCTCTTCTCTCCTTGTGTTCTTCAGTCTGCCTCTATTTCTTGCCCTGTGGATTCTAGAACAAGGACTGACTCGTAATGTTATCAATAGGTTTCCTCAATGTGTGTCAGATCCATAGCCAGCTTCTTCTTCCCATCTCTTATTCCACTGGAAAGTGTCTGGGTTCTTTTCATCAGTTCCTGGAGTAAATAAAGGTGAAGGAAAAAGAAAACTGTAAAAATACGACAAGTGACGAAGAAGAAATGAGAAAAGAAGAACAATATATATATATATATATATATATATATATATATACATATATATATATATATATATATATATATATATATATATATATATATATATATATATATATATATATATATATATATATATATATATATATATGATGGTGGTGATAATGATGATTACGATGAGAACGACATTAATTACCACACACAGATGTGATGACAGCGAGTCACAGTAATCAATCAGGTTGGCTTCCCCAGTGTGTACAGACACAGGAGTAGATAAACAGTTTGGTAGAGCGATGTCCTGGCCCGCCAGACGACAAGCTGGAGACCTTTTAGCCGATTAACGGACAGGTCCAGGAAGTATTACATCGCCGAATACATCAACGGTTTTTACTATGTTTGTGTATATCGAACCAAATTATACATACTGTTGATGTATAGAGCGTCCACGTGTATTCTGTATTTATTTTAATATTATTGATATGAGATGATATGAAACTCTATACAGTGCTTTACAACAGGAATCAATCTGAAAGTCAAGAGTTTCTTCCCTTTATCTTCTTTACACTCTGAGGGGACATGCCCACTTGTGTCATGACTCCCTCGTGTCCGAATCTTTTAACGCCTGTGCTGAGAATTTAACCACCTTCACCTTGGTTGTGATTTTCAACGTCAATCCTGTTTTATTCATGCTACCAGCTTGAGGCAATTGTGAAAGTAACCATTATGGTGTATATAAATGATTGTCCTGAATTCAATATGATGTTGCGGCTGCTCCACGTCGAACAAGAAACCCTTTCCACTGTTTCACCGAGACGCTTAAGTGCCCTCGTTCTTGACTGTCCTTTCACACCCACTAGTTTCAGTAGATCATATAATGAGACAGCAACTAGACCTTTTTGTACCCACTTCTACAGTTATGACTTTTGCTGTGAGCCCGTCGTGTCTCAAGTCTATGACTAGATCAATATACTTGGCCAATCTGAATGAGTGTTGCTCGTCTAATCTGGGTTCAAATGGTACTGTCAGATCAACTATTTTAATCTGGTGCGACGATGAGGATTGTAGAACAATATCTGGGCGTCTTCAAGATCTCCTAATTATTTCCGGGTATGTTCCTCGCCCATGTAGATCTACTGCCATCTCCCAGTCATTTGCACAGTCAAGAATCGATGGTAAACTGATATTTGGTTTTGTATGTGCTGACTTTCCTACTCTCAGAAAGTATGCATTTCTGGTACTCGGTCTGACTTTGCTGTTCGCCCTCACCCTTGCGAGGTCTGCTGGAGCTCAGCTCATTAAGTACTCTGTTGTGACGCTACATGTATCGCCTTTCGCCCTAATGATGATGCCCTAATAATGTTGCCCATCAGCAGATGTCTAGTTAATTCCATTCAGCCAACACTGACTTTAAAAAATATTGATACTAAATATCTTATTGAATTCGTCTTTTACTACTTGGCTCCCCAAGGAACATTGGGCATTCGTGTAGGTGTCTGTCCTTCAACGAAGCCTGTGCTACTTCAATGATTTCTGTAGTAGCTTGTTTCCTTGTTACATAATGACGATGCGAATTCTACGCATAGCCTGCCTTAGTACTCTTTTACGACACGTATAGTAGGGCCCATATGTCTGATTCCTCCCTCAGTATGAGAGGAAATAAATTCTTTCGTTCGCCATGCATATTTTAACGAAATGCGTTCGCTCTTTTTTCTGGTCTTCCCTCCTCTCTTGCATTTTTACTCAGCCATTCCCTGTACGTTGTCACGGGTTGCCTCCCCATTGCTCTGCAGTAGTGGCCCACCAGTGGCAAAAGCTCAAGAGTAACTAATGTGGGTCCTCAAAGGTGTCTACCTTCGCACAAGATTACTCTTGGTAGAGTTGTAGATAGAAGGATAATGATGCTTCTACTTCAAGGGAGGATTCATAAGATATTTCAGATGTCAAGAACAATGCTGCATAAGGCGGAGCAATGTAAACTTTAGTATCTGACCCGCCGCCTTTTATAAAGATGGTTACGCAATACTTAATGTTAGCTCGTTCAAGCCCCCAGCTTGTTTAATTCGGCGAAATTCCTTTTATTATTTATTTGGCTCTACATATGTAAATATAGGTATATATATATATATATATATATATATATATATATATATATATATATATATATATATATATATATATATATATATATATATATATATGTATATGTATATATATATATATATATATATAATATATATATATATATATATATATATATATATATATATATATATATATATATATATATATATATATATATATATATATATATATATATATATATATATATATATATATATATATATATACAAGGGGATTGACATAAGTCTTGGGCCTGACCATGAAGGACATGTCACAGAGAGCTTAAATTTTGTATAGTGTTTATTCCTTTTCAATATAGCCACCGTCTGAATTGACACACTTCTGCCATCTCTGCTTGACCTTAAAAAGACCTTGGGAGTAGAACACCATATTTTTCAAACTAAACCAGTCATCACATGCCAGTATAACCTCTTCATCGCTGTCAAAATGATTTCCTTTTAGCTGTTTTTTTAAGATTTGGGAATAGAAAAATGTCTGTTGGAGCCAAATCTGGAGAATATGATGGGTGTGGAAGAATTTCAATATTCAAATCGTTGGCTGCTAGCTGCACAAGCCGCGCTTTATGAGAGGGCGCGTTGTCTTGAAGCAAAGGAAGATTTTGAGTGCGCGTTATCCCTCGTTTCCCGGTCACAACCTTTCTTAGTTTTGTGAGAAGATCTGCATAGTACTGCCCATTAACTGTGTTGCCACGAGGCAGATAATCTTTCAAAAGGACACCTGTGCTGTCCCAAAAACAGTCAGCATCACTGTCACCATGGTCTCCAAAAAACTTTTTGACTGACACTTTTTGAGCAGCTGTTGACAGCAATTTACCCTCGTTTGCTTCTGTTCACGTGCCAACAGTCGCGGAACCCAGCGTGCACACACTTTTCTCATGTTCAGTCTGTTGTGTAAAATTCTATAAACTGTTCTTTCATTTAGTTTTACTCTACTAGCTATCTCCACAATTGTCATTTTTCGATCCTGGTCAATGATTTTCTTCACTCTTGTTTCATTTTCATCGTTGCACTCTGAGGCTGGTCTACCAGATCTTGACAGATCAGCAACATTTGAGCGGCCGCACTTAAATTGTTGACACCAGTTTTGTTACCGAAGTACATGAAGGACAAGAATCACGAAACACTGGTTCCATCTCCCTGTGTATTTCTGTAGGTGTTTTTCCCTGAAACATCAGAAATGTTATCACAGCTGTAGCCTCCTTCTTTTCCATTGTTTTGTCAAATCTTTGGAGCAGCAGATCCGGTCAATAGGGTACATTGCGCCGTGCACCGTATCGGGAAAACCCAACGAAGAAACAAACGCGTACTTTACACATTCAGTGCAAATATGATGACCTTTAAATGTGCCAAGTTTCATCTTCCTCCTGTGACTCCTTCATGGTCAGGCCCAAGACTTATGTCAATCCCCTTGTGTGTGTGTGTATATATATATATATATATATATATATATATATATATATATATATATATATATATATATATATATATATATATATATATATATATTATATATATATAAAAAGATTCTGTCATATGCTTGCTCTCACATCTATAGTAACTGAATAAACTATAAATTTGTAAAATAACATATAACAAATTTAATAATCAGTTATTCTTTAACAGTTTAAAATAAATATGAAAAGATTGGTGAAATTTAGTAAAAGTTTTGTCTTTATAGAGACTTGATTGGGAAATTATAAAAGTCCGTTGCGTTTGCCTTTTAATATGGACTTAGCTCTTCAAATGCTTGAGTACTGTAGCAGGTATTTCGTCAAGTCTTTTGTGATGAGGGCACTTCTCTACACAACTCGTCCAATGTAGGGGGTTAGTGTCGAATATCCGCACTTGAATTACACGATAGTGGCGAAGACTCTCATTTCAAACTGGTCTCGTACTACGAACAGTAATGTAGTCTCGTACCACAAACAGTAATGTAGCCTCGTACCCCGAACCCAAATGGGATCTACAATCTCCGGGCACAGAGGAATGGACACAAAAACTTTGGTTAGATGCTTCGAACACTTGGTCTGGGGTAATATTAGAATCCCTCTTATGACGGGTGCTCTGATTCCTTAAGTCTCCAGTCTTTGTATTTAGAAAATGCGGGTTTTCTTTTAAGTTTCAAGTATGCCCAAATACTCTGATCTGTCACTTAATTTGGAATCCGGTCTTATTCTTCTATGGCTCCTGTGAGTTGTTACTTTGACGTCTTGCAAATGCAGTCTGATTTCGCCTCCGAATTTGCTAGATTATATTCTCATTTCTCACTCCAAATCTCACATGATATTTCCGACAAACTTGCCAATCGGAGCTATTGTTTATTTCCTGCTCTCGATTTGGTCTAATCCTAAGCTAAGCTTAGTCTGGGTGTGGTCGGGTTGGTAATTTAATTCTTTCCCGACGTGTTTAAAATTGTTACTTTAAAATTTAAATCGTGTCCTATCTTGCAAATATGGCATGCTTACTTCCGATTGCACTTGTGCAAACTTCCGAACACATCTGTGAACTCATTCCTCACTGATTACTTCTGCCAATATATTCTCCCCAGACAAGTCATTTGTAGTAATTAGTTCAAACACTCCTGAGCGGAAGCGATTAGCGATTATGCCTCGCTTCCCCCTGTTTCCAGGTGGGGTAATCTTAAACTTAACCGGTGTTTCAGACACACCCACTTGGTTTCTTTTGTTTTTTTCCGCTGGTGTGTCTGGGCATGTGTGCGATAAACACCACCTTCAAGATGAGCATACGTGTCTGACCGGATGAATTACATAGACGGTCGACAAATGGTACCACGTTTGTTGTATCATTACCGACACGGGGCGATAAAATTATAATCCGCCGGCTTGTCTAATAGCCGTGAAGTGAAAGTGTATACATACCGATAAACAGGAAGAGGCAAATGTAGGCGCATAAAATATGCCAAATAATAGGACGATGAGTGTGAGAAAAAATGGTCAGAAAAATACACGCACAAACGTATCGTCACAGACGTACTAATTCTTCCAACATTCCTTGTTTAAGCGTTCATCTTCAAGGCGTTCATATCATCTTTTGTCACTCCCTTACCTTTTCTTGATCGCTTGACCTGTTTTGAAACAACATTGACTTCTGTTTGGGCAGAGCGTAGTTGTATGTTTACGTTACATAACAGCTTTCGCCCGATTAATAAGGTGGCCGTAGATAGCGGGACGGTCTGATTGAACAAACACTGGCAGACGGATTACGAGTAGACACTGAGCGACACTCTTATTCTAAACTCCGACTTCTTGTCTGATAAGATACACACTACCAGGTTGATGTATGATAGGGTGCGAGTTTGCAAACATAAAATGATAAATAATACGGCAGTGTTAAGAACTTATATTGTCATGAAAGATAGGCAGATGCATTTCTAAATGGCGTGTAAAGAAAATATCTTGTGTGCCATGCAGAATTTTCTACAGATGAGGGGTGGGGTAAAAAAAAAACCAATACTGATTTCAGATACTAATTCGTCGTTATATTGGCATGGAAGTGCTAAAATAAACCACTTCTAAATGGAGCTTTTCCCAGCGAAACCCCTTGGATGTGTGGGCGAGAATGTTCTTATAATCACCAACATTTTAAGACTACTTCACTGCATATCCATCTCGCCAAGAAGACATTTGTGACCGCCAAGATAACGAATAGAAACAGGATTCAACATAACGGCAGGATCAAGTATTAGAAGATCTTCTGTTTTAGACAGAAAGAAAACTCGACTATAATACTGTAAACCACGAGTCCTAAGAACCTACATAAAGAATAACATTGGGATTATAATTAAAGCAATACCACGACCACCTGTAAGACAACATCTTAAAACCATTGGCCTGACACTATTCGGAAGTTTTTCATTCCCGGGGTAAGTTGTAATATGTACATTTTATCATTTAGCATTTTTGTATTTATCATGTGTATATTGCTTGTGGATGTAAAGGTTCATCTGAGGCTGGTAACCTCAGCATATAGAATGATTTGATAATGAACCACCACTGCAAGAGCTGGTGATTGCTTCGTGCGGGCTTTCTCACAAGGAACCTAAAAGCAGAGGTAGCCACAGGCTCCATGTGGAGCATAGAATAGATGATGATGACATCTGATTTTTATATTTATTATATTAACATTTTAAGAAGTTTATGTGTATATTCACATATGTTTAAATAATGTCATTGTCGTTTTCCGCTGTCCAAGCGCACTTTCATCTGACTCACCGAGTTTAACATTAATGCTCAAGGAGTGTAAATTTTCTGAGGAAGATGAAATGGTGGAATGGAAGCGGATGGCGCCTGATTCTCATGTCAAGAGACCCTATACTTAGAAGAAACATTTTTTTCTCTCAGTTTGTGGTACAAGAAGTGGTTTACGTTGCCAGCAGTCTACGCTAGACGCCTACATTAAACGCTTGCCTTGACATTTGAAGTGGTTACCCCCAGTATTACCGTCAGGGACGTGCTACTGCCACAGAATTTCAAGATTGACGGAAGTCAACAACACCCTTGGAAACCAACACTGACCGAACCCAACACCAACAACAAATCATTGTGAACACCTGGTTAGCTAAGTATTACAGTCCGGCCCAGCAAAAGAATTTTTTTTTAACGATAGCCACTTTAAAGTCACTACCAGTGATAAAAACATCAGTGCTTAATTTTTTCATACAGAACTCTATTCCAACTTTGTTAACTATAATTGATTATTAAATTTATTATCTGTAAATACAAACTGATAGTAGATGTAATCATTATTGAGTGAATTGCACCCTTATGACTCAGTTATTTTAAATACATAACCATACAGAGCTATTAAAGTAATATTTCACTGAATCATTTCAATTGAGGACTCAGAAAATACGAGCAAATTTCTTTTTCCTCACAGAATCAGCGAGAAGATAAAAGTTCATGAGTTTAGATGATCTCAGTTGCTATGCTTGCTTTTTTTTAAATTGCAATGAGGCGCCCTAAAATAGAAGCATCATTCTTCGATTTGTATCTCTGCCAAGAGTAATCTATAGCGAATGTTGATACCGTGGAAGACCCTCATATTTATACTCTAAGTTTGGCCATTGTTGGACCACTGCTGCAGGGCAGGGGAGACAATCCCGTGTCACATATTCACATAAGAAAATAAATAATTTTAAATTTAAAGTGTGCTTAATTTTTCATAAAGAAGACTTTATTAGGTAAATAACATTTTTTAGCATCATAAAGTTGTTATATGTTTATCAGAACATAGTCAGTTAAACTAGTGAGATCCGTAATTCTGTTTTTCTCAAACAACAGTTTTATTCTTTGTACAGTTTTTGAACGAGAAAGCCGTAAATTATGTTCAAAATCCTGTTTGTTTGTCGCTTTGTGCTCGATTAAGACACATGAATGACTCACCGCTCTCTCTTTTTCTCTCTCTATCTCTTTCTTTCTCTCTCTCACTCTCTCCAATCGCCAACTGTTTTCACTAATACTGCTACTTTTGTAATATTTCATTAGGATAATATAATTATTTACTAAATAGTCTACGCTACTCCCTTGACTAGCTTCTTGTACCCCTAGAGGCACCCGTATTCCAAGATGGGAACCTTTACTTTAGGATATCACGAATATTAGACTTTGGAAAAACTTCAAATTTAAACAGTTGTTGTTGCTTAACTAGGGCTGATGAGCTTCTCGCTCTTTTGCAGCCAATACCAAGTTGATGACTCCTTGATATTAACTACACTGTAGATCTAGGCTTTTCCTGAGGCTTTTCTGCCATTCCGAAACGTGTTGGGTTAAAGTCATGAGCTTCAGTTTCTCCAGCTTGGCTTGCATTTAAAGGACCATCACATCTGGTCCCAGGCTAGAAGCGCATGGCATACTGTGCATTCTCCGCCATCCAAGGGGACTCTCCAAATATGCAGAGCTAAAATACTGTGCTCTGGTTCTGGGCTATCTCAAAGAATTGTCATGTCTTACACAGAGTCACTTCTCAGCTCCCCAAGCCTACCACTGGGTCGATAGTGAGATCCTCCTGCATGTATCCACCAAAGTAAACTCCGGAGTTACGACTGAGGCTCAAGTAATTCCAAGCTTAGTGGGCAATGCTGGGTTCTCGACATGTTTTACTACAGGAGGAATCGCTGGAAGTATGTGGATGATTTCAAGAGTCACAGAGGGGGTAGTTAGTCTCACAGGCACAGGTTCAATTCCACATCTGTATACTTTAGCACTGTGGTTAGCTGGTGGTCATATAAGGATGACTCTAGATATGCCTCCATGCATAAACGTAAACAGTAGAATTCATACAACTGCGATTCATGCAATATCTGTCAACAAAACTATATTATCTTAATACTGCTTCTTGCAAAATCCTGCCCTTAAAAACAATAACATGCAGTCCACTTCCAAATACAGTGACCGCTGTTTCCTCGTCCTTGTCCTTGTGTTCCTTACGGAGCACAGAGCCCCCACTGTAGCTGGTCCCCTTGCATGAATCATGTACCAAGCATGCACACGCTCCTGCAGCGGTGGTTCTTGTGGCAATTTGTTTTACATGATGATGTTACCAAATCCATACAAAACATCATGTTAGTTGATGATGTAACCAAATCCATACAAAACATCATGTTAGTTGATGATGTTACCAAATCCATACAAAACATCATGTTAGTTGATGATGTTACCAAATCCATACAAAACATCATGTTAGTTGATGATGTTACCAAATCCATACAAAACATCATGTTAGTTGATGATGTTACCAAATCCATACAAAACATCATGTTAGTTGATGATGTTACCAAATCCATACAAAACATCATGTTAGTTGATGATGTTACCAAATCCATACAAAACATCATGTTAGTTGATGATGTAACCAAATCCATACAAAACATCATGTTAGTTGATGATGTTACCAAATCCATACAAAACATCATGTTAGTTGATGATGTTACCAAATCCATACAAAACATCATGTTAGTTGATGATGTTACCAAATCCATACAAAACATCATGTTAGTTGATGATGTTGCCAAATCCATACAAAACATCATGTTAGTTGATGATGTTGCCAAATCCATACAAAACATCATGTTAGTTGATTATGAAACATGGATGAAACTTTATTTAACGTGACTGCGCGATGTGCCCGAGGGCGCAGGAGACATATTCTTTCTTTGTCTCTTTATAGGCCCCGATAAGTACACGGATCACACCCCTGTATGGATTACTAAAAACTTCGCTCCATTTATACGTAAAATATTTTTTTTTCAATTAAAGACAAACACACAAAAAAAAGTAAAACATAACAATCTGAACATGGTTTTTCGTAATGTATACTAGTGTTTTCAGCTGCGTTATAAATAAAAATATTCATTAAATGCGAACGGAGGAATATATCGATACAGTATTCGGCCATAGCGTGCAATGTGTGCAGTGTGAAAATGTTATAATGCATTACAAATGGATCTGTACATAGATCGAATTTAGTAAACGGACTAAATTGCAGCCGACAAATGTTTAAATTAGGTGCATGAATTTATAGGATATGTAATTATCTAGTCTCCGGCTAAGTAAAGAGATAACTGTAATTAGCACAGTATAATTGAACCAGTTTATATTTACGTTATCAGCGAAGAAGTTAAATTATTATTAGTGCTGTCACGACTGTTTCTTTATTGATTGTCTGTAGAATTTTTGTATCTAATAGTTATTGTTACAGTTTGTCGGCAATGTTTTCGTGATTTTTAAGATAAATCCTAAATTAAGAAATTAATACATGTAGAGAACTGCACATTTTCAAGAAGTCAGGTTAAAACTTAACTTTCCGCGTCTGAAACTTGATTGTAATAGACTAAAGCTGACTTTACTTGGCTAAAACTGGATTTTTCTTGACTAACTTTATTCTCACATCAATAGTTGTTTGAATTTGGCTGAAATTCGATTTTACTTGGCTGAAATTTGATTTTACTTGGCTGTAACTTGATTTTACTTGGCTGAAGCTTGATTTTACTTAGCGGTAACTTGATTTTACTTGGCTGATACTTGATTTTACTTTGCTTAAAATTGATTTTACATGGTTGTAACCATTTTATTTGTCTGAAACTTGATTTTACTTGGCTGAAACTTTATTTAACTTGACTGTAATTTGATTTTACTTGGCTGAAATTTGATTTTACTTGGCTGAAGCTTGATTTTACTTGGCTGTAACTTGATTTTACTTGGCTGAAACTTGATTTTACTTGGCTGAAGTTTGATTTTACTTGGCTGAAACTTTATTTAACTTGACTGTAATTTGATTTTACTTGGATGAAACTTTATTTAACGTGACTGTAATTTGATTTTACTTGGCTGAAATTTCATTTTACTTGACTGAAGCTTGATTTTTCATGGCTGTAACTTGATTTTACTTGGCTGAAACTTGATTTTACTTGGCTGTAACTTGATTTTACTTGGCTGAAACTTGATTTTACTTGGCTGAAACTTTATTTACCTTGACTGTAATTTGATTTTACTTGGCTGAAATTTGATTTTACTTGGCTGAAGCTTGAGTTTACTTGGCTGTAACTTGATTTTATTTGGCTGACGCTTGATTTTACTTGGCTGAAACTTGATTTTAATTGGCTGAAATTTTATTTAACTTGACTATAATTTGATTTTACTTGGCTGAAACTTGATTTTGCTTGGCTGAAACTTGATTTTTACATGGCAGTAAGTTGATTTTACTTGGCTGTAATTTGATTTTACTTGGCTGAAGCTTACTTGGCTGAAATTTGATTTTACTTGGCTGAAATTTGATTTTACTTGGCTGTAACTTGATTTTACTTGGCTGAAGCTTGATTTTACTTGAATGTAACTTGATTTTACTTGGCTAAAGCTTGATTTTACTTGGCTGAAACGTGATTTTACTTGGCTGAAACTTGATTTTTACATGGCAGTAACTTGATTTTACTTGGCTGTAATTTGATTTTACTTGGCTGAAGCTTACTTGGCTGAATTTTGATTTTACTTGGCTGAAATTTGATTTTATTTGGCTGAAGCTTGATTTTACTTGGCTGTAACTTTATTTTACTTGGCTGTAACTTGATTTTTCTCGGCTGAAGCTTGATTTTACTTGGCTGTAACTTGACTTTACTTGGCTGAAAATTGATTTTACTTGGCTGAAACTTTATTTTACTTGGCCCTATCTTCATTTTACTTGGGTGAAGCTTGAAATTTGATTGTACTTGGCTGAAACTTGATTTTACTTTACTGAAGCTTGATTTTACTTGGCTGTTACTTGACTTTACTTGGCTGAAAATTGATTTTACTTGGCTGAAACTTTATTTAACTTGACTGTAATTTGATTTTACTTGGATGAAACTTTATTTAGCGTGACTGTAATTTGATTTTACTTGGCTGAAACTTGAGTTTTATTCACTGAAATTTGAGTTTACTTGACTGAAGCATGAAACCATCTGTCTGAAACTTGATTTTACTCACCTAAAAGTAATTTTACTTAACCGAAACCTGGTTTATTTGGTTGTGATTTTACTTCAGTGTGGCTGAAACTTGACGTTACTTGAACGAAGGTTGATCTTTCTAGTTTGCAGCTTGATTTTACTTGGCTGAATATTGATTTTAATAGTCTCGATCGTCTTAAAGCATGAGAGCGTAAATACACACGTGATAAGAGCTGTTTAGAAGAACAAAATTGTCTTCACCCGTTGTAGGAAAGAAGCTAACGGCAAAAGAACAATTTTAAAGAATTGGTGAATCGATGTTCCGTCTCTCATAAGACAAAGAAAGAACTGAACCACTGTTCTCTCGTGTATGTCGTAAGAGGCGACTACTGTGAGGTTACGTGTGATGCTGGCTACCAATCATGTAAAACAAATAATTGCCATAGAAACAAATGCTGCAAAAGACATGCATTATTTGGTGCACGCTTCCTGCAATGGGAGGGGGGGAGGGGGGGGGAACAGCTGCGATGGGGGCTTTATGTTCCACAGAGAGCCCAAAGAAATATGATGTTGACGATGAGCAGAGCGCGTGGCATGATATTAAAGAAATGAGAGAGAGAGAGAAAGAGAGAGAGAGAGAGAGAGAGAGAGAGAGAGAGAGCAGGAAGAAACAGATGGGATAAAAGAGAAAATTCACACGTGACTGACATCAACAACATTTTCACTCATTAAATTCCCCTCTCCATATCCCTCTCTTCCCCCCCCACCCCAAAAAAAACACAAACAAACAAAGCAGAGCTAATCGCTCAACTACAAAGTAAAGAAGGCTGGTAATCGAACCAGCCTACTGGATGAAGTGTGAAATGAAATACCTCTCTCTTAAGGATTAGTTCAATGCGCGGTCCGAATACGAATGCACTTACTTTTAAGACTATATCATCAGCATATCCCAAGTAGTTTATAGTGTGTCCACCAGCGGATATACCTGGCATGTCCTCTATTGTTCTCATTAAACTTTCACGGTACAGATTGAACAGATCAGGGGACAGCACCCAATCCTGTCTAACACCATTTTTTACCAGCTGCAACGTTCCTATTTGGCTGCTAATACTAATAGCTGCTGTTCATTGCCAACAGGGCCGACCATAGGCCGATTTAACCTATTTGATCCAATCTGACCCCATGCTTACAGAAGGGCCGCACTCGGGTTCCCACATCCAGCTTTCAAAATAAAATAAGGAACTAAAGCTTTTTTTCTCAAATTAAATATCAGAATTATATGCTATTACACTGCATTAACAAATAAAACAATGTATGGATTTGCTCGCTATACTTTGACATAAAATGTGTTAAAACAAAAGAATATTTAACTTCAGAAGGCCCCACCAGAAAAATCCAAATCGGGCCACACAATTACTATGGCCAACCCTACTTGCCAGTACACGTTCGTTCTAACTCCCTTTATTATTCAGATTGTGTATCGGTCTATTTATCCACTGCAATAACAGACAAAAACAAAGAAAAAACTGTCATATTTCTGTAGTGAAATTGACAGAGATACAACGGTAAAATATCTCCAAAGATAACATTTAAGGATAAAAACATAATGCGTAGGCTGCGAATAGTACATGATCGCCTAGACCGCGGGTCATCATCCTCCCTAAAAATTGACTTGCTAGACAGGAGGGGAACGGCGGATAAAAAGGAAAAAATATGACTGGAAAGATTGCGTGAGACTAGAAAGGCTAAGGAGACGCAATTGGGGGGGGGGGGGGGGGGGGGGGGGTGGGTGGGGGGGATGGAGGAAAGTAAAAATTCACGTCCCCCAAATTGACACGAGGTACGGAATGGACGCTTTTGCGATACCAAGCCCTTGATTTGAATTCAGCGGCTAAAACGCAGATGTTTGGAATATTACAAAATTTAAAAAGTACTTTTTTCTTAATATTAATGTTAGGAATATAAAAATTAGCTGGCCAGATGGCCCATTCTGAGCAGTGAACTAATATGGTCTTAATTTTACAAACGGATAGATAATATTGAAGATAATGACAAAAGACAGTGTTGTTCACATCATCGACGAACTGTATTGAATCTAAAAGTGTCGCTAATTGCACAAAAAAAACACGACCTCGAAACGCAGGTGTTCAAATCTACGTAGTATGGAAGAAAGGGTTTTTGGGTGGTAGCTGTGTCTAAATATAACTTTTAACGACAAAATTTTGGAGGGGAGAGAAAGGTTGGTGTTGCGTGATAAATTCTCGCAACATCGTTTTATTTCAATATCTATTTTATAACGCAAGGGCAACAACTGCTTGAAATTTATAGTCACTTTTCTCGGTAAGCATTTGTCTTCTCGCGTTGGTATCGAATGCAGTTAAGTTTGAGCTGTGGTCATTTTGCGCTGGACTGCGCATGACTTGTCTTGCTTCTTGGTCGATCGGTTTCCGCCCACCACTAGTGGAGTGAGCGATTTGGAATGGCGAAAGAGATGCCTCGTTGAAGAGGGGATCTCCGCTATTTTTTTGTTCTGTCAGGAATGTGAGAGTCCTCTTATGGATATTTCGTTTATTCGAGATAATACCTCTAGTGTATTTGCACATGCCGGGAGGCATAATATTTCTGTGTATTTCCGGAAGGCAAGGTAAATTAACATTTTCATTAACTCTATCGATTTTTGGTCGTGAACGATTTCTGGTTCATAGCCTGTCTTCGAAAGTCGTCGTCACGAGATGTTTATTCTAGCTCACATGTCGCTGCATTGTACTGCATCGGTTGATGCAGGTACCAAGGACCATTACTTGCTACTTTGTTAAATGAACTAGGTTTGGAAACCTTTATTATCTAGAGGATATTTTTGAGGACATTATTTATACTTCGGCAGACGTGTCTGTCTTGCTGAAGTCAAACTAAGGAGAGTGAACTGATCTCATACATCTGGTTATCTCCTGGCTGTTATAGAAAGGGATGGAGTTTTTCACCTGACTACATTTACAGCACTATGAAATATAACATGCATCTGACTCATCATTGTAATGCTGTCTACCGTCTATTGCTGTATTGAATGTTGCTGTGATAATGACTGTTTGATGTGGCTACATATTCGCGTAACCATTTTGTCACTGTGGCGTCCACAATAAATAATGAAGAAAAACGTCAACGGATGTTTCAAGAATCATTGACTTTATACGTCGTGAGTTTACTGACGTCCTATGTGGATTGCCCTGTTATTTTTGTATGAACATTGTTTTGACTGAACACATCTGCACACTACACAAAACCAGACATGCGGATACCATCCATCATCATATGGCATCAAGCATCATTTGGTGGCCATAAGCTGGTTTGATTCTGGTACCAGCAAACACGGGGTCCCTTACCCACTTCATTTTCAACAAGAATTCATCAGCATCCTTCAAGAAATTAACATTCTTCAATACAGTCAACATCTTCAAAATTTTCAAAGTACTCGGCGTTGCCCGGTAAAAGTCAAAATTTCAACTTTTTGACGGAAAACAAGAATTTGACAGTACCCGGCGTTGTTACATGTTGCCGGATAACTCGGACTGCTGTTATCTTTTACGCAAGTCAAGCAAGTTGCTGCTGTCAAGGTTCCAGTGCTGTCGTTTTTGTGAAGGTCAAGTGGCGGTTGTAACGGGTTGTTTTCTGAAGAAGGCCAAGTACCGATTTCCATCAACTTACTTTTGGATTAGAAGGTCAAGTGCCGAAACAACTCAACACACAGTATTTCAGAAGCTCTTGTACCATCGTGTTAGCAGTGGAAGCAGTTCAGATGTGCCTTCATCGTTGGAGCTTCGCTCTTTAGGACGTTGATTGACATCCGTTTTTTCTGCTGTTCTACGATTGGAAGCCTATAAGTTAAGTGGCCTGTTTGTATGTAAACTGTGCCCTTATACTTCTGCTGAGTCTTCTGTGTATCATCTCATTCTATATGTTATATGTTTATATGTTATTCGTATATTTATATGTTTATATTTCAGCGGGTTCTCGTTTGGGTGGTGTCTCCGTTAGATTATGCCACGTCATAGAGGTCGTCTATTGTGAGCGTTTTCTGTAAGGTTTGCAAATTTCCAATACTGGAATTTGCTAAGCGACTTCTGTTGCTATTTATGTTAGCTGTGATGACATGTTTTAATATTGTTTTCGTTATTATTTCGCATTCTTTAGTTTTGTTTTGATTTGTTTGTATTTGTTAGCCTACTCTTGTCTATAATTTAGTTTCATACAACATTTTTGTTTATACACTGTGGTGTCATGTATTTTGTTTAATTCTATCGCAGATATCGTCACATTTTTTGTGATATTTCATTAATTTCTGCTTTATTTTTAGTTGATTTCTGCGAACGTTTTTGTATTGTTGCTGATCTTTGTTATTGTTTACATTACATTGTTTGTATTGTTTACATTTTCAATGTTTACATTCTGCATGTGTTTACATAGTCATTGTTTACAGTTATAGTAATTAGTTAATGGGCTATGCTAATGCACTGTTACTACTACACTGATGATAAATGAATGATGAATAGTGTCGTGCACTATTGAATGAGAAGTGCACTTATGATCAAGAATTGATTGTGATATTTCATATACAAGTTCTTTGATTGGAGACTTGTTTCCCACAGAGACTGGGATAATATAAGGTGAATGTGAATATACAAGTGCGCTTAAATTAAGACTTGTTTACACTTAGGTTTGAAATAAATTAGTTAATTATTTCAGGTTTTGGACTCATATGTTAGACAACATGTCTACATTTGAGCACTTTATTGAGCAGGGTAAATTGCTTGGCAAGACTGGTGATAAGTTAGAAGAATTTGCAACTGCTCGATATGATAAAGCAATGGACGAAGCTGAAAAAAGAAAACTGCAGATGGAAGGCTGAACAAAAGAAACTGCAGATGCAGGTGGATGAAAAGAGATTCCAAAATGGAAAGTGGAAAAACAAAAAAGGGAATCAGAAGCTGAGGAAAGAAAAACTCCAGCTACAGCTATAAGCTGAGAATAAAAGGCTTGAAAAAAAGAGGAAGCTGAAAATAAAAGACTTTGAAAAAGAGGCTGAAAATAATAGTGACTTGGAGGAACTTCAAGAAAGCTTGAAAATGAAAGGACTTCAAAAAGAGGCCTCCAGGCTGAGTAGGAAAGAGATTACAGAGAGGAGTCCTGATGAGAGGAAAGAGAAAGCAAAAATGGAACATGAAGAAAAGGTCTTAGCTTTAGAGTTGGAAAACTTGAAATTGACAAGCATGAGTAATGGTAATGATTCAAACAAGGGTTCATCTTCTGGTAAGGCTAATAATGATACTTTTAAGATTAAGTTACCAACATTTAGTCCTTCCAGTGATGACATAATGTTCTATCTGGACAGATTTGAACAAGCATGTACAGCTCATAACATAGACAAAGCAAAATATGTTTATCAGTTATCAGGGATACAGACAGGTAAAGCTCTAAGTATATTAAATATGGTGGATGAACCTGACAAGAACAATTATGAGGTTGTCAGGGCCGCTTTGTTAAAGAAATATCAGCTTAACGAAGACGGCTATCGTCTACAATTTAAAAACATGTTACCTGAAAATGGAGTTGAATTCTCCGAGGTTATTGCAAGAATACGCATTACTTTCTCACGATGGGTTGAACTATCTAAGACGGAAAAAACTTATGAAGGACTTATGGACTTAATACTTAGAGACAAAGTCATGTCGTCTGTCAATGAGTCTTTCCTTGCTTTCCTTCATGAACGTAAACCTAAAACAATAAATGAAATGGAAGATTTCTGTTGCCAATACGTAACTGCGCACCCACACATAACCATGGGTAACTCTAAGGTGAAAGAAGGTTTACCAGTTGCTTCGGCAGCTCCGTATGGCCACAACTTTGCTCGTAGATTCCAACAAAATTTTGATAGAAAGAGTAGCGGTAATTTCTGTCAAAATCATGGAAATCAATTTCATGGTGATTCTTCTTCGAAGAATTGGAGACAACCTGATAGTACTCGTTACTATCACCCTAATAATTATATGCATTTCAAAAGAGGATATGGTAATAGAGGTTATTCCTGCCGAAGACCTCAGAACCAAACAAATAGATGTTCGCATCAATGTGAACATGATAGTAATCGTGGAAACTGGAATTCGAACCAGGATAACAATTACAATAGAGACAATAATTCTGCAGAAATAATAATAACTTTGATAACTTCAAGAGGTTAATAATAGGTCGGGGTAGAAATCTCAACACCAATAAAAAAGAGATATTCAGCAGGGCAAATGCTGTTCCAAAGAGTACAACATGAGGAAGTTACCCTAGTAAATCATGTTGTTGATAGTAAAAAAACTTTTGACGCTTGTCACTGGTTTCTGCTTTGACTTTGAGAGAAGGCAAAACAAATGCCCCCAATGACAGTACATTATTCGAAAACCGTGGTAACCATAACTACTTTTGAGTTGTGGTCACGCCACTTCCCGCTCTTCCTGTGTTGCTGTTGAGCACATGGACGGGGAGGGGGTTACTTTAATCTTCATTTAAGGAGTTTTGTTAAATGATACTCCGGTCTCGCACTACTTTTCGATTTCGCAGGACTGCCACCACTATTGGTGTTTAGACAAGCGCATGTTAACCATCAAATCTTGGTGCTACAGGATAGGGTAATTAAATGTGTCCACATTTGGCGGCACACTAGAAAACATATCCTAATGCTTGTTTAAATTCGCATTGGCCACTCATTTCGCTTTACTGGAGATGTGGCATGCTTGTCTCTTTACCTAATCCTATTGCGTATATTAAATCTTGGTCTCGTATTCACACGGAGTTTGGGTAAGTGTTTACGCCCACAGCAGATTGCTGCTTGGGAAGAAAATTAACTTACATGCAAAGCGTACAAAAGCAGTAGTTAACAAGAGTCACAAGCATCTACAAACACCCGAATACTTCACTGACGAATAGTGTTAATGAAAAATTGATAGACAAAGATAGTTCAACATCAGTGAGATTACTCGGTGGCACTCTTTCATAAAATATGCAAGAAGAACGATCCTTCTTTAAAAAAAAAATTCTTCGATCTTAGCGAGATAAGGAAAGGTGAATTCCGAATCAGGATATACAAATAGAAAATTCTAGGATTGCAATGAGAAACCGGGTGACCTGCGTACTTAGTACGTATGGCTACAAGGATTTCGATCTACGTCGAGCACATCTGTCGCACATTCTTTGTTCCCAAAGAAGCATGAGAGGTCCCAAATATTACTCAACTGGATGTTTCATGACTCCGCAGAAGTGGTGCTGGGGGTACCTATATGTGTTTTGCCCTGTACGAAGTTCGAGAGTCCTTGCCGGCTTTCTTTGGCCTTTTGTCAATAAGGAACATTCGTATTTTACTGCCGGAGCATGCAAGGAATGTCAGGGGAGGTCAAATATAGAGGACCACGACACGCCTGCGCCTATCCAGGCTGCATGACATTCCTAATTCGAGGCCGTTTCAGAAAATGGCCATAGATTATAATTGTAGGTCCATTTTAAGGTCAAGTCTGCCAGTAGGATCCATCAATTTCATCAGCTTTACCTTGGTCGCGTCCGGATTATGTTTGCAGCCACGTTGTCCAGAGGTTATTCCTCTAAAGAGCATATCTATTACAATGATTTGCGCAGATGCGCTTTGGTTGGATATTTTTCTCTTCGCTTGGGTTTCAACAGAGAAATATTTGTCGCCCATGGCCACTCCAACACTTTTCTGACACTATGTCCAGAGGTAAACTGTTCCTACCCTTTTCATATTGTACAACGATCTCTCAGTAGTATATACCAACCTATGTCGAAATTGGATAGATGAAGCGTCTGAATAGAACGCTCCAGAGGACTTTTGCGTGGTAAGATATACTGAAGATCATCGCGTCATGAGTGGGAACAGGGTTGTTTTACCCGCTGGACTCTCTTTGCCTATAGAGGAAAGTCCCCTAATGAAACAAACCGGAATTTTCTCCCTGCGAACTTGTCCTTTGGCGCGCGTCCACGCGGCCCTATGTCTTTTATTAACACGATTCACTCATCCACCTTGCCGAAGATATTTAGCGATGGTTAACTCAATCCTCATGATTGAGTATGTCATTGCTCCTAAGACAATAGATTCATTGAGGCATGGTATAGCTAGCACAACTTCTTCATCAGGAAATTGTCTAAAGAGATAGGCAATGCAGTTTGCTAACAAAGAAATAGAATGTCTACGACAAACTTTGGTCCAGGGTGACAATAAGGAAGTGTCCGTCCTAACGCCCCAGTAGGCGACAATCGAACTTCATATTGCATGGAAAGGTCCGTATGCAATAGTCTCTCGGATTTCCGATGTTGACTATGTGGTCGATATTGATGGAAAGCATAAAACTTTCCACATAAACATGCTTTCGGAATTTCACGAACGTCCGGACTATTTGCTGCCTATTTTCCAGGCAACGGATGATGCTCCTGCACCTCACGGTCATTATTCATGCCTGTCTGTTCATTTCTAGGATGAGGATTATACGCTTACATTCTCTGATGTCAACCTTCCCCTTCCAGTGGTTCCATTACATTCCACGGAATCTTGGAAAAAACGTTTCTGTTTCTTCCTTATCCCCTTCTGGGTTGACGAACGATCGACACGTCTCGGTCGCGAATGTTAACAAACAATTGTCAGGATGGTCTCACTGGACCAATTTACCTGAACACACAGATGTCCATTAGAACATGGACCATAAATCTTACCGTCCACTAATAACCCATTTAAGGGTTTAGGCCGTATCCTATTCCCTATTAGCTCACTTTCACAGTCGCAAGTGGATAATGGTATTGGATGGAAATGAGTTCAATTGTTTAATATAATTGCAACCATCTGGACCTTCACCCAAATTCTTTCCTTCCATGGTATTGTCCGGAAAGAAGGTACCGAGACATTTCGAAATTTGCGGTTGATGATCGCAAATTGGAAATCTGGTCCCAACGTACGACTCGGTAAAACGATGCCTGTTGGTTAGAAAAATCTACTGATTAGACCTTTCTTAATTCTAGATTCTTCACTTAAAACTTGACATGTCTAAAGGTTATTGGCAAGTGACATTAGCAGAGCTATGCCACAAACCCTCTCGGTCGCTGCTTTTTTTCTACACACTAGGGGTCTATTTCACAATGGAATGTTTATGCCTTTTGGGTGATATCTTGAACGCCCCTGCCCAACTTGTCGTTCCGCATGAGGCGTCGAATTCTAGTAACATCGATCGGGATTTGTCATCGCAATACTTAGATGATCCATCTGTCTCTTCAGTGTATACCTGGGGAATGATCATCTATTTAGGGTTAATATGTATTTGTATCTGTCCATACTCTATGTTGGGTAGAATTATTTGTCAGCAGTTTTACAACCTTCTAAAGCTTTTGTTGGTTTTGGTGAAATCATCTTTCCTACCTGGTCATCGTGTTGGTCATGGTCTCTTGAAGACAGAAGACCACAATACTTCCAAAATACTGAACATCTCTGTTCCTAAAACGAAGAAACAAGTTAGGAGTCTCTTAGGTTTAATTCAATTTTATGGGAGATTTATTCCAAATTTATCTTCTATCATGGCACCTCTCTCAACATTGTTGAAGAAAGGTTCGCCTAATCTGGTCCGTTGGTCTGAAGAATGCCAATCTTCACTAGACCAAATCAAGAATATATTTTCTTCTCCTCCCATCTTAAGATTACCTACTCTTGATAGGACTTTTGTTCTTCGGAGTGATGCTTCATCCACTGGGAATGGAGCAGCACTGATGCAAGAATATGCAAATACTCTGCATCCTGTTATGTACATTTCTAGAAAACTAAATGCGGCAGAGAGGAACTACTCGGTTTTAGACCGTGAGTTGTTAGCGATGGTTTGGTCAATTCTAAAACTACAAAGATTCCTCCTGGGCGCACATTTCATTCTAGAGACTGATCAGAAAGCTCTTACAGCTATTCAGACTAAGAATTTGAAGAGTTCGAGATCCACTCGATATGCTATAGCTCTTCAACCTTTTCACTTCACGGTACGAGCTATCCGTGGTGCGGATAATGTGATGGCTGACATTTTGTCTAGATGCCCACATGACTCCAACTAATACTTCTGTCCTATATTTCCATATATTACAGAGTCATAACACACCTATATTTCTACAATAGATTAGCACACCTGTACTTACTTTATATGTACACACTATCGTGCTTTGTTGTCATCTTCTTCTGTTCGTTTTTTAAGATGATAGAGGAGGACTGAGTAGTTAATATAAGGGCCGTTAGTTGACTAAACAGCCACAATTATTAATAATGTATTGTACCTTATGAAGCATATTAGTTATTAATTAGCATTATATTGCTTGTACTTTCTCAGAATGTCATTGTTGAGCTGAGGACTTACCTTACTAGTATCAAGCATGACGAGTTCTAGATTGTGTACTTACCCTCGGAATACCAGGCATATGTCCTGGATCGTCATGTAGTTTAACTTTACTATGTACTTATGTCATTACATGTCAAAGAATGTACTATTTAAATTTTCCTATCAGATTTGTACATCCATTTTTAAAGACAATATTAGAGTATGCTGTTTAATGATGATTATAGTAACTTGCATACGGATATTGTGTTTACATGCTAACGTGATGTGTGTTGGTGACACCTCCCCGATGTGAATATTTTTTGAGACATATTTATTTTTCTGTTGAGGTATATCCTCACCAGACACTCTATAATTAGCCTATTGTTTGGCAATTTAGTTAATTATCAGCGCATAATTCGTGCGTTTTGAGCCGCTTATCGCATGCTCTTTGATATTGAAAAAAAAAATATGTTCCACATTTTTTTTTTTATCGGGAGGAGGTGGTGATATGTTGCGTGATAAATTCTCGCAACATCGTTTTATTTCAATATCTATTTTATAACGCAAGGGCAACAACTGCTTGAAATTTATAGTCACTTTTCTCGGTAAGCATTTGTCTTCTCGCGTTGGTATCGAATGCAGTTAAGTTTGAGCTGTGGTCATTTTGCGCTGGACTGCGCATGACTTGTCTTGCTTCTTGGTCGATCGGTTTCCGCCCACCACTAGTGGAGTGAGCGATTTGGAATGGCGAAAGAGATGCCTCGTTGAAGAGGGGATCTCCGCTATTTTTTTGTTCTGTCAGGAATGTGAGAGTCCTCTTATGGATATTTCGTTTATTCGAGATAATACCTCTAGTGTATTTGCACATGCCGGGAGGCATAATATTTCTGTGTATTTCCGGAAGGCAAGGTAAATTAACATTTTCATTAACTCTATCGATTTTTGGTCGTGAACGATTTCTGGTTCATAGCCTGTCTTCGAAAGTCGTCGTCACGAGATGTTTTCCTAGCTCACATGTCGCTGTATTGTACTGCATCGGTTGATGCAGGTTCCAAGGACCATTACTTGCTACTTTGTTAAATGAACTAGGTTTGAAAAACCTTTATTATCTAGAGGATATTTTTGAGGACATTATTTATACTTCGGCAGACGTGTCTGTCTTGCTGAAGTCAAACTAAGGAGAGTGAACTGATCTCATACATCTGGTTATCTCCTGGCTGTTATAGAAAGGGATGGAGTTTTTCACCTGACTACATTTACAGCACTATGAAATATAACATGCATCTGACTCATCATTGTAATGCTGTCTACCGTCTATTGCTGTATTGAATGTTGCTGTGATAATGACTGTTTGATGTGTCTACATATTCGCGTAACCATTTTGTCACTGTGGCGTCCACAATAAATAATGAAGAAAAACGTCAACGGCTGTTTCAAGAATCATTGACTTTATACGTCGTGAGTTTACTGACGTCCTATGTGGATTGCCCTGTTATTTTTGTATGAACATTGTTTTGACTGAACACATCTGCACACTACACAAAACCAGACATGCGGATACCATCCATCATCATATGGCATCACGCATCAGTTGGTTCAAAAATCAAGTACATTTTGTAGAAACACAAGTAGAGACGGACAGACTAACAGATAACCATCCATACTTGACTGAAGCATGACTGAAATGACTTTATGGTAGGAAATTTGAAATTAAAATAAACCTAGGCAGTGATTGGCCACAGACAATCATATCATTAGCGCTCAGACGCGAAAGTGGGGTCATTTCTCAATAGTTGTTCAGTGATAGACACAGATTTTAAAGTGTGGTGATTTCCATATGAAAGAAAGTGTAAGAAATTTAGGGACGCCATACTATAGCCAGCAGCTCAGCTGAGTTTTGCTAGCAGTTCTGTGTTATTTATTCATAATCTGGTAAGATTGAAATTATTTCCTTATATATTTTGAATATTGTTTCATGTTCGAGTGATTTGATACTGCCATATCGAAATCTAGCCTTACAAACAAGTAGGGATTTGCTCTAGACCCCCGCCCAAGTCAGGGTCTAGGGACCAACAATGTACATAAACTCCAGCAAGAGTTAGGCAAGACAGATCAAGTGTTGAGAATAATGAAACATATTACCTATCCTCTTTTAGGGCAGACAACTAATAAATATTTTTCAGAACCTATAGTCTGGGAGGATCTATCTGATGTAAAACCACCATGGTAAATGTGCTGTTTGGTCAGAGAGATCTGACCTGTCTGTATGATGTGGTTGTTGTGTCAGTGTTGTGTCCAGACGTGGGTAGAGAATAGATTTTGACACATGGCCCATACTTTGATTGCAGAGCTGCGAGTTTCTGTTGTCAACCAAGCAGTGTCTATTCAGTTGGTGACTTACTCGAGTGTATCTGTGCAGTACTTGTGACAGAGACCACCATTATTGCCCGGCAGCACGGAGAGGTGGGACCGTCAGATTTCAGCACCAGAGCTACAACAAAAGATGAGTGAGCCTCTGGTCTGCTGGACATTCACCAACCCCGTTTAGTTACTAATACCCTCATAAAAATTCCCACCATTTTCTGGACACTGTGTAGTCAATATAGACAGGTGTGATGAGGCCATCCCAACAGCACAAACAGTAACTATCCTCCCAAGTAGATGACTACTAGAACATTTTAATAAAACTAACTAGTATAGTACATATATATGTACACTATTGCATTTATGATATAATATTCCATGCATTTCTTTCATAATTTCTAAATCCTTTTAAGTTCTGGTCAACCTAAAAAATTGAAATTGATACAGAACAAAATAAATGTAATATAATTCTATCAAAAAATTTTACACACGTGAGTTAGTTCAGTGTATTTTAACATTTATTAATATTATTAGTCTTGTTAAATATCTGTGGGTATATCTATAACCTATTACACCACACTACATATCATAACCCTAGACACTTTACGTAGCCACATTCATTAAAAAAAATTAAGTGTGAGGTCGTAGTGGTAGCAAGAAAGGCCTTCTGACAATTCTCAACTACATTTTATCTCAGGAGCCTTCACAGCTGGCCTCATACAATTACATTTAGTAATATCAACATCATACAATACCATCAACACCACTACAATTTCTCAGTAATAAGTTCATGTTCGATCCGGCTGCTTGGCGCGAAGCTAAATGTCAGACTGCAGATTATACACACTCCAGGCACGAGTTCCTCAGCTTGTTGTTTGATACATTATATATTTTGTTTGTTTGTTGCCGTTTTAGTTATTTATTACAGATTTTTATCGTTTTGTTTTGTTGTTGTTTGTTAGTTTTGTGTTTATTTATTTATTGCTTTTTACTTGGGATTTCATCTTAAGCCATATAATTGTTTTTCGTTTTTTTTTTTTAACGTACGCCCGCTATTACTCGAGGCGAAAATCTCCGGTTAGTATATCTAACCTGAGACTGATTTTTACGTGAGTATCCCTTTTTTTCCCTGTACACCGACAGGTGTCCACTCGCCATTCAGGCAGATACTCGCCGTCTTCGGAGGGTACCCTTTAGAGCTGGGTCGGCTCAGGAGCCGCCAATACCTGGTCGACGACACTTCTTCAAATGTCTTCGCCAGGGCTCTAATTAATCCACTCCAAGTCCCGGTCGACGATTCTCTTTCAAATGACCTCGCCCGGGCTTGAACCTGGATCACCCGATCGCCAGCGCAGTGTGGTAACCATTACACCAGCACGGCTCCTAGCCATAGAATTAACAACCCCGTGTAGTTCCCGGGGGTCTCATGTGAGACAAAGAAAGAATATTCCTGTGCTCCCTCAGGCATGACGTACAAGGCGACTAACATTAGCTTGTGCATGAAATTGGCAAACTCATCACGTCATCAAATTACTACAGAAACCACCAATTTCAAGAGCATGTGATTACTTGGTGCAGGCTGCCCGCGAGGGGACCAGCTTCAATGGTTGCCCCATGCTCCATTCGAAGCAAAAATGGAAAATGATAATGGTGGTGATACTAAAAGATAATGCGTAAAATGATGTACATCTGAAACGTGAAATAAACCTGACAAGAAACAAAGTATATTTGCAAAATTTTTATAATTTTTTTATTTTTAATGTCTTGGATAATTATGTTAATACTCGTAATTGGTCCCTCATATTTCCTTTGGCTGCAGCTTCCTCTGCTTCCCTTGCCAACTCTTCAATATACTTCCTCTTGTCTCTTTTGATGTTTCTTCTCACTTTTTTGTTTGCCTCTATGTACACTTCATGAGCTTTGGCTTTGGAGCTTGTGTTTAAATCTGCTTTCTTGTTTTTCCTGTCTTCTATCTTGGTAATGGTTTCTGTTGTTATCCATACTTTGTGCTGATGTTCTCTTTTTCTCAGTACTTCTTCACATGTCTCGCTCTATATATGTTTTACTTGTTGCCAGTGGTCTTCCGTATCTGCTTCATCTTCCAGCTGTTGGAGTACTTGGTATTTGTTGGATACCGTGATAGAAAACTTTTCTCTAATTTCCTGATTTCTTAGATATCCCACGTTGTACTGTTGTCTATAGCTATATACTGTTGTAAATTTCTTGAGTTTTAATTTTGTTTTAGCCAACAGAAGATGGTGGTATGATACCACGTCTGCTCCTCTACATACTTTTACGTCATGCAATGATGACCTAAACTTCTTACTTATGCATATATGATCAATCTGATTCTCAGTTCTGTGGTCTGGTGATATCCATGTTGCTTTACGTATTTTTTTATGTGGAAATATGCTTCCTCCTATAGCCAGTAGAGAAGAAATAAAAAACGCCATAAAGCTTCTGAAAGATGGAAAAGCAACTGGTCCAGATGGCATTCCAGCAGAGGCCATCAAAACAGATATTGATACCTCCACAGAGATATTATACAAACTACTTGGCAAAGTCTGGGAGAGAGAGAGAGGAATTACCAGCAGAACGGAACGAAGGTTATCTGGTCAAGTTGCCTAAGAAGGGAAATTTACAAGAGTGCGCAAATTATAGAGGAATAATGTTACTATCGGTGCCAGGAAAAGTATTTAACAGAATCATCCTTGAGAGATTAAAAGAGTCCATAGACAAGCAACTGAGAGATGAACAAGCAGGCTTTCGACAAAACAGATCCTGTACAGACCAGATAGCCACATTGAGAATAATAGTTGAACAAAGTCTGGAATGGAATTCACCGCTTTACATCGGATTCGTTGACTATGAAAAGGCATTTGACGGTGTAGACAGAGAATCACTTTGCAAACTGATGAGGCATTATGGAGTTCCCATGAAGATCATTAACTTAATAAAGAAGACCTATGAAGACATGACATGCAGAGTTCTTCATGAAAGACAACTTACAGAACCGTTTAGGATACGAACGGGAGTGAGACAGGGATGCCTCTTGTCTGCATTTCTTTTCTTACTAGCAATAGATTGGGTTATGAAAACATCGACATCACACAACAAAAATGGAATCCAGTGGAATATGACTAAACAGCTTGATGATCTAGATTTTGCCGATAACTTGGCTCTTCTGTCCCATAACCATAATCAGATGCAAGAGAAAATAAAACATCTCGATGAGAGGTCACAACAAGTGGGCCTGAAAATACACAAGAAAAAGACAAAGATTATGAGAATAAATGCAAGAAATGATAACAAGATTGAACTTGAAGAAACAGCACTAAAGGATGTAGAATCGTACACATATCTTGGTAGTAATATAGACAAAGTTGGAGGGACAGACAATGATATCAAAATAAGAATACAAAAAGCAAGAGGCGCTTTCATTGCATTGGGAAACATATGGAGGTCAAGAGAAATCAAGTCCAACACGAAAATAAGAATCTTCAACTCAAATGTCAAGTCAGTCCTATTGTATGGCTCTGAGACACGGAGAGCAACAAAAACAACAACTAAAAAGCTACAGACTTTTATAAACGTGTGCTTGCGTAGAATAGAAGGACTGAAATGGTATAACAAAGTCACAAATGTGGAATTGATGACAAGAACCAGTTAGATGCCAGTGGAACAAGAACTGAGAAGAAGACGCTGGCGATGGATAGGACACACGTTGAGGAAACCTGTTGATTGCAGTACATGGCAGTCCGGGATTCTTAACCTGTGGTTCACGGGTGACCGTGTACATACCTAAAATTTAAAATTTGTAATTATGAGTTTATGTACATTTTTTTCTAAGAAGGGGTCCGTAGCCTTCAAGGCAATCAAGGAGTCCATCGCACAAAAATGGTTAAGGAGTCTTTTTTCAAGACTGTTTTTCCACACTTCGGGGGAGGGGAAGGGTTGTTTGTTTCATTGTTTTCGATTTCAATAACGTAATGTTTGTTTTCATTAGTTGTACTGCTGTCTATTGTACTAACTGTATCAGCAGTTGTCAGTTGTAGTTATAAATTTTGATCTGTGTGGGTTATTTAGGTGTGTGGCGCCAACCCAGTTTTGGAAATTCTTTTTCTGTAAGCCATTTTTGTTATAATAAGTTCTACAAGATACTGAGCGTCTTGTTTTAAAGGTGAATAATCATTTTTCACAATAAATAAATAAGTAAATAAAAAAATAAAGATAGTTATATGCACTCGTTGGACAGCAAGCAGGACCTCAGACAACAGAAAAGAAATATAAGAGAAAGGCGTATAAGGAATAGAAACTGCGCCATTGCCTTGCTTTGAAAGTAAATCATGAAAGACAAAAACAATTGCTTCTTTGGCGGCGGTTATTCAAAATAAATATGTAATCTAGCGGTTACACGCTCAACTGAAGGAAAAAAAATGCAACGCATGAGCTGTGGGATTTACTTTAGAAATACTGTGCTCCCTAAAACTCTGTAATGATAGCAATGCTTGGTTTCATGTTTCAGAGTATTCGGAATTTAGAATAAGTATAGATTACACGTAACTTTTTTGGGGCTGCGGCAAGATGGATAATTAAAGATGAACAGGGTATTCTTGACCTATGGAAATACCCCAGAAATGAGCACTGGTGTATGGTTGGCACAGGATATAGTCAGACTGTTAAGTACTCTTGTCCAGATGGTCAAGTGATATAGATCAAGAGCCTACCTTGCCTTCCCGCTACGACTACACCTATGCTTTTATAAATTATTCCCAATTAATTAATTCACAAATACAGAACATGGAAATGATTCAAGAACCTCAGAAGTTAACAAAATTAATCAATTCACTTATTGTTTAATCTTTTCTTCTCTTTGTATTTGGAATTAAAACAAGGATATGTATTTGTCACAAAATGACTTGTGGGTCGTTCTCTTGTCGCTCTCTTGCTCACTACGGCCGTATCCTGGACATTTATTGTATTGATTATTTACGTGTTTCAGTGACCGGCACCCTCTTTCTTTCTCTGCACTGTAGCAGATATTTTGTATTTTCAAGCATTCTGTCACTCCTTTCAGTATATTTTGTCTCGTCTGTTTACCTGACCATCCCTATTGAAACGACAGGCATATTCTCGTGTACCCAACCTTGGCCGCTACCGATTAACACTAAAATCGCCAGCGTATTTGTCTAATTGCTGATAAAGCCAGGGAGCGCGACAGATAAGTTAGAAATTACTTGTCTGGGTGACACATTTTAGACAGACACGAATGACCTAATCGCTTCCTGCCCGACTTGTTATGACAAGATTACTTTAGATAGTAATACTTTGTTACATTTGAAACACATTGTCGTATGAGTTTACAGATGTGTTGGTGAGTTTGCATGCCAGGCAATCGGATGTTTTCATACCATAAATGGGAGACGGGACCTTTACATCACGCGCAGAATTATTCCACGTCGGAATATTTTGAAATTACCCTACCCAACATTTTTATTTGAAATGATTGGAGCCCTGAGCAGCTTCGTAACAAACAGATGCGGAGGTAGGACACGTTTCAGTGTTATTTCACTGGGAGAATCGCTGGCCAAAGACACCAGACTTGCCAGTAGTTAGAATCAGGATTCCATCTTATCAGACCGGATATCTTTTATTGGAGTATTCATAAGGACTTACAAAACAGCCCAGGAAAACTCTATCAATTTAATAAGGAAAGCCACTGTCTGAGGAAACTGAACACACGGAGTCATAGAGGGAATTATCTTATAAAAGTAACGACCCCTAAAAACACGTGACCTAATCAAGTGCCTTAACTTCATTCATCTGAGCAAAAAGTCTGTGAGCCAGGATTGGCGTAAGTTGTCATTTTACAGTCTATATTTTTCATTACTAACATGTGAACTAATATGTATATTTTACCATGTGAATATTGATATGTGAAAATCGCTAATGGATGTCCAAGTCATTTGAGGCTGGCAACCTCAGCGTATAGAATAATGATTTCATGAACCATCACAGCAAGGGCTGGTGACTGCTTTATTGCTAGTTCCTTACAGAGAACTAAAAGCATCGGTAGTCCCAAGTTCCATATGGAGCAGGGAGGGAAAGATGAAAGAAATGATGTACATTCTAAGTATAATACTTACTGATTCAAACCAGTGTAAATGTCTATGTAAACATATTCACTTTAAAGTTAATGAAAGTTTCAAACTTTTCTATCAGTGTAAATGTAAATGAAAACAGATTCAGTTTATATTGTGAACACTTTTCAAACAGTGGAGATGTAAATGAAAACATATTCTATCTGTACTATTAACCTTTTCATTTAAATGTAAAGAAAATTTCTCTCGAGAGATTAAGTTTAAATCGAGGGTAAATTCTTAGATAGATGGGATGGTAGAATAGTAGAAAAGGAACACATAAGTATGTGTCGGGAAACGCAATACTCAGGAGAGCGTTTCGATTCTATTCTTTTACCATAGTGGTTGGTGGTGGTACCAGTGAGGGTACTAATCTCTGGAACAAAGTGAGGGTAGAAGTGGATCGACGTAGAAACGCGGGACTAGCTTGGCAGTTACTTCTTGAGTGTTCTGGGAACGTGCTGCACCTTTACGCTTAACCAGAGACGTGAGAACTCCAGTGATCTATCTGCACAAAACCCATCTGCGGGAACAGAAACTACTATTGGCAGCTAAGTGCAACCTATAAGCTGCCAAAGTGAACTTTTTTTCATATAACCTACTATCATTCAATGATGAACATTTTCTTTTAAACTATTCAATTAATTTAACCCTTGTTAAAACTAAATGATTATTAAATCTGTTATTTGTTAATTTACGATTTTAACTTCGATTTAATCATTTTAAATGAACTGCATGTTTGTCTCAGTAAATTTGCTAAACACACACTAAACAGAGCTATAACAGAATAATAAGAATTCCACTGAGTAAATCAGAGGTGGGGGCTTTACGAGCTAAAAATAATAATTGCTTAATCCTTCACAAACGTTGTCGGCAGATCCTAGAATTCACGTGCTCAGCCAATGCAGCATTGTTTTCGCTTTTCTGAATATCTTGTGAACACTCCCTTCAGATAATCGTGTGCGAAGGTAGACACCTTTGACGACCCACTTTAGATACTCTTGAGTTTTGGCCACTGTTGGACCACTACTGCAAAGCAGGGGAGGCAACATGTGACAGCATTCATAAATTTACATTAATCAAAATTAGTGACTCAACAAATATTCACTGGTTACACAATCAAAAACTGTCCTAGTTTACTGTCTTTTTCATCATCTGACTAGCACCGGACTCTAGTATATCATTTGTGATAATGTTTATTGTATGCACTTATCTTCACGAAATTCCTGGTCTGTGGCGCTGCAATGCTACACCCAGTTATTTTATAGCTGGTACTGACACACAATTCAGTCAATATGCTGGACTACCGTCACTATGTGGAGACCAGATATTAGGAGTGGTCCTATCACTTTCGTAATCCGTTGTCACAATACTTCGGAATGCACTGTTGGATCCACCCCCAGATTGAACGTCAAACCCTCAGGCTTTCAGAATACAATATGCAGGACCCCGGAAAGGCTGGTTCTAATGTAATTTCTCTAGGTCGAAATTAATTTTGCAGTATCAGCTCTCATACATCTGGTCCGCTCTTCTAAACTGCTGGATTCGTTGTCTGTCCTGATTTTTTTTTTAAGTGATGGGTGGAGAGCGGGCACTTAACAGCAGACCATTATTGCCTCTTCTCGTTCACCATCTTGGTCTACCCTGTTCAACCTAAAAGTTGGTTATAATTGGGGTATTTAGTGCCATTTTATTTTAAGTTTTGTATTATCTTTAGATAACTATTTCCTTTTGTACTTGTTGGTTTTTAGTTTGTATTAGTATTTATTCTTTTTAAGTTGGTGTGTTTGGTTTGTTTCCCTCGTTGTCTTTCCTTGTCCTATGAGTAGTTAGTAATTTTGCCTTTTTATGTGTTATTATTTTTGTTTTAATGATTTGTTAGTTTTTGTTGCTTAATTTCTATTTTGGATGAATTTCTTTTCTGGGGTATTATTATTGTTATAATTATTACTAATATTATTAACCTTATATGTTTTCCTTTGTTTTGTGTATATATCGTTTTAGTATTGATTGGGCTTCCTGTGGGGCATCTATACTTAAAACCTTATCACATGTCATGTCTATATTGTGATTTCTATATGTTTTTAATTCTAGCCTCTGTTGCTCGTACTTTTTACAGTGGATCAGGTAGTGTTCTATGTCATTTTCTTCCTGACATTCTTGGCAGTGTGGTTCCTCTATCATAAAGTACCCTGCACCGAGACGGAGACACCACTGCTTTTTGTTCGAGGGGGACCTTTACTTCTTCCTTGACTTGGCACGTCCTTGTTGGTTCTTTTAGCAGTTTGAACGCGTGTCTGCCTTTACTACTCTCCTTCCATGTTGTCTTCTATTCCTCGTTTATGGTTAGCTTCACTTGGCTTTTAATCTCCGATTTTCCAAGTCCTGCACTTATATTGTTTTTTTTTACTTATTCTTCCATTTTTAGCAGTCTGGTCTGCCATCTCGTTACCAGCTATACCTATGTGTGCTGGAAACCACACTAGCCTCACACTGCATCCTCTGTTCCCCAGTGATGTATTAGTTGCAAGAATTTCTTCCTTTACGTCTGGCCTGCTGCATTTACCTGGGTGTTCTAGTGCTAGTAGTGATGACAGTGAGTCTGTAAATATCGTTACTGCTTCTGGCAGATTATCTTCCATTATTTCTAAACATTTTAGAACTGCTACCATCTCTGCGGTAAAAATCGATGAATAAAATACTGCGCAACCAACGTTTACAAACGCGGGCGTAGACATCTTCCTGGTAACTTAGAAAGTGGAAGATGTTCTATGTTGTGAATTTTGCTATCTGGACGTACGCTTTGCTAGCTTCTTTCCAGTTAGACGCCAAACCAGTAATGTGTAGACTCAGACGTCTGCTGGACTCCTTTTCCCCTCACAAATTCCTTAAAAACACTATAAAAATAAACTCCACAGAATCAAATATCCATACAGGAATGAAATATTAGGACAGGCTATGCTTCGGGAAAAAAATTCCAGCCAGACTTCTGGCGGACTCTCGTTATATTTCTGGATTGCCAATGTGTCAGAAGTCGGGGCCTGTGTCGTATGACTCCGCCCCTTAATCTAATGGCGAGGCGTTCGTTTCGTCCAGTAACACTGCCACACTCTCGTGCCCTGTCAGTGTATGTCACTGGCAAAAAGTGGGTCGGCTCTAGCAACCAACTCTTTACTCCATGCTGTGTGTTCGTTTTGCGAGACAAACTGGTTTAAGATTGGCCGCTTCACATGAAATTTCTAGTGTTATTCTCTGGCATGCATGCTATCCTTTAATCTCTTTATTCATTATCTCGCTAGGTAATCAGTATGTCGCTCCCACTGTCTACCATCGGGCAACAAACATACATGTGCGTGTCACAAGTCCTTTGTGGCGACGTGCTATTGTGTCCCAAGATGTGACACTCGTGTTGTTTCAAAAGATTAGGTATCAAAAGAATTCTTTCCATGGCCAAGCCGCCATCTCCCAAAGTAAACAATACTTGTCTAACGTGGCCAGGTGGGTTCTGAAAGATTATGCCAGGTGGTGTAATAAATCAAAGGTGTATTAAGTTACACTTAGGAACAAGCCATGGTTAAGAAAAATTAATTTGACAATGATGAAAGAACAAAACGAGAGAGAAATAAAATAAGACATGTTGGAAAAGGTACAGGGCGATAAAGATAAGAGCGTTATTGCATTACCCCACCGTACATTCATCTCATCATCAGAAATAGGCAGGAGGACCTGGTACAAATTAGTTGCAGACATATACTCCTTGGAGAGCTAAGAAGTGATGATTTTTCTCTCCTTATGGAGCATGACGCCATTACTGAAGATGGCCCTCTTTCAGCACGCCTAAGCCAAAGCACAAACTCTTGCACTAGTGGTTCGTTCGTGTAGCAATATTTGTTTTAAACGATGAGGTCGCCAGTCCTATGCACTACTCCATATTAGTCTCTTTTTTACGCATGCATGAGGAAGGTAATGAAAACAGGGTTGAACTTGAAGAAGCACCAATACAAGATGTAGAATCGTACACATATCTTGGCAGCAATATAGACAAAGTTGGAGGGACAGACAGTGAAATCAAAATAAGAATACAAAAAGCAAGAGGAGCTTAAAAAAGTAAACCCGCATTTATAAATACAAAGACTGGAGACCTAAGGAATCAGATCACGCGTCATAAGAGGAATACTAAAATTTCCAAGACCAAGGGATTCGAAAGCAACTAACCTAAAGTGCCGTGTCCATTCTAACTGTGCCAGGAGATTGTGTTCCCAAAAGTTACTTTGGGGTAAGTGTAAACATTTATTTTACAAATGTGAATTTGACATGCTTTCCTTGTTAATTGGTTATATATGAGGATGGCAACCTCAACATGTGAAAATAGTTTATTCATAAACCATTTCAGCAAGCGCTGGTGTTTGTTTTATGCTAATTCGCTCAGAAACGCGAAAGCAGCAGCAACCGAATGGAGCAGTGATGATTGATGATTACATCACATGTGCCTAAAGTGTATAATATCATTTTGTGAGATATATGTACCTTGTTAATTGTAAGTCAGGCAAATCATTACATTTCGCGCTCTCCAAGCACATATTTTCCCAGTTTAATACCCAGAATAATATTGGTAATTTATAATCATCTTCCCCGAGTTACGCTGTGTATACTCAAGAATTTAATTATTCAGAGAGGCTAACAATGATGGGTGGACAGCAAGACAATGCGCCTGTTAATCTTCTACCCCAGTGTACTTAGCAGAGGCATTTGTTCCTTTTATTTTGTCTAAAGTTCGTGGAACGAAGCTATCAGACTGTTTGTGGAACGAAGCTATCAGACTGTTCGTGATACGAAGCTGAAAGACGAAAGTTCTACACTAAAAGCAGGGAATCAACACGTACCGCCTAAATTGGACAAGTTGTGTGGAGAAGTACCCTCATCGCAGAAGAATTGACGAAACCACGGCTGCAGGACTCACCTAGATCAGTTAAGTTCTGATTAATAGAAAACAGCAAAAGGACACAATTTTTTTAAATATAAATCCTCAAACCAAGTTTCAGTGAAGACAAATTTGATTAACATCTAAAATTCACCATTTCATCATTATTTTAACCTGTTAAAACTAATTGATTATTAAATTTGTTACATGTTGTTTTAAAACAAAACAATCATTGTTTATTCAGTTATTGTCAGTAAGAAAGCAAACGTATGAGCAAGACGCTTTCATATATATATATATATATATATATATATATATATATATATATATATATATATATATATATATATATATATATATATATATATATATATATATATATATATATATATATATATACATCTATAGAGCAAATACTTATAAAAGAATTTTGTTAGATTTACACCAGCTGGGAGCTTGAACGGGCTAAAACCATTGCTTAATTCTTCACAAAAGGCGACGGATCATATATAAGTTAATAGTGCTCAGCCCTATACAGCATTGTTTTTTACTTCTGAATTATCTTGTGAAAATATCCTTGGGATAGAAGCTTCATTACCTTTTTATCTACAACTCTGCCAAGAGTAATCTTGTGCGAAGGTAGACACCTTTTACGACCCACTTTAGATGCTCTTGAGTTTTGGCCACTGGTGGACCACTACGGCAGAGCAACGGGGAGGCAATCTGTGACACTTTTGTCTTTCCTCTAACTTCTCAATTGTCATATTGTTTTTCATCTATCTTCTCACTTGTCCTATTGTCTTTCTTGTATCTTCTATCTCGTCCTCTTGTCTTACTTCCATCTTCTCACTTGTCATCTTGCCATTCGTGTAGCTCATCACTCGTCCCCATGTTTTTCGTGCATCTTGTCACACATCCTCTGCTTTTTCTTCTATCTTTCGTTTCTGTTCTTCCCTTCAACTTTCCACCTTTCCCCTCTATCACTCTCTCTCTCTCTCTCTCTCTCTCTCTCTCTCTCTCTCTCTCTCTCTCTATATATATATATATATATATATATATATATATATATATATATATATATATATATATATATATATATATATATATATATATATCTTTCTCTCTCTCTCTTATTTTCTTATCTCTCGTGTCTCTCATAACCCCCTATATTTCTTAACCTTTTATTTTGTCTCTTTTTTTCCTCTCTTCCCCTGACTTTTGTCCTTTCCTTCTGGTTCTACTCAGTATAATTTTTTTTTTACTCTCGTCTCTCTGTCTTTCATTGTTCTCACCCCTCCTCTCGCTCTCTTATTTCTTCCTTTTCTTCTTTCTAACTCTTCTACTCATATCGCAGTCCTCAGTTCCCTCATCTCTAGACACCTCCCATCTCTTTCATTCCTCAATATCCGTTTCAAATTTCCTAATCCTCGAACAAAACCCAAGGGGAAGCATATAAAACTAATACATTAATTACCAGCTTCCCCAAATGTCCAGCGGTTTGTGCTTGACTGATGACGCTCAGACATCACAGGATTTCAAAATAAACCTCTACAAACTATGCAGACGTATCGATACACGCGCAACAAACCACCACGGCTCTTCTTCGTCTTAGTCTCCATCGATCAATAAGATTTTTTCACGAGCAAAATTTTACTAAGCCAGGACTAACGATCTCTTTTGTCGCTTTTTGTCTTCATTGGTCCTTGGAGCTTTTTGTCTTCATTGGTCCTTGGAGCTTTTTGTCTTCATTGGTCCTTGGAGCTTTTTGTCTTCATTGGTCCTTGGAGCTTTTTGTCTTCATTGGTCCTTGGAGCTTTTTGTCTTCATTGGTCCTTGGAGCTTTTTGTTTTCATTGGTCCTTGGAGCTTTTTGTTTTCATTGGTCCTTGGAGCTTTTTGTTTTCATTGGTCCTTGGAGCTTTTTGTTTTCATTGGTCCTTGGAGCTTTTTGTCTTCATTGGTCCTTGGAGCTTTTTGTTTTCATTGGTCCTTGGAGCTTTTTGTTTTCATTGGTCCTTGGAGCTTTTTGTTTTCATTGGTCCTTGGAGCTTTTTGTTTTCATTGGCCCTTGGAGCTTTCATGGAAGAAAACTGATTGGGGTTGCATAGAACATCATCATCATCATTCCCTTTTTCGTGTCTTGTGGAGCTTGGAGTCACCACTGTAGCTGAGTAAGAATACTCGATAAGAAGTTCCAGAAACTGGGTCTGATAACTCATAGCCCATAAAAATAAAACCCAAGACAGATTATGAACATCAAAGTTACAAGGGATCCCGTTACAAGCCCATTGAGGCATATTGAAAATATGGTGTTAGGCCTATATTTTCTTGACCATCGGCACACTAGGGGTGAAATGGTCAGCATCACGTCGGACGACTTAACCTTCCCAGAAGTTGCTCTGGTACCCAGGTAGGGCTGGGTCGACCCAGGAGCCGTTTGCGGCCTAAAGAAATTCCACCTCATCTGGGGATCGAACCATAGACCACTGAGTTTGGAAGCCAGTGCAGTAACCACTATGCTACCGCGGCTCCAATGTTACAAATGGTAACTAAACTGCACGTGGAGAAATACTCATACAAAATGTGGACTCGTACATATATCCTGGCAACAACATAGACAAAGGCAACAAAGACAAAGTTGGAAGAACATAGTGTGACATCAAAATCAGAATACAAAAGGCAACAAAGAGTGTTGCTGCATTTGGACATATTTAGAAATAAAAATAAATCGTCCGGCAGAGAAAAATAGAATTTTCAATTATCGACTCAAATGTCAAATGTCAAAGCCGTGAAACTGCAGGGCTGAGAAACATGGAGAACTACAAAAATGACAACCAGAAGGTTACAGACTTTCACAAATGGGCAATTGTACAGACTCATCATCATTTTTCCTTGCACCCCCTACGGACAATGAAGTTACCAATGTAGCTGGTCCGAGTGCAGGAATCCTGCACCAAGCATTCACACGCCCCTACAGCAGTGATTTCTATGAAACATTGTTCTTTTACACAGTGAAGTTGCCAGCCAATTACACAACCTCATATTTGTCGCTTTGTACGACATGCCTGGCGAGCTATAGGCATATTTATTCTTTGTCTCGTCAGAAACTCCAAGAAACTAAACAGCGCGGAAATGAATGTCACGTGATATTCTGTATCTTGTTACTGGTGACGTTGTGCGTGGTGGTGATGTTTCTGTTCTTCTTCTTCCTCGTTCGTCCTGAAAAGGACGTTGGTTGCATTGTGTCTGTTTACACCGGAGCTGCGATATCTGCGCCTTTCGGCCGACACATCCGACTTCAGCACGGCATTTTTTGGGACCGGGTTTGCCTTCCCTCTTCGATACCTACTCTCTCAGCCAGACTGAAGTGATGCAACCTGTTTCCAGGACCACCACGTGGAGGTGGAGTAGGGTCTTGGTCAGCTCCGGTTCGCTGACCCTGACGCAAGCAGTCAAGCTATGGGTCGCTGACTGCATTCTCTATTGCTGCATCTTTGGGTCCCGTGGTGATGTTTCAACGACGCGACTTAAAACTTATACATGCAACAAAGTCAAAGAACAACGGATTCATGCTTGCTGCGGTTTATATGGAAATGAGAAGGCAGATAGATTGCCGAAGAAGGAGGAAGTAAAATTAAAATTGAAGGCAGGGAAGCATATGAAGATATCAAAACAATAATAATAAAATAATATCAAAGGAAAACAGCACAGAAAGCATCCACCTTTTGATATATAACAAGCATGTTACTCATTATCTTGAAGGGATCCTGTCACGGATTGCCTCCCCCTTAGCACTGCAGTAGTGATCCACAAGTGGCCAACACTCAAGAGTATCTAATATGGGTCTTGTCTTCAAAGGTGTAAAGGTGTCTACCTTCGCACAAGATTACTCTTGGCAGAGTTGTTGATAGGAGGATAATGATGCTTCTATCTGAAGGTAGTTTTCACAAGATGTTTTCAGAAGTCAAGAACAATGCTGCATAGGGCAGAGCACTATTAACTTATATCTGATCCGTCACCTTTTTGAAGAATTAAGCAATGGTTTTAGCCCGTTCGAGCCCCCAGCTGGTGTACATCCATCGAAATTCTGTTATAAGTATTTGCTCTATAGATCTACATATATGTGTAGATGTGTGTATATATATATATATATATATATATATATATATATAAATATATATATATATATATATATATATATATATATATATATATATATATATATATATATATATATATGAGTCTTGCTCATACTTTTGCTTTCATACCTATAATAACTGAATAAACAATGATTGTTTTGTTTTAAAATAACATGTAACAAATTTAATAATCAATTAGTTTTAACAGGTTAAAGTAGCGAAGAATGGTGGTGAATGTTAGGTGTAAATAAATTTGTCTTCACTGAAACTTGGGTTGAGGATTTAAAAACAATTGTCATTTTTCTGTTTCCTTAATAAACTTAGCTGGTCTAAGTGAGTCCTGCAGCCATGGTTTCGTCAATTCTTCTGTTATGAGGGCACTTCTCCACATAACTCGTCCAATGTAGGCGGTTAGTGTTGATTCCCAGCTAGTGGCGTAGAAGCTTTAGTCTTGCAGCTTCGTACTATCTACAGTCTGATAGCTTCGTTCCACGAACTTTAGACAAAATAAAAAGAACAAATGTCTCTGCTAAGTACATCTGTGGGCTGCAAATTAACATTCGCATTGTCTCTCTGTTCACCCACCAATGTTACCCTCTCTGAATAATTAAATTCTTGAGTATACACAACGTAACTCACGGAAGATGATTAGAAATCACCAATATTCTTCTAAGTTTTAAACTGGGAAAATATGTGCATGGACAGCGTGAGGGCAATGGCGCGCAATTAACAAGGTACTGTTACGTGCAGTATTTGATATCTTACAATATTATACATTGGTATACTTGTTATGTTCGCAAATATTTTGTAAACAAAATAGATTCGTTTTAGTGCTTAAGGAAAAGTCATTATTGAGTTACTTCCCTTGAAAGTTGTGCCGTCTCTTTCGATCGAACTCCGCGGATGAATCCAGTCTTACTGCGATTTATTCTTTGTTTGGGTAGTAATAGATTGTTCTTGCTTCAGAATATCTATGGCCTGAATTTATGTGTATTGTTTGTCTGTGTAGGACGAATCTGTCTTATATCTGTATATCTTTACATATCTAAGTCGAACTATACGTTCTGTTGTCTCTAGAGAGGTCAAAGGCTGTTCGGCGGATGTGTCGCGAGAGAGGTGTGATTTGGCTTCGTCCTGATAGGGACTGTGTTTTCTATGTCGGCTTGTCGCCGGAAAAAGTGATCTCAGTATTTGTGGGGAAAGTGATAGTCGTCTAGACCTATCGTGTATGCTTTACCCCAGTGTTTATTCTTATTGCCAAGGAATGGCAGAATCATATTTCTGATACCAAGGTAATAAAGATACTCTTTTGAACTCTCGTACGAAGCCACCGTTTTCCGATAGGGATGATTTGTACGTCTGAGAGGATACATCTAACTAGATGAAAAAAAACGATTCTGATTCCTAGCAGCACTATATCCTGTAGAATGCAGTCAATTGTTCATGATCAAATCTACAGAGCAATGAAATGTTTAATGAATGACTAACTTTAGGACAGATTCATTATCTGTATCCAATCGTGAGTGACAGCTCACGAGTGTGAAGCCATCTTGGAACCAAACA
>JAMPIV010005171.1:0-19484 GCA_024509875.1 Oreohelix idahoensis | reverse complement strand
ATTGTTTTCTTATTGTTCCCTTTGATTGCCTTAAGCTTTTTCCATACTTCTTTAATTTGAGTGCTAGGTTTAAGTGACTGGCAAAACTCCTTCCAGTTAGTTTCTTTGGCTTTAAATATTATTCTGTTAGATTCATTCCTAATAAGTTTATACTCATCATAGTTTTCTTCTGTTTTGTTATTTCTATATTTTTGTAATGCCCTTTTTCTTCTCTCATGAATTGCTGTAAGTATATGAGGAGAACTGCCGTAAGACGGGGTAAAACAGTTAAAAAAAAAAAAAAACACACACACACACACCCACACAAATAGTAATACGTCTTACAAGGAGAAGGACAAGAAAAACCTACGTTGCGGCCACAAGGCCTTCGTCAGGGACAGACAAACAAGAGACAGGAGGGAAAGAAAATGAGAATTAAGTAGAGAACATGAAACTATAAAAATAAGAGGAAAAAACTCCCTTAATATTAAGTCCAGTCACATGTGAAGCAAAGCAGGATGGCTGCCACTAAACCGGAAAGAGGAAGTTGATAGTACATAAAGATAAGAAATAAAAAAAACAAGGACTGGAAAAGAGTGAGAAAAAAGTAATCAATAAATAATAAATAAAATAAAATAAATAAATAAAATATAAATAAATAAATAATAATAATAAATAAATTTAAAACAAATAAATAAATAAATAAAAATAAAAACTAAATAAAGAAATAAATAAATTGTTTCTTGCAGATCCATCATTTAGTATTAGTAGTTCATTGTTTTCTATGAAGTCAAGTAGGCATTTTCCTGCATTATCTGCATGTTGTCCACCCCAAGCACAATGATGGGAATTAAAATCGCCTACTATGATTGTTTTGGGGCCTAGTCTGGTGCTTATGGCTAGTATTTCTTCATCTTTAATTGTGCCATCTTTAGCATATACATTTAGAATTGTTAGATTGTTTGGTTCAGCTGCTATAGTAACCTGGATACCTTCTATATTGGTTGTATTAAATACTTCCCAGTCTATGATTTTAAATTTTTCGCTAACTAAGACTGCAACACCTCCTCCTCTACCTTCTTTCCTATCGTGTCTAAGTATCTTAATGCCTGTTGCGTGCATATTTTGACGCACATATTACAAAAATCGATATGGCTATTTAATATGGGAAAAATATAGACATTCATTCATTTGTGTATGAAAATGCTGTCTATGGTAAAAGCGAGAGAATCCATGTTTGATTCACACTTTTGATTATAGGAGTAATTCGTTCTGGATATTGATCCGGCGCAAGGATATTGCGCTTACGTTTGTACTTATTTTTTAGGGCCAGAAAATATATTAATTTGCTTATTGTGTTTATGGCCTGAATTCATATGTATTACATATTATTAGTACAAGTAGAATCAGTCCTATATTGTATATTTTGGATGGGTAGGAGGGACTAGATTCTTGTTATTCCGGTCTAGCGGAAGTATGAGTTGTCTTGACAAGTCGTGATGAGTTCCGATGTACCGTGATAATGGCGGGTACGCACCTTTCAAAGGGCTGGTAGATTCTTAAGGAAATATGATTCATGAAGTGGTTTTCTTCTAAAGGAGATGGTATATCTACTATAGTTTATGTTAGAGACTCTCCTAAGGTACGGTACAATGTATAATTCGGACTCCATGTATTGCCAGACCCTATTTTGATGATCTCATGTCGATTCGACCTAGATGGAACATTGTGCTTCGTATCGCTAGGGTCGTGTTTTGTATCGACAAAGATGACAGACTTTCCTACAGCGGTTATGGCTACGTGAATTAACCTGATCACCGTAGAGCTGTATGGGAACATTTATGAAATCATTTATATACCCATTATAAATTAACTCTGGCTTATATTCACCTTCCTATGAATGAGTGAACGACAACTCAGGGAGGCGGCCATGTTAGATTTCAGTCATCATATGTTTTGATCACTGCCAAGAGAACAGATTATTTATCCTATTATCGGACAGTGACAGGGAGATCTCAATCTTGCTAGAAACCCCCTCTTTCGTGGTTTCATAATATATGCTACAAACTATGTGTGTACGTCTGAATAAATTGAGTAAACAAAGATTCCAGCAGTCTGCATTGGTGCCTTGTAGACACAAGTGTATGAGTGGTTATATTGGTCAGCACACGAACAGTACACCATTCGCGGTAATCACACTCTACACTTCTACTTCATACATACACCATCCTGCGTCGGTTGAAGTGACCAAGTTTAGGGCCTGCTTCCCCTGGAGCCTTTGCCTTCCCTAACTCAGGACTAGGGTGAGTTACCCATTTACAGCTGGGTAGACTGGAGCATGCCTGATCTCAACAACACACCACTCTTCCTTACAGAGCATACAGACTGACACTTTACAGAGTGGAAAGAAGAAAAGAAACTTTACAGTGGCGAGCCAGATTCCTGGGTCCAGCTTACGCAGTTTTGTGTTGAGAATCACAGTTTACAGCTGAAAGAACATTTGTTTGACCACATCAACACCAGTAGGACAGCTATACAGTCGATGTCAGCTTGACCTGTATTACCGATAGGATGCTGTATCTAGGTCAGCGCTTGTTGACAGTTTTTCGCTGTACAGACAGTATTACACAGGACAGTGGTATCAAGTGTAGAAAATATCTGGAGCAGTATTGTTGATAGTTCTCAACGTACAGAAGAATCACAGTGTTGTTGAACATAAAGTGCATAGTTCATCGTTGGATCTTCATATGCTCAACAGAGAAAAATTGACAGTGTAATAGTTTAAAATTAAATCTATTACTGAATAAAGTGGCAAGTTATTAGTATTAAAATAAACTGTGCCTGCTTTACAACACCATACCTGCAACACATTCCATTCATGACATAAATTATATTGTATGCTATATGCTATTTATGCTTACATGTTATTTGTTATGTATTAAATTAGTTTATGTTCTGTGTGACTAGTACAAGGTATGCCGAGTGACATTGGTCTGGTACTAGTATTCTATAGGTACACATTTTCTTAATTGGAAATTTGTTAGCAACAATTTGCTGCTATTTCTGTTAGTTGTGATGAGGTGCTCTTTTCTTCGTTGTTTTTGTTAATAATTTTGTGTTCCTTAGTTTTGTTTGATTTGTTTGTATAATTGTAGGTCTCATCTTTCCTTTCATTTCAGTTTTTTACACCCTTATGTTTATACACTGTGGCGTTATTTGTCTTCTTATATTATGGCAGTTATCATCACGGTTTCTGTGATCATTTTTTTCATTTCTCCTATTTAATTTAATTTGATCTCTGCAAATGTGTTCATATTGTCTTTTCTTGTTTGTCCTTTGTAATGTCTTTAGTTGACATATGACGTATAGTGGTATACACTGATAGTATAGTACAGTTCAGTACTTTATGATTGTTATTGTTATAAAACAAAATGTACAAGACCTTTGTAAGGCTTGTCTCCCAAAGTGATTGGTAAAGGGAAATATTGTTTCCACAGGTACTCAAGTGATCTTTGATTACATTGAGGTATACAAGACCTTTGTAAGGCTTGTCCCCACAGTATTTGAGATACAGTTATTGTTGTCCACAGGTACTCAAGTTATCGTTGGTTATTATAAACCATACAAGTTTGGACTAAGACTAAGTCTATGGTATAGACTTGTCTCCCATTAAAATGAAATAGGGTAATTTATTTACTTTTTCAGGTTTCTGATTTAAGAAGACAATATGTCTACATTAGATTATTTCATTGCACAAGGAAAATCTCTTGATAAGACTGGAAAAGACTTAGAACAATGGGCTGTTGCTCAATATGACAAAGCATTAGCTGCAGAAGAGAAAAAAACTGCTGCTGCTGTTGAAGAAAGAAAAGCTGCTGCTGAGGGAAAAAAAGCTGCGGCTGAGGAGAGAAAACTTCAAATAGAAGAAAAAAAAGCTCTGGCTGAAGAAAAAAGATTAGAAAAAGAAGCTGATACTGCTGCTGAACTAAAGAAATTGCAGATGCAAGTGGAGGAAAGGAGATTTGATGCAGAGCAGAAAAAATTAGAAGTTGCTGCAGAACAGAAGAAATTAGAAGCTGATGCAGAACAGAAAAAATTAGAAGTTGCTGCTGCTGCAGAACAGAAAAAATTAGAAGCTGCTGCTGCTGCAGAACAGAGAAGATTAGATAGAGAAGCTGAAGAGAGAAAAGCAATAAGAGAACATGAGTTTGAATTAGAGAAATTAAAATTGACATGTATGAGTAATGTTAATCAGGCATCTGGTGGTAATGGTAAACCCTTTGTGTACAAGGTCAAGGTACCAGCGTTTAACTCTACCAGTGATGACATAACATTTTGGCTTTCTAGATTTGAACGGGTTTGTCGATCTCATAATGTTGACAAATCACAGTATGTGAATCAGTTGTCTGAAAATCTAAAAGGGGAGTCTCTGAGTAAGTTATATTTTGTTGAAGAGGCCGACAAAGATAATTATGATGCTGTTAGGGCAGCTTTGATAAAGAGATATCAGCTGTCTGAAGAAGGTTATCGTCTTTTGTTTAAAACAATGAGACCTGAGGTAGGTGTAGAATTCTCAGATTTCATCTCAAAAGCACGAATTACACTTTCACGATGGATTGAATTATCCAAAACAGAGAAAACATTTGATGGTCTTACGGATTTATTGCTAAGAGACAAGGTTATGTCTTCTGTAAATAAATCATTCCTAGAGTTCTTACATGAGCGTAAACCTGGTACAATAAAGCAAATGGAAGAATATTGTGACCAGTATGCCACGGCACACCCTGACATGATTCTTAGTAACTCTAACATTAAAGAGAGTATGCCAGTTGCTTCGGCAACAGAATATAATCAGAATTACTCACACAAATTCCAAGGAGCTAAAAATAAATTTGATAAAAAGGTTAATTGGAATAGGTATCAAAACCAAGATAACCGCTCAAATCAGAGTTCTTCTTTGAAGAACTGGAATCGGGCTGATAGTCCTCGACACGCGAGGGGTACCCATAATGTTAGAAATTCTCGGAAAGGGAGTAGCTATAGGAACTACCCAAGTGCTTCATGGAGACAAAAGAAACAATATTACAGGGATACTCAATATGATGAGCATGATGATTATGATCATGAATGTTATGATTCAAACCCAAATAGGGGTTATAACAGAGGCAATAATAATTATAGAGACAATTATAACCGAGGTAGATCACAACACAAAAGACATGGTAAATCTTATTACCAGGCTAACTCTGCACAACAGGAGTTCCACGACACCGATAATCAGAATAATGATAAAAAAGACTCCAACGGTGTAGCAAATTCCGCTTTCGATTTTGCTAGAGCATCTGAGTGTTCACAATGCAAAACATTATTCGATCCAACCACAGTGTCTACTTTAAGCTGCGGTCACCCGCTTCCCGCTCTCCATGCGTCAATTGCGCATAATGGAAGGGGTGCTCTTGTCTTTAATAGGGGCCTAATAGATGGTACTCCGGTATCAATTCTTTTCGATTCGGGATGCACTACCATTGGAGTGAGGCAATCACTCGTAAATCCTTCTCGAGCTACAGGCAATATAGTCAAATGTGTAACATTTGGTGGCACATTGGAGAAGTACTCCACTGCCATTATCAATATTGCTACGCCTTTCTTTACAGGAGAGGTGCAAGCATGTCTCTTGCCGAATCCGATCGCTGATCTTATCATCGGTCGCATTCATGGAGTGAAAGAATGCACTCCACAGCAAATTTCTAATTGGGAAAATGTTAATATGCAATCTGCTAATGCAGTAATCACTAGGGCTCAAGCTCTTAATATGCCACAATCTTCACATTCTGAAGATAATGATGCGCAGATCCAAGATGATCCCTTGGAGATTTCCCACGATTCCTTTATCAAACAGCAGGAAGATGATCCTACTCTAAAGAAATTCTTTACTCTGGCAACAAAAGGTGATCCGAATAAGGATACTAATCGTAAATCTTGGATTACGATGAAGAATGGCGTACTTGTACGTATGGTACAAGACTCCGCTAAGTCCATTCATTCTCAAATCCTTGTGCCTAAAAATATGAGAGTTAAAATCTTACAGCACGCTCATGATTCGCAGTGTGCTGGACATATGGGTTTTTCCCGTACTAAAGCTAGAGTTCTTCAATCTTTCTTTTGGCCTGCTGTGAATAAGGACATACGAATCTATTGTCGATCTTGTAAAGTATGTCAAGAGATTAAATCCAGAGGTCCACGCCATGATGCACCTATTCAGGCTGCAGACATTCCCATTCGGCCATTTCAAAAAATGGCGATAGACATCATTGGTCCATGTAAGATAAAGTCTGCTAGAGGACACCAATTTATTTTGACGTGTGTTGATATGTGCACACGTTGGCCGGAGGCTGTTCCTCTAAAGAGCATAACTACTGCTGATGTCGCAGATGCTCTTTGGTTAATATTTTCTCGTCTGGGGTTTCCAGCAGAAATATTATCCGACCATGGTACCCAACTCATATCGGATACCATGTCTCAAGTAATGTCGACTCTGAAGATAGAGAGATCGCTGAGTAGTATTTATCATCCTATGTCCAATGGGATGGTGGAACGTTTGAATAGAACTCTGAAAAACCTACTAGGTAAGATAACAGAAGATCATCCTCAGGATTGGGATAGGGTTTTACCCGCGGCTCTCTTTGCATATAGAGAGGTCGCCAACGAACATACAGGATTTTCTCCCTTTGAACTTGTCTTTGGCGCGAAACCGCGAGGTCCTATGTCCTTACTTCATGATCTTATAACTGCTGATAATATTGTCGATGACACAAAATCCTCTTATGAATATGTCATCGCACTTAGACACAAGATTATTGAAGCATGCAAATTGGCAACTGCTTCTTCTGAATTTGCGAAACAGAAGGCAAGGGAATTTGCCAATAAAAAGAGATGTTTGCGTCAACTTTGTCCAGGTGACAAAGCATTTGTCTTGCTACCTTGTAGGGAAAATAGACTTCTCATTTCTTGGAAAGGTCCGTACGATATAATATCAAAAGTTTCCGATGTTGACTATATCGTCGATATTGACGGGAAGCGTAAAACCTTCCACATCAACATGCTCACGGAATTCCATGAACGTCCTGATTATTTACAACCTGTTTTCCAGGCAACGGACGATTTTCCAGTCCAACATGGACAGTACTCATCTCTGTCACTAATACAGGATGAGGAAACGAGTTTCTCGGATGTAAATTTACCTTTTCCAATGATTCCTCTTCACTCTAATGAATCATGGAAAGATGTTGCAATTTCTCCAGAATTATCTCCAGGAGAGCAGAAACAAGTTTCTACTATGTTAGAACAATTTCAGGATGTCCTTACTGACATTCCTGGTCAAACGGATGTCATTCAACATGACATTATTCTTACTGACCATAGTCCTATAAGAGTCAGACCGTATCCTATCCCGATACATTTTCAAGCACAGGTAGAGAAAGAGTTAGATGAGATGATAGAGTTAAAAATTATTGAACCATCCACATCAGCATATTCTTCGCCGATGGTTATAGTACGGAAAAAAGACAATAACATACGTCTTTGCGTGGATTATCGCAAATTGAATCAAGTGACTAAATTCGATGCTGAACCTATGCCTTTACTAGAAGAGCTACTTACGAGACTATCGAATTCTCACTTCTTTACTAAACTCGATTTGTCTAAGGGATACTGGCAAGTTCCACTATCCGAACACGCCAAACCGTTTACTGCTTTTTCGACGCCTAGGGGTCTATTCCAATGGAATTTCATGCCTTTCGGTCTTATGAACGCCCCTGCAACATTTGTACGCATGATGCGTCGAATCCTATCTCATCGCTCAGATGTCATTGCGTATCTTGATGACATCTGTCTTTTCAGTGATACTTGGAACGATCACTATAATGGTATAAATGAACTATTGTCTATCTTACGCGAGCATAACCTGACAGCGAAACCATCGAAAGCATGTATTGGTTTTAGCGAAATATCTTTCTTAGGACACCGTATTGGTCATGGGTTCCTAAAAACAGAAGACCATAATACAAGTAAGATACTTAACATTTCTATTCCTAAGACTAAAAAGCAAGTACGAAGTCTCTTAGGTCTAATACAATTTTATGGACGATTCATCCCGAATCTGTCCTCCATTATGTCACCTCTTTCTTCCTTGCTAAAGAAAGGGTCTCCTAATGTAGTCCATTGGACTCAAGAATGTCAATCCTCTTTGGATAAGGTTAAAACTATGTTTTCTACTTCACCTATCCTAGTATTGCCTTCTAAGGATAAGACATTTATTCTTCGTAGTGACGCTTCATCCACCGGGATTGGAGCAGCACTAATGCAAGAGTACTCTGGAACTCTGCATCCTGTGATGTATATTTCTCGGAAATTAAATGCCGCAGAGAAGAATTACTCGGTCCTAGACCGTGAATTATTGGCTATGGTTTGGTCAATCCTTAAACTGCAAAGATTTCTTCTGGGCGCGCATTTCATTGTGGAAACTGACCAGAAAGCTCTTACGGCTATTCAGAGTAAAAATCTGAAGAGCGCGAGATCAACACGATACGCGATTGCTCTACAGCCATTTCATTTTTCGGTGCGAGCTATCCGTGGGTCAGAAAATGTGATGGCAGATATTTTGTCTAGATGCCCACATGATTCATAACTGTTATACAACTTTGATACAGTTGTTTCTATGTTGAAATGTGTACACATATGTAATATATCATATATTGATTGTAACACTACTTAGCGGTTCATTGATATTTATTCACCGCTGATCTTTCAATGTTTTTCGTCTTTGATGATCATGATGTTAAGATATCTTAGATGAAATTTATGTATAAACTAATGTGGAAATTGTGTCATTGCTAATATTGTAGTATGCGTTGGTGACACCTCTCTGGAAATATTTATACTTAGAGAAGTACTTTCTCTAAGGTCATAAAACTTATGCTTATCATCTGCGCATGGTATTGGTGCGTTGTGAGCCTATTGTATGTGCTCCTAGATGTATTTAAAAAAAAAAATGTACCATTTTTTTTTCCCGAGGGGTGTGGTAATCTGTTGCGTGCATATTTTGACGCACATATTACAAAAATCGATATGGCTATTTAATATGGGAAAAATATAGACATTCATTCATTTGTGTATGAAAATGCTGTCTATGGTAAAAGCGAGAGAATCCATGTTTGATTCACACTTTTGATTATAGGAGTAATCGTTCTGGATATTGATCCGGCGCAAGGATATTGCGCTTACGTTTGTACTTATTTTTTAGGGCCAGAAAATATATTAATTTGCTTATTGTGTTTATGGCCTGAATTCATATGTATTACATATTATTAGTACAAGTAGAATCAGTCCTATATTGTATATTTTGGATGGGTAGGAGGGACTAGATTCTTGTTATTCCGGTCTAGCGGAAGTATGAGTTGTCTTGACAAGTCGTGATGAGTTCCGATGTACCGTGATAATGGCGGGTACGCACCTTTCAAAGGGCTGGTAGATTCTTAAGGAAATATGATTCATGAAGTGGTTTTCTTCTAAAGGAGATGGTATCTCTACTATAGTTTATGTTAGAGACTCTCCTAAGGTACGGTACAATGTATAATTCGGACTCCATGTATTGCCAGACCCTATTTTGATGATCTCATGTCGATTCGACCTAGATGGAACATTGTGCTTCGTATCGCTAGGGTCGTGTTTTGTATCGACAAAGATGACAGACTTTCCTACAGCGGTTATGGCTACGTGAATTAACCTGATCACCGTAGAGCTGTATGGGAACATTTATGAAATCATTTATATACCCATTATAAATTAACTCTGGCTTATATTCACCTTCCTATGAATGAGTGAACGACAACCCAGGGAGGCGGCCATGTTAGATTTCAGTCATCATATGTTTTGATCACTGCCAAGAGAACAGATTATTTATCCTATTATCGGACAGTGACAGAGAGATCTCAATCTTGCTAGAAACCCCCTCTTTCGTGGTTTCATAATATATGCTACAAACTATGGACGTCAAGTAACTTTAGTTATTTACCGATCTGCCTTCACTGACGCGTTTAGTCAGATAGGGGGATGCGGCCATAATGTATCATGACATTGAACTTTTGATGTACTGCCCATTATTTCTGAATGTGTCATGACTTCAGATCTGCTATGTATACCTACAAATTGATATGTCAACATACCATGATGTACTCGTATGTCCCAGTGTGTACGTCTGAATAAATTGAGTAAACAAAGATTCCAGCAGTCTGCATTGGTGCCTTGTAGACACAAGTGTATGAGTGGTTATATTGGTCAGCACACGAACAGTACACCATTCGCGGTAATCACACTCTACACTTCTACTTCATACATACACCATCCTGCGTCGGTTGAAGTGACCAAGTTTAGGGCCTGCTTCCCCTGGAGCCTTTGCCTTCCCTAACTCAGGACTAGGGTGAGTTACCCATTTACAGCTGGGTAGACTGGAGCATGCCTGATCTCAACAACACACCACTCTTCCTTACAGAGCATACAGACTGACACTTTACAGAGTGGAAAGAAGAAAAGAAACTTTACAATGCCCTTACAACAATATCTATTGTTTGGGTTTAAATGGGTCTCTTGAAGAGCATATATATCAGTATTTCCTCCAGTCTCTGATAGTAGAGGTGCAAATATTTTTTTTAAATACCCCTACAGTTCCACTGGATAATTCTAAGTCTTTCTAAATTGAATTTTAACATCATCTAGTATACCTTTTATTTTGGTTAACTATCAAATTTGCTCTTATTCTGCATTTCCTGTACTTGTGGACTCACTATCCATCAAGTTCTCAAGAAAATCCTTATTTATACTTGTCATTATATCCCTAACTTCTTCCGCTAAGTGTGGTAAAAATGACTCAAAATGTTTTTTGATAGTTTCTTTGATAGTTTCTTCTAGGTTGCTTTTGTTTTCCTGTTGCCTTTTGTTCTTTTTGACCACTTTCCTATTTTCATCCAATGCTACATTCCCTTCTCTCCCTATGTTAATCTCCTGTTTTTCACTTTCCATTCTTTTTAGTATTATTTCACTTTCTTCTTTTAGTTCAGACAGTTTGACTAGTATCATTTCATTTTCTTCTTTCAGTACAGTCAGTTTAGCTATATCCTGGGAAATTTGGTGCTGTATGGCTTTCACTTCTTGAAGCAATGCCTCTGCACTTTTCAGTGCACTTGTGTCATCCGAGGATGTAGTTGAATCATATGACTGGTTTTTTGGTACTATTTTACTACTTACTAACTTGTTCTTACTTTCCTTTGCCATCTGTGACTTAATCATTTTGACATCTTCTTGCACACTCTTAATTTCTGTTATAACTTTATTGCTCGTATAAGTATCATTTTCCTTTAATTCTGTAATGACCGTTTTGAAAGGGGTTTGGGTTGTAATAGCTTCCCTCAATGCTTTTTTGGTCTGCTGATATACTGGGCAGCCCTGGAATCTGGCGCTATGGTTTCCTTTGCAATTAATGCATTTTCTGTTTGCATTTTCCTTTTTATAGTCAGTATCTGACTTTGCCTTTTCGCATTGTGTGAAAGGGTGTGCCCTCGCACAAAACCTACATACTGCCTTCCCCCTGCAACTTTGTCGGCCATGGCCAAACTTCATGCAGTTGGAGCACTGCAGCACCGGTGGAATGAAGGCTTCTGTGTTTTTTTGTGCTTTCCCAAATAGTACCGTCTTGGGGGGTTCCCTACCTTCTGTTGTAATCACTATCACTGGGGTTACTATACTCCCTTTCACTTTTATACGTTCAACGTGCACCAGCTTTTAAATCTGGGTTAAGTTTGGACAGATTGTTTAACACTTCCTCCCCTGTCAGGGTTGGGTTTATGCCTTTTATCACACTTTTTCTGGTTTCTTTTAACATCTCTTTTTGTATTTTGATGTTGTGGGCCAGTTGAATCATCCTTGGTCTTTCCCGCAGTTCTTGCAGTAAATTTTTGGTTTTTTCTGTTACATTTAGTGTGAGTATTATCCCACTGTTATGTTTCTGGAATTTGGCAATGGCTTTTTTGTCGATGATTTTTTTCTAGGATCACCAGAATTTTGTCGTCTGGGAGAGATCGAAGCGTGGCTTCCGTTCCAGCTATTTGTGTTATTTTCACTTTTTGGGGGGTTCCCTTTCGGCTGGAGTCTTCTTTGTCCTCTGGTTTCATGACTTGTTTTGTCCGCGTTTACCTGGCTGTCCTGATTATCCTTTTCCCTGGGTCCTTTCTTTCCGTTCGCTGTGCTGGTTCCTGATCTTTCTCCTTTGTTGATTCTGCTTTTTGTTGTTTTTCCTTCCGCGCCTCCTTCCCGATTTTCCATTATTGTTTCACTCGTGTTTTTTAGTTCTGTTTTTCTGATTTCAGGGTTCGTGGTCCTGTTTCTGTCCGGTTTAAAGTTTTGTCTTTTTCTGGAGTTTTGGCCATCGCTTTTCCTTCCCCGGACAGTTTTCTGGTGAATACTACCATTGGTTATTTTCCCTGTCTTTTAGTATGCTACTATTTGTTGTCTTTGAATTATATTCTGATGATTGAATATTATTATATGTAATCTTTGGCTTTTGGCTTATTTTGTTATATATATCTTTACCCCACTACGATTCTTAAATTAAATAGTCCCCTAATACTTAACTACAATAGGCCTACTCTAATACTAACAACAAAAGTATAAATTATTCACCACTTAAATATGTCTTTCAAGATGGCTGCTTGAGCTCACTCAAAGAATTGCCACGTGGCGCTATTTAATTTCTTACTTACTTACTTACGTAGTCGTTCCCCTTCTACCGTGAGGTGTAGAGGTTTGGAAGAGAGAGCGCCAGACTATCCTATCGGCTGTCTTCCTCCTGGCCTGGTTCCATTCTAGTCCTCGATCCTTCAAAGATTGTCTAATGTTGTCCTCACAGCGGACTCTGGGTCGTCCTCGGGGTCTGGATCCTTGGCTCTTTGTTTCCCATGCTTGTCGTGGTATCCGATCTTCTCCCATTCTGCAGACATGGCCAAACCATCTTAATTGGGACTGTTCTACTTGGGTCTGCAGGGGGTAGGATTTAAGGCCTTGACGTATCGTCTGGTTGCGTACCATGTCTCTTCTTGTTACTTCAACCACCTTCCCCGGATACCTCATTTCTGAGGTTTGGATCTGGCTTTTATGGGTTGTAGTCATTGCCCATGACTCGCATCCGTATGTCAAGACTGGGACATAGGTGGAGCGGTATACAACCATCTTCGTTTTCTTACCAACCTCTCTCTTGTTTGAGGAATCCTCGATTTATGGCCTGAAAAAGTCTTTCAGCTGCTGCTTTTCGAGTGGCCAACTCTTCTTTGATGCCTCCCTTTCGGTCTATAATAGCTCCAAGGTATTTAAAGTGGTCGACCTGCTCCAGGACCTGTTCTCCCAGCTTAATCTGATGTTTTCTTTCTTCTCGTGATATCACCATGGATTTTGTTTTAGAGCTGCTTATGACCATCCTTCTCTTCTCCAGCTCTTCCTTCCAGACTTGCAGGTTGGATTGGAGATGTGCCTCTGATTTAGCACTCAGGGCAACATTATCAGCAAATGCCAGCTCCGAAATATAGACCTGTCTCATCTTCCAGTACCCCGCTGAATACTTTCTTGTTCTCTCCTTACATGCCTTGATGACATCGTCCATAAGGAGTATGAAGAGGTAAGGTGATAGGATATCACCTTGTCTTACACCAGTGGTGGTCCTGAACTCTTCCGACTTATGGTTTGCTGTCCTCACATAATTTCTGCAAGACTTGTAGAAGCTCTGTATAGCATGAATCAGAGGTGCTGGAATATTCTTCCTTGCCAAACAGTCCCAAAGTTTGCTCCAGGGGACCCTGTCAAACGCCTTTTCCAGATCTATGAAACAAAGATGCATCTCACTCTTATACTCAAGGGCCTTTTCACTCAACTGTCTGAGTGTGAAGATTAGGTCTTGAGTACTTCGGTTTGCTCGGAATCCGCACTGGACCTCATCCAATTGTGGCTCAGCTAGGCGTCGGAGTCTCTGCTCTAGGATTCTAGAGTAGATTTTACCAGGGACACTGAGAAGGGATATGCCTCTATGGTTTCCACACTGTCGATTGTCACCCTTTTTGAATATTGGTGTTATGATGGCAATCTCCCAATCCTTTGGTATGGTCGTGTTGTACCACGCTGCCTGTAAAACCCTTAAGAGTAATAGGTCGCCTGATGCTCCCATGAACTTAACCATTTCTGGTGTTATACCATCATGCCCTGCAGCTTTGCCCATCTTGATTTTCTCCAGTGCTGCCTTCAGTTCTTCCATCTTTATGTCATCTTCACCATCATTGGTTTTCTCTTCTGTGCTAGTGTTTATCATTTCTGATGCTTCACCATGCTCACCATCCAGGAGTTCTGAGAAATATTCTTTCCATCTTCCCATTACTTCCTTCGGGGCAGTAAGCAATTTGCCTTGCTTGTCCTTTATAAATTTGAGAGGGCATTGTTTTTCTTTCCTCGTGTTCTTTAGGGTCTTGTAGAACAATTTCTGGTTTTCTTGTGCATCTTTTTCTAGCTTTTCTCCAAATTCTTCCCAGGACTTCTGTTTTGCTGCTAGCACTTTGTTCTTTGCTTCTGTTCTGAGTGTCACATATTCTCTATATTTTTCCATTTGTCCTGTTGTGTTTTTAGCTCCTAAGTATTGTTTCCATGCCATTTTCTTCTCTCTTATTTTCTCTTTGACTTCCTCTGTCCACCAAGGTGTCCTCTTTTTCTTGTTCCCAAGTCGGACTTCACCGCATGCTTCTGCAGCAGCTGTCTTTATGATATCCTTGAATTTAATCCAGAGGGTTTCCAAGTCATCAGGTCGTTCTTCTGTGTTGCTCACCGCTGCAGCAATAAGCCCCTGATATCTGGTCTTAATTTCTGGCTCTCTCAGCTTGTAGGTCCTAATGCTCATTTCTCCTGCTCGTTTACTTGGTTTCTTGCGTGATGTTGGACAGTTCCTAGGCTGAGCAACTCTTTCAGTTGTTCTTTTGATTGTTAGCAGGTAGTGATCACTTCCAATCTCTGGCCCCCTCCAGACTCTAGCATCTCGGACATATTTGAATGAGCTTCTCCGAACAATGGCATAGTCGATCACTGACTTCTCATTCTTTGTTGGTTCACATCTAGTGTATGCATGTATGCGCTTATGGGGGAACTTTGTGTTTGTAATGATCAGATTCTGCTCACTGCAGGATCTAAGGAGTCGCTTTCCATTGTCATTGAGAGTATCTTCTCCATATCTTCCGATAACTCCACCCCATCTAGCATGGTCATTTCCAACTCTGGCATTAAAATCTCCGAGCATGATAACTTCATCTAGGCAGTCCTCCACTGTCCTTTGAAGCAGCTCGAAGAATTCCTCCTTGACCTCTGCTCTCTCATCCTCATTTGGCCCATACACTATGACCAGGTTGACTATGGTTTCTCCTTCTTTTAGTTTAACAACCATAATGCGCTCCGAGACAAAGTTCCATCCCTTGATACTATCTTTTTGATTTTGAGCCACAATGCAACCCACGCCCCCTTTAGCTCTTTCAGACATGGGTACACCACTGTAGAGCAGCGTGTTGCCATCGAGATCCATGACTCCTTGTCCTTTTTTCTTTGTTTCCGTTATAGCCAGGATTTCTAGTTTTGCTTTCCTCATCTCTTCCACCAGCTCCTCTTCCTTCCCATTTATACTTCTTGTGTTCCAAGTTCCATAAGTCGTAGTCCGTTCCAGTTCGTCGCCTTTAGAATCAGTCCAGTTTTCTCTCTTGTGTTGCTAGTAATCGTGATTTAAAGCAAACAGGTGATTGGCCTGTTGTGCCTTTGCATGGTGGAGGGGCTGCCTCCTTACGGCCTCCATGCAGGCCGCCCTCCTCCTTTTTCATCCGGGCTTGGGACCGGCATTGGCGGAGTTGCTATTTAATTTTTATTACTTTTTAATTTCTAAAATTAACTGCAAATAGCTAACACTGAAGATGGATAAAAAATATCAACTTATCTGAGAACTTGTGTAGTTCGAAGGATGTCTTCACTGTGTCTCGTCCTAAAAAGGACGTATCAGGCTTGTGTGGTTTGAGGTAAGCAAAAATGCGTGTTACCCCTGTAGTAAACGGAAGTGAAAGAGCGAATGTTAAAATGTTGTTGTTGTTGTTTCCGTCTTCTATGTTGCTGTAATACCCTGTTCAATTGAATGTTAAAATCGGGTTTAAGAATTGGTTTGTAGATTGGCGAGTGTCACAAATTATGGGTTTAGAATTTTGTATACGCTAGTGGAGGTAACCTAAGCAGAGAAGTAGTCACGGCGTATAGTCTTATTTAGCAAAGGGAGATTAATTATTATTACGTCCCTTGAGGATTTTAAGTGACTTTGAACAGTGCGAACGAATTATGTTGGCACGGGATTTTGAGGAAGTGAGTGAATGATTTTAATCGTAATGGTAAATCGGCAAATTTAATATAGGGAGTCTGATTTTGAACGCGCTTAGCGTAGGAAAGCAAATTTTGCTGTACTAAAGTTCTGTAGTGGCAAGCGCTGTTTGATGGCTGATTCTGGCGAATAAGCCATTAAAGGTGGTTGGTGCTGTGGTCACAGTATTGTATCAAATTATTTGCCGAACCAACAAGACGCTCAAACGCCACCTTTAATAGATGATAGACACATATGTGTATTACAAAGACAAGGAAGACAATGTCGCCAGTTCAAGATTGTGTTAACAAGTTGTCAAGACTACAAGACGAACAGGTATGTTGTGTTAGATGCAGAGACAATAGGCAGTAGCTAGGGGCAGCGTGGAACAAGGGATTATTGATACAAATAAGCAGCCCTGGTGGTTAGACCAGTCTTATATAGAAACATCAACTAGTTCCACCAGACCTACGTGCCTCATCATGAGTTAAGAAACAAGAAAAGCATAATCTTAGATGAGCTAGAAATCTTAGAGACAGCGTCAGAGAAACAAAGATGAAGCGAGAGAAGATTTGTTTTCAAAAGTTGCCTATGAACATTGTTATTATGGGAAATGGCCCGCCTGTTGAGGATTGTTGCATGGGCTGCAAGCATTTTGGTTTGAACTTAATTCGGATGGTTGCACCATGTAACACCTCTACTGAATAAAAATAATAAGGTTCGCGTATAACGTAGTATGACGCGTTAGGATAGTAACGGGAGTCTTATGTGTAGCCTTCGAGCATGGAGCGGTGTTTTATAATTGTGTGGTACAACCACTAAAGGAATGTGTCTAACCGTTAAGATAGTGCTGGTAAAGCAATCAAGTAATAATGTGTAAGGACCATTGAGTCCGAAGTTATATAAGTCGGTATTATTAACCGCAATAATTATTAGACGCGAACGTCGTGAAATACGACCGCAGATATAATGTGTAACTGCTGACAGAGCCCGGCTATGAATGCCAAATTGAATTGATATTATCGACAGAGTTTTTTGATGTGTGTATTAGGATCACTCCTTTATGAAACTATTAGCAGCAAGATTAATTCTGCATAAATATAATAATTATACTAAATGCTGGGTAAATAGCTTTGGTCAAAGACATGAAAGACATGTACGAGTATAACGGTTACATGACAGACGTGTAATGTCTGATAAGATACAAACTCTGAAATGTGATAGCAAGTGGCTTAGTGTGAAATATATTATTGTCAATATTACATTATTAACGATGAATGAACATTAAAACTGTTTAGTCGTCCGAACATGACTTGTTCACTGGAGTCTTTTGCAAGTTTCAATTATGTTCTATGACTATTGACCGTTAACCTTCAAGGTTGGTTCAAAGAATACAATACTCTGTCAAGCCACTAATAATTCAAAGAACATAACACTGCTGACAGTCATATATATATATATATATATATATATATATATATATATATATATATATATATATATACATCTATATATATATATATATATATATATATATATATATATATATATATATATATATATATATATAACGTTTAATGAAAGAAACGCTGATACTCAAATATAAAAATTACAAAGATGAATCCCATGTTGCAGCAGAAAGATACTCCGTGATAGACAGACCAGATGAATTAATAACGCATACAGTGAAACATAATATTAGCCCAACAATCTAAGACGAAAGTCTGCAACACCGCCTCAGAGGAAAGGTTGGGCATGAATTATGATTTTTAACTGGTTGCTGACTAAAGCTGTAAATAAACATCATCTTTAATATTTACCGCTGTCCTAGTGCAGTATTTCGCTAGATGTTACTCATCCCATCATCTGTCGTTGTGAATGTAGTGGTTGTCTATGTGGTGTTTTAACGTGAGTCATCATCAACGCCTAATTGCCCACTGTGAGATCGTGACACGAAGCTCACTGTATACATCATCATCACTTTAAGAGTTAGCATATGCCAACGGCCACAGACTACATGCGGTTTCTAAATGGTGTGAGGAAAACGGATCAAAGGTCAATCCCAACAAGGCCTGTGTGATGTGGTGCTCTTTGAACAACTCCATAGTGAAAGCAGACCTTCCAGATAACATTTTCAATGGGCAGAACAATGAAAGGCAAGACAGGCTGAAGTATCTGGGAGTAACGTTTGATCGTGGGCTATCATTCAAGTATCATGTCGAACTGATCATACAGAAGTGCAAGCGAGGACTGGCAGCCTTAAAAACAATGGCTGCTGCGCGCTTGGAACAGAGACTATTGTTTCTCTTGTATCATCAGCTCGTGATTTCAGTAATCGAGTATGGGCTAGGAATACTCACGTTGTCAGTGTCATAATGTGAACGACTGGAACGCATTCAAAATGAAGGGATGCGACTAGTACGCGTGATACCCCCATTGTGACAATGAGATACATGCTCGGATTTTTGTCGATTAGATCCAGATATGCGATGGCCAAGGCAAAAGCATATATACGGGTAACCACCGACAAAAGACATCCCCTACATGAGAATGTAGCTGACATCAAAGGAGCAAGAATCAAGAGGGGGAATTCATGGATGGCACAGGCAGAGGCTACGATTGGTCAGGTGACCAGGGTTGAAAATGTATCCAAAGGGGAAGAGTGGAGTAAGTCAGAGGAGAACTGGATAAACTACCACCATGTCATCATTAGCCTTGGCAGAGAGTGCAGATCTTGGGGCAATGGAAAAGCAGATCTGGATATTAATCAGCTGATAAGTGATAATGCTGGGGATGATGACACTATTGTGTACACTGATGGGTCTGTAGTGCGTGGTGAGAAATCAGGATGGGGCTTCTCTGCGAGAATAAAGGGCAGGGTCGTCGCTGAACAGAGTGGAGCCTACATGACAGCAACCTCCAGCATGAGAATGGAGGTAGAGGCAGTTACTGCAGCACTGAACCGGCTATCTGAAACTCCATCAACCAGGGCAGTTATATTGTCAGACTCTCAAGCCATGCTTCGGAAAGTTCAGAACGG
>JAMPIV010005170.1:427500-516823 GCA_024509875.1 Oreohelix idahoensis | reverse complement strand
TATTGGGGTTAGGCAGTCACTCATAGATCCTTCTCATTCTACAGGCAAAGTAGTCAAATGCGTAACATTTGGCGGCACCATAGAGAAATACTCTACCGCTATCATTAGGATTGCTACTCCTTTCTTCACAGGAGATGTACACGCATGTCTTTTGCCGAATCCGATCGCTGATCTTATCATCGGTCGCATTCACGGAGTCAAAGAATGCACTCCGGAGCAAATTTCCATTTGGGAAAATCAAAATATGCAATCTGCTAATGCGGTAGTCATTAGAGCTCAAGCTCTCAATATGCCTGAAACTTCATCTGTTGAAGATAATGAAGTGCATAACCAAGATGATCCCTTGGTAATTTCTCGTGACTCGTTTATAAAACAACAAGAAGAAGATCCGACTCTTAAGAAATTCTTCACTCTTGTAACGAAAGGTGATCCGAATAAAGATTCAAATTGTAAATCTTGGATTACAATGAAGAATGGCGTACTTGTACGTATGGTGCAAGACTCCACTAAGTCAAGTCATTCTCAGATTCTTGTACCCAAGAATTTGAGAGTTAAGATCTTACAACATGCACACGACTCTCAGTGTGCTGGTCACATGGTTTTTCCCGTACAAAGTCAAGAGTTCTTGCGGCTTTCTTTTGGCCTTTTGTGAACAAGGACATACGGATCTATTGTCGATCCTGTAAAGTATGTCAAGAAGTCAAATCCAAAGGTCCTCGTCATGCTGCGCCTATTCAGGCTGCAGATATTCCTATTCGTCCATTCCAGAAAATGGCGATAGACATCATTGGTCCATTCAAGATCAAATCTGCTAGAGGACATCAGTTTATCTTAACGTGTGTAGACATGTGCACACGTTGGCCAGAGGCTATCCCTCTAAAGAGCATTACTACCGCTGACATTGCAGATGCTCTTTGGCTTATATTTTCTCGGCTGGGATTCCCCGGAGAAATATTATCAGATCATGGCACCCAACTGATATCGGATACCATGTCTCAAGTAATGTCTACTCTACAGATAGAGAGATCTTTGAGTAGCATCTATCATCCTATGTCCAATGGGATGGTCGAGCGACTAAATAGAACACTTAAGAACTTATTAGGGAAGATAACTGAGGATCATCCTCAAGATTGGGATAGGGTTTTACCCGCGGCCCTCTTCGCGTACAGAGAGGTCCCCAATGAACATACAGGGTTTTCTCCCTTTGAACTTGTCTTTGGCGCGCGACCGCGCGGCCCAATGTCTTTGCTGCATGATCTTATAACAGCTGACAATATTGACGATGACACAAAATCTTCTTACGAGTATGTCATCGCGCTGAGACAGAAGATTATCGAAGCATGCAAATTGGCAACGTCCTCTTCTGAATTTGCTAAGCAGAAGGCAAGACAATTTGCTAATAAGAAGAGAACTTTACGACAACTTTGTCCTGGTGACAAAGCATTTGTTTTGCTACCTTGTCGTGAAAATAGACTCCTTATTAGTTGGAAAGGTCCGTACGATATAATATCGAAAATTTCAGATGTTGACTACATCGTCGATATCAACGGGAAGCATAAAACCTTCCACATCAATATGCTTATGGAGTTCCATGAACGTCCTGACTATCTACAGCCTATTTTCCAGGCAACGGACGATTCTCATGTCAAACATGGTCATTACTCATCACTGTCTGTAATACAGGATGAGGAAACAAGTTTTTCGGATGTTAATCTTCCGCTTCCAATGATCCCACTTCATTCTAGTGAATCATGGAAAGACGTTACTGTTTCTCCTGATTTGTCTCTAGGAGAACGGCGACAAGTTTCGTCTATGTTACAAACATTTCAGGATGTCCTCACTGACATCCCTGGACAAACTCATGTCATTGAGCATGACATTGTTCTAACTGAACATACTCCAATTAGGGTTAGACCTTATCCTATCCCTATACATTTCCAAACACAGGTTGAAAAGGAGTTGGATGAAATGATAGATTTACAAATAATCGAACCATCCACTTCTGCATATTCTTCGCCGATGGTTATTGTTCGAAAAAAAGACAATAACATACGTCTTTGCGTTGACTATCGCAAATTGAATCAAGTTACGAAGTTCGATGCTGAACCTATGCCTTTGCTAGAAGAGCTACTTACTCGTCTTTCTAAATCGCATTTTTTCACTAAACTTGATTTGTCTAAAGGATATTGGCAAGTTCCATTATCCGAACGCGCCAAACCTCTTACCGCTTTCTCTACTCCCAGAGGCCTTTTCCAATGGAATTTTATGCCTCTCGGCCTTATGAACGCACCAGCTACATTTGTACGCATGATGCGTCGAATCCTATCGTATCGGTCAGATGTCATTGCTTATCTGGACGACATCTGTCTTTTCAGCGATACTTGGGAAGATCACTATTCAGGGTTAGTTGAATTATTATCAACTCTGCGTGAGTATAACCTGACAGCAAAACCATCTAAAGCTTGTATTGGCTTTAGCGAAATTGCTTTCTTAGGCCATCGAGTAGGTCACGGTTACTTGAAGACAGAAGACCATAATATCACTAAGATACTTAACATCTCTATCCCTAGGACTAAAAAGCAAGTGCGAAGTCTTTTAGGTCTCATACAATTTTATGGACGTTTCATTCCGAATCTGTCCTCTATCATGGCACCTCTCTCTACACTATTAAAGAAAGGGTCGCCTAACATGGTTCACTGGTCTCATGAATGCCAATCTTCACTAGAGAAGATCAAAACTATGTTTTCATCACCACCTATTTTAGTGTTACCTACAACAGATAAGACATTTGTTCTTCGTAGTGACGCTTCATCCACTGGGATTGGAGCGGCACTAATGCAAGAGTACTCTGGAACTCTGCATCCTGTAATGTATATATCCAGAAAACTTAATGCTGCAGAGAGGAATTACTCGGTTTTAGACCGTGAATTATTGGCAATGGTTTGGTCAATTCTCAAACTCCAAAGATTCCTTCTGGGCGCGCATTTCGTAGTGGAAACTGACCAAAAAGCTCTTACGGCTATCCAAAGTAAGAACTTGAAGAGCTCGAGATCAACTCGATACGCAATCGCTCTTCAACCTTTTCATTATTCGGTACGAGCTATCCGTGGTTCAGAAAATGTGATGGCGGACATTCTGTCCAGATGCCCACATGATGCCACTTAACTGTTAAATATTGGATCTTTTTAATATGTATAACTTTACAACAGTTATTTTTGTTTCTTTACTAAGATACACATTTGTAATTTAATAATAGAATGATGGTATCTCTACTTAGCGGTTTATTGATGTTTATTCACCGCTGTTCTTTGATGATTGTTTCTTCATAAATCATAAATTTAAGATTATAGTGTGAATTTTTGGTATGCATTGTATAATTACCAGAATTGTATTATACGTAGATCACACCTTCCTGGAAACATTTATTCGTAGTGAAACAATTTCTCTCAGATTTTGAGATATATTCTCACCGGTCATATTAGGAATTATAGTTATTCCTGATATTTTCATCTGCGCAGTATTCTTGCGTTGTGAGCCTATTCTACGTTGCTCCTAGATGTATTTAAAAAAAAAAAAAATTTTTTTTTTTTTTCCCGGGAGGTGTGGTAAGACTGTAAAGTGCAATCTTTACTATCTTGCAATATAATACATTTATATACTTATTATGTTCGCAAATATTTTGTAAACAAAGTATTTCCTTTTTTAAGTGCTTAAGGAGAAGTCATTTTTGAGTTACTTCCCTTGAAAGGAGTTCCGTCATCTTCGATCGGATTCCGCGGACGAATTTAGGCCTACTGCGATTTATTCTTTGGCTGGGTAGGAATAGATTGTTCTTGCTTCAGTAATCTATGGCCTGAATTTATACGTAGTGTTTGTATGAGTAGGACGAGTCTGTCTTATATATGGATATCTTTACATTTCTAAGTCGAACTATGTTGGTTGTCGCTAGAAAAGGTCAAAGGCTATGCAGCGGAAGTATCGCTAGCAAGGGGTGTGATTCATGGCTGTCATCCTGTCGGGATGTCGAATTTTGTTGTAGCCGGCTTTTTGCCGAAAAAGTGATCTATAAGTAGATGGGGAAAAGTGATAGTCATTTAGACATGTTGTATGTACTTTACCCCAGTGTTTATTCTCTTTTGCCAAGGAATGGCAAAGTTATATTTCGCATAGAAAGATAAAACCACAATTTATTATGAACTTGGGCTTCGCCATCGTTGTCGATAAGCAGATGCACAGTGGTACTTCTGAAAAGAATATTTATTCAAAGGAAGATGACATTCCTATGTATCAGCACTAGATTATATGATATTATTCAATTACCTCTATGATAGAAGCTATGAAGAAATGAGGACATTTTACGAATGACCAATTTTGGTCTGTATCCAATAGTGAGTGGAGCTCACGAGAGAAGCACAGCCATGTTGAAATCCATATACTTTGTATTTATCGAGTGAGAAAAAGGGATGCCTGTACTATCGCTCGATGAACCAAGAGATCACTGCTACATGTGAGAACCCATGTCTGGGATTCCTATATCTTTATGGAAAATATATATATATTGAACTTTACGTGAAGGGATATTCGCTAGACGAGGTTAGGTCTAGGAGCCTTCCTATATATTGGTTATGGTCTGACGTGCCCAGTCAGTAAAGCCAGATGATTTACATGATGGAACTCTGAATGCTTATTTACGAATGCTCCATTATGATATTTGCCAAGCATGAATGCTAACTTAAGATGATATTCCTGTGATCAACATTATGCTGTCTATGTCGACATTTGTTCCTGTAACCATACACGTACTGTCCAAGTGTGCGTCCCATTAAATGTTATAAAAAGACCACCGTAGTTCCAGTACTTCTTGAATTCGAACAGTGTGAGTATGAGTGATGTACTACCAACCTGTCAACTCTATCGAATCATTCTACCATTCGCGTTCTGACATTCATATACACACTCATTGTCTACACTCACATTCTTGTCGGAGCCTCATCACGTTCCAGGACAAGATGACCTGTATGACCAAAACTGTGCTGGGTTTAATGAGTTGACAATCGTTACACTTTACTACACCAGTCCCAACATCTACATTTATCAACTGGTGGACATTCACGTCATTTAACAAATAAAGCGTGATTTAACAACTACTGGCCAGTATGAGTATTAACAGATGGATCTCACTCTTATACTCAAGGGCCTTTTCACTCAGCTGTCTGAGTGTGAAGATTAGGTCTTGAGTACTTCGGTTTGCTCGGAATCCGCACTGGACCTTATCCAATTGTGGCTCAGCTAGGCGTCGGAGTCTCTGCTCTAGGATTCTAGAGTAGATTTTACCAGGGACACTGAGAAGGGATATGCCTCTATGGTTTCCACATTGTCGATTGTCACCCTTTTTGAAAATTGGTGTTATGATGGCAATCTCCCAATCCTTTGGTATGGTCTTGTTGCACCATGCTGCCTGTAGGACCTTTAAGAGTAATAGGTCGCCTGATGCTCCCATGTACTTAACCATTTCTGGTGTTATACCATCATGCCCTGCTGCTTTGCCCATCTTGATTTTCTCTAGTGCTGCCCTCAGTTCTTCCATCTTTATGTCATCTTCACCATCATTGGTTTTCTCTTCTGTGCTAGTGGTTATCATTTCTGATGCTTCATCATGCTCACCATCCAGGAGTTCTGAGAAATATTCTTTCCATCTTTCCATTACTTCCTTCGGGGCAGTAAGCAATTTGCCTTGCTTGTCCTTTATAAATTTGAGAGGGCATTGTTTTTCTTTCCTCATGTTCTTTAGGGTCTTATAGAACAATTTCTGGTTTTCTTGTGCATCTTTTTCTAGCTTTTCTCCAAATTCTTCCCAGGACTTCTGTTTTGCTGCTAGCACTTTGTTCTTTGCTTCTGTTCTGAGTGTCACATATTCTCTATATTTTTCCATTTGTCCTGTTGTGTTTTTAGCTCCTAAGTATTGTTTCCATGCCATTTTCTTCTCTCTTATTTTCTCTTTGACTTCCTCTGTCCACCAAGGTGTCCTCTTTCTCTGGTTCCCAAGTCGGACTTCACCGCATGCTTCTGCAGCAGCTGTCTTTATGATATCCTTGAATTTATTCCAGAGGGTTTCCAAGTCATCAGGTCGTTCTTCTGTGTTGCTCACTGCTGTAGCAATTAGCCCCTGATATCTGGTCTTAATTTCTGGCTCTCTCAGCTTGTAGGTCCTAATGAAGCAAGAAACACCATTAGAAAACATGGACTGGACATTTTTTTTTATAAAGTTTTGCCTCGTTTTGGCGAGGCGCGTCCGGTTCAACCTAGTCGGTTATATTAGGGCGCATGTCCAAATATAAAAGACCCATAGGTCTGAGGTTGATTAAAAATTGAATTAATGTTAAGAAGATAAGGGGCAAGAGTAGTTAAGAGGTTTGGCGTCCGCCTCACATTCTAAAGGGATCGGGTTCGCTCCTCAGTACGGGTAATATAATTGATGGACTTTTTGTTTTCAGAACTAGTGGATCCTAATGATGTCATACTTCCCCATGATCTCCTGGGTAGCAAGATAGGATGCCTAGCCTTCTTGAATAAGGGCAAAAGATACGAATTCCTGTGTGCATGTTGCATACGTTAAAAATCCATTGACAGTTGGAAATCGTAAAGAGTAGACCTTACAGCCACTGATCTTGCCAACAATGTAAAAATTAGGAAACCTATCCACCACATAAATATTACTAGAATCTGTGATTCCTGCGTACGCACATTGGGATCCTCGCCGGTGCTACGGAGTTCGTGCACTGTGCTGAGATCCTTCTTGTGTGATTTAAAGTAGGATATCGGGGCACTGACTGAGTTGTCCGTGTGCAATGAAGATAGTCCGTAACCAAAATCAAACTAAGAAGATAAACATTACGACATAATGGGAATAAATGAACCAGCAACAAATATTAGCAACAAAAGAAATGGTGCGTTTCTGAAATACCGTTAGATAATAATAGAGGCATAGGCGACCTACGCCTAGGGGCTTAGCGCTTTTAGGGGCTTCATGATCAAATATATGCTAGTCGTACAATAGGAATTTATTTTTGAAAAGGGGCCTAACAAGTTGAAGCTTGCCTAGGGCCTAGGACAACCTAAAACCTACACTGTCTGTCAGTATTCTGCGTGTGGAAAAGTGAACACTATAAGCTAGTGAGGTACAAAATTGAAGTTTCTGAAATACGTCCTAGAATGGGGAAGATTTATGTTGTAATATAGGAATCACTCATTCTACAAATATTTTTTGTGGTGGAGAGTTTGTAATTTTCTAAATTTTGCAAGGGCAGCGCCCTTATTGAAACATCTTTACGATTTCCAACTGCCGTGAAGTGAAGATTGATCAGAACAGAATTAAGGCGAAGTAAAATCGTGGTAACTTCATCACGTAAAACATATTGCTTCAGACTCCACTGATGTATGAGCATATAAATGCTTTAGTGACGGTTTCCATCAATGAAATCAACTACAGTAGCTTTATATGGAGCTATAAGAGAAACTGACGGAATAGAAAAACCAGAACACACGGTCTTTTTTTTGGACATGCGTCCTAATATAGCCGACGGATCCTCTGTCTAGGTTGAACAGGGCACAACTCGCCAAAACTAGGCATAATTTTATTTAAAAAAAAAAAATTAAGGAATGAAAACCCCCGCACTGAAGTCTTAAAGTATGATTGCTGGCATTATGTAACAAGCTATATTTGAAACACTTTTATTTGGTCACAAAAGACAGACATAGCTAAGCAATCATAAAAAATACAAACAGAGCAGGCGGGACATATGGCCAGACGTGACGAACAAATATTCAATGATAGTGCTGGATCACGCCCGCTCAAGCAGCTTAAGAAGTTGTCTCATCACCGGAAGCCACAAAATTCCCACGGTGTTCACCAACGAGAATCGACTGAGAGGACCAACAGCCAGCATCCAATATTTATACATCAGATCAGCTGACAAGTACGGTTCAGCCACGTTCACACATTAGTTCTAGCTGAGCAAAGGGGGAAAGTGATGTCCCCGTCTGTTACAAGTACTCTAGACAGCAATTTCTGGGTGAATTCTAGCGAGAAATAAAATGTCAAAACAGAATGTCAATCTCGATGTCGTTTTTTGACTTTACTCTTCAGACAGTATACGATAATATATAAATATATATATATATATATATATATATATATATATATATATATATATATATATATTTACATAAATATATATATATATATATAGATATATATATATATATATATATATATATATATATATATATATATAATCAGGACTTGGATCGTGAACGATTAATTAAAAGATTAATCGGTTAAAATATTTTAAATGATTAATTAATAAAACAACTTTTAATCGATTAGTCAAATTTTAGCAATGTTTAATGTTTTGGGCTTAAATGCGAGAACATTTGCTATGTTGGATGTTTGTGATATGGAATTTGGCATGTATGGTCAATAAAAAAAATATTCTGTGGTTGTAACTTTTCAGTATTTTCATTATATTTTCAAGACGATCTTGCCTTATAACAAGTAAAATAAATAAAGTCCTTAGTGATTTTAAAAGAATGTTATTGATAATTAGCCAACACCATAATTCCCGCCGTAAGTACTTCGGTCGGTCGGTTGGTCAGTCACGTTTTGCACACCGTCATTTGCGCACTTTTTTCTATTTTCGAGAGTGTACATTAACTTTCAACAATAGCTAAGGGGGTGCAACTGTGGTTGAAAGTTAGACAATAATTGTATTGTTTCCCTTTATATGTACTCACGCGAAAATAAAAAAGTGTGACGGTGTGAATTAAATCAACAGAAAATAAAGTTATTCTTCTGTCCAGTTTCATTCGGGAAACGGATTTAACTCATCATTTTTCTTACAAATAACCTTAAAATGTAAGTTTCTGATTGTTTCTTCAAGACAAAATTGTAATTTAAAGTATTGCAGACTTATTATTATGTATCAAAATGATAAGATGGCTAAAAGGAAGAGACGATCGCGTCATTCACAGCGAGCAAACAGTTTGATTATGGAAAGAAGCCAACAACTTGAACTGGAGACAGGAAGATGCGGAGATGCAGATTAAATCAACAGACAACCAAGATACTCTTCTGACCAGTTTCATTCGGGAAACGGATTTAACTCGTCATTTTTCTTAAAAATGCAATTTTTTTTATTGTTTCTTCAAGAAAAAATTTTAATTTAAAGTATTGCAGACATCATTATGGATCAAAATGATAAGATGGCTAAAAGGAAGAGACGATCGCGTCATTCACAGCGAGCAAGCGAGACTATAGAAGAAGCAGCAATGTAATACGTGTAACAGAAGCAACACACTATAATTAAAAACCTTCCAATTTTGGCGGGTTGTTGCTAGTTGTATTATAATATTCATTTAATAAACAAACATGAAACGAAAAGTATGTAGGTGCTGTAGTTTCTGTACGGCTATAAATAATAAATGGTAAATATATCATGCCAGCAATTGAGACAAACTTGGAGAAACAGACAATGATATTTAATAAAGAATACAAAAAGCGTTATCTGTAATGGAAAATGTATGGAAATCAAAACAAATCAAGTCCAACATTAAAATCAGAATCTTGAAGTCATATGTAAAGTCAGTCCTATTCTATGGCTCTGAAACATACAGAACAGCAAAGACAATAACCAAGGAATATACAGACTTTCATAAATGCGTGCTTGCGTAGAATGTAAGTGATGGTAATAGTATCACAAGATAACCAACGTACTACTGGTGACAGGAACCAGACAGGTGTCAGTGAAATAGGAGATAATACGAAGACGTTGTCGATAGATAGGACGGAGATTGAGGAAACCTGTTGATAACATTGCAAGGCTGTTGATAACATTGGAAGGCTGTTGATAACATTGCAAGGCTGTTGATAACATTGCAAGGCAGTCTATGTTTTGGAACCCCCAGGGTATTCCAGGTAGAGAAAGAGACCGAACACAGACGTGTCATTAACGCAAGAGACGGTGTCGGAGGTCCATCACAGCTAGCCTTTGATGCGGAGATGACGCTTGATATAATCTGATATTTGTGACGTGTTAAAAAGCAAAGGCAACGTCAGTAGACACATTAATTAATTAAAAAAACCAGTTTGCTTCTGCGTGAAGTAGCGAAAGTGGAAAGTCAGACGTGGCCTGGGTCGGTAAAAACTTTAAATACTGCTCTAAATACTTTAAATACATTTCCTACTTAGCCCTCGCTTTCTGTCCTTTCCCTGACGAAAGCCTTGTGGCTGCAACGTTTGTTATTTCCTTTCTCTTTTGTACTTGTAAGACGAATCACCTTTTATATTTTTTTAATTGGTGTTGTTGCATATTCACCCACCCCACATCACGTCATACTGCAGCCCCCCTAATCTTCATCTAAATGTATAACACTGTAACGTTTTTTTCTGTAATGTGCATTTTAAATTTAAAAAAAAAAACTTCGAATCACTTAAGGCCTGTCCAACTCGGTCGCAGATATTTCATTTTTCCCCCTTCGTTCTCGACGGATCTGTGTTTATTTTTATAAATTGGGTGTGTGCTCACCTATGGTTTGTCTAATCTCATTTACTGTTCTGTCAAAACATTTCAGTTTGTAAGAAATGTGGACCTCGCGTTAAAAAACCCCCAAAAACAAGCAACAATACAGAAATTAAATTCAAATTGCCGAGAATTCCAGACATGCGAGAGGCCATTAAGAAAAAAGAAGAGTGGAAGCAAATCTTGTCTGCGGTAAACAAAAATCTTAAGGTCCTGGAACAATGAAGAGAAGGAAGAAGAAGAGGTAGCAGAAGAGAAAGAATAACAAAAGAGTGGATGCATTTTAAAATACACGTGTGTGATTGTACGTCTTGCTAAGTGCTTGTATGTGTGTAAATGAGTTTAAAATGGCGGATATAAAGCAGCGACACCTGAAGAATGGAAACAAAAGAACCTTATTTCGTACTAACTCCAGAATGCACACAGACAGGATGTCGTAACCGAATAATACTAGTGATTGACCAGTAGAAGATGGCCAGTCTTCAACATGGTTAGATCACCGGTCATTCTTAGCGAAAGTGGCTCCTTTGACACAGCCATGACAAGAACGCTACCACTAATCAAATCTGGTACAGAGCAGAAACAATGGCAGTAGACGACGGAAACACGGTCCAACTTCTCCTGTGCCCTTGTCACAGACAGCCAATATTGACAAAATGAGCTAGTCATGGGCCGTCAATATTCACTTTATGAGCTAGACACAAGTCTATCAGCGGACATTTATCCCGAAAACTATCTCATGAAAGAATATGTCAACCTTACTCTATAGCATTGGCGCAGGAGCTGAGATACAATCAAACAAGGGGAGCTGTCTGGTTTGGGAATTCCCATTTATACCATTTTGGGAATACCACTCTGAAATAGTTATGGGCGTTGGGTCAGTGCTTGGACAAAAGATGTCTTTTAAGGAATATAAATAACGTCAGACCTGGTTTCGTAAATCGAGATTTCGCAAATAAAAGATAACCCAAATGCAGTTATCTGTCTTGATGCTTCTCAAATACTTACTGTCATAGTGTCCCCTTCTGTCCGGCTTCTCTTCACGTCCGGACTTCTAACAGATAATACGAACATCTTCGCCATTTCCTTGTCAGTGTTCACCTTAATCAAATAATCCAAGAGCCTGCCACAGTCAGAAATGTAATAGATGCTAGTCATCTAAACTGGACAGGAAATCGAGGTAAAGTTAAAACGGGTATTTACTGATGACATGGACATCTTCTCAACTTCTTTGACAATGTTGACCTGAAGTAGTGTAAATCCAAAAGCATGCTACAGATTTAAATCTAGTAGATGTCAGCCAGTTAAGCCGGACAGCTGTCGAACGTAAAATTGCAACAAAGTCTTAGACAGCTAGCTACATATGAATGAAATAATCGACGAAGGAAAATTATTGATAATTTAAGTCAATGCTTCCCTGTCGGCACCGGGTGTCCATGAGGAGATAAGAAATAAAATGACTGTTTAAAAAAAGGCATATTGCACGAGGTTGCTAAGATGTAACTGTGCATTGACTTAGCAACCACACTATGTAAAAGAAGTTGCTACATAAATCACCATTGCAAGAATACATAACATTCTTTCTCACGGTTTCTGAATATGGTCTAACACACTGGTAGCTTCATGATCTCTAAGGAATGAGCGAAAGGGAAGGATGGAATTCGAGTGATTGGTGGCTTCATACAATTTTTGTTGTAAGAGAGACTGAACAGGAAAGCATAATCTAAAGAACTGCTAAACAGGATCAATTTCTTGCTTTCTTCGTTCTGGCGTACAGGCCACTGATGGCAGATCATCTCGTCCTAGGCGAGTCTGTGTTTTTCCCTTTTTTGGTTTAAACAAATTTACGATTGTATGGCAGATTTGACTTGTCCGCCTAATTTGTAGTCCTGTCTCTAGACACAATATCTTAATAACCAATGACCTTCCAGTACCAGACAGTCCGTCTTCAACAAGGTTAGGTCACAGATCAATTTAGGAGGAAATGGCTACTGTGATATTGCCACGTCCATAACGTCACCACTAATCAAATATGGCGCACAGGAAAACAATGACAACATTATCAACGGTTAACACGAGTGGGGGTACTTGTCGCCAAGCCATTTCTTCTTGTCACCATCGGCAAATATTGACTACGTAAGACACTCAAGTCTACGAGCGGATTTTAGTTCAAGCTATTGCCAGGTTGCATTATCTGGCCATCTTATTTCATAACAGAAATACTGTAATAGCTTTATACAACGGAATTCAGATTTTAAAAAATTTTATTGCGACATTTCTATTTTGAAAATGTTGCCTCAAACATTTCGCACGATTTCGCACTATTTTAGAATGCCAGTGCTCATCCGCGCCAAAACCCTAATTTGAAATGTATGTCTGTACAAGCCCCAAGTCGGATGCCCACTTTTACAGATTACGTGGAAAAACCTTTGAACAATATTTGTAATCAAACTGATTACACACAAATATGCAGGGGATTAAGAAACAGTTTAAAATCTGTGAAAACAAGGCCAGGAGCAGAATTCAGTTGTGACCTAGTACAGACGACATGAAAAAATAGAATTAAATTGAAGAAATTAAAACAGGCTTAAAAAAACATACCAGGCTGGATTTAGCCATAATTTGATCAAGTAAGCTAAACAGTGGGGATCCCGTAGTAAGATCTTTGGGTAGTAATGGTTTAGGACCACTAGACCCAGTCGAGCATGTTGTAAATGATGATCATGGATGGTTACTTTGAAACTATCACACCCAGTCGAGCATGTTGTAAATGATGATCATGGATGGTTACTTTGAAACTATCACGTCATTGTGAAGACGAAATTGCTACATAAACCATTTATGCAATAGCCCATGACGTTTTATAGCGCTGACTTTCTGCAAAGGACTAATGCAATGGTGACTCGATGGCTAACGCAGTGGTAAACCCATAGATATTGTTGTGGTGAACGCATATCCTTCCAGGTATTAACCTCTCCAGGTTAATAATTTACTAGACACAGTATTAAGGTCTTTGTCTTGTGTGGACTGACCTATACTGTATAATAGGGGAACAACAGAAGTGATTGCGTTATTAATAGGCTGGACTGCCCATGGTAAACTTCCGGTGTTATGTGTTGCGGGTCGCACTAATGACCCGTCATCGAAGCATCATTTTTTGGTGATGCCTAGATGGCAAGGAGGATAGTGTGATTCGCTTGCATAGCTAGGCGGGGTTGTCGCACGGAAGGTCCTGGGTTCGAGTCCTGGGTAAGCCACTCACGTCTGTTGTTTTTCTGTTGTTTAATTTTCTACTTCTTTATTTCTTACGAGTGCCTGAAAACACACCTTTATGTTTATCTAATATTTATATACTGTTTACAGGCCTCTGGTTTCCCTTCCTTATGTGTTATAACTGTTTAGCAATTGTGTTGTTGACTTCTATCCATAATCAAACTGTTCATGCACACCTTCATTTGCGCATTTTTTCTATTTTCGCGAGAGTACATATAAGGGGAAACAATACAATTATTGTCTAACTTTCAACCGCAGTTGCACCCCCTTAACTGTGGTTCAAAGTTAATGTGTAACCGCGTATACCGTGAGTCTTCAGATGCAGTCTATATTAACATTTAAAATAAATTTTTATAGAAACAAGATAAAAAATCTTCATGCAGATGTTTAATTAGGCCAGTTTAGCTTCAAAACGCCACGCATTTATTTAGGCTAAGCTTCGCGTGTATAAGTGCGTTGGACACGTGATTTCCCACCAATGGTTAGGCTCAGTCCTTTCTTTCCCCGGAATGAACGAGAGACGAAGCCATTTTTTTAGAGCAGTCATGAATTTAGAGCGGTCGAGAGAAGACATAATTCTTCTTGCTCAGTGATATTCTATTAGAGGAGATTGACTTCATACAATTAATGCAACTGTGTAATTTCGAAATGTAGAATGTTAATATTTTGTGAATTCACGAGAAACGTAAGTAGTGCCAAAAATTGCATACAATAACTGTTAGAGCCCACAGTCATAACTGAAACAGAGCTACGCTCGAAAACTGGGTAAAGAATTGTAAACCCAGGCATATATCAGAACCTTTTACCAAAGATGAAGGTCCTTAAGCTGAGAGAACGTCAAACTAAGGAATACTAATGAATAAGAGAAAGTTTGGCTCTTCATTGAAATGAAGAGATAAGAAAAACGTCGTGAAATCTAGACTACATTAACAAATAAACGAAGGAACGCTAGAAGGATAGAGGAGCCACGCCATGTTTTTGCAAGTTGGAAAGATCACGAGATGCAATAAGGAATATTGCATCATTAAAATAATGCATTGACTTTTTATGCTTGTTTATTAAATGTCAACATGCTATTATGCAATTTGGTGTGGTTACCATTTGACTTAACCCAGTTCTTGTTGAAAATTGAATAAACATTTGTTTCATTGAACACAAATGCTGTTGACGAATCATATGTTTGCAGTCGGCTATCATACAAATTATTAAGGGATCATACCAAAGCTAATCGCTGCAGGTGCAACACAAATAATAACCATCTGCTCTAAAAATAAAACATCATAGAGAATTATCCCCGAACCTGGTTAAGTCCTGTAAGACTGTAGAGAGAAATCATCACCTCTAGCAGGCTAGCTAGTCATCAATATCTAATACTCTCGATTTGAACAGCAACCCCCACTACCCTACACGGCCACACATCTCAATTTGGTGCCGTATGACCAGTCCTCAAGAAAAGAGCAGAAGCATTAACGAAAGATGGACCAATTAATGGAAAATTTCCAGCAACTAGGGGTAGAACAGGAAAACAGATCTGCACAAGCACAACCGCTGCAGCCCCCAGTCAATCCAAATATGGAAGAACCCACATTGATAGCGCTACAGCGCTTTACTGAGAACTTACAAAAGAATAGCACTTATGCAAAATTATCCCAAGTCAGGTCTATTGTACAACCATTCGATGGAGACAAGAAGAAATTCAGAAGATGGTTAGCCGACATGGAGAAATTTGCGGCAATAGCAGAGGCAACAACTGATGAAGAGAAAAAGAAAATCGCTCTGCTAAGCTCTGATTCGTTCGTGACTGATTTTTTAAGAAGGAGGTCCCAGCAGTACCCCACAGTTACTCAGTATGATTCTCGCCTAAGCAGTCGGGAAATTGCAATGCTCGAGGCGATGGAAAAATTCAAAGACCTAGCAAAGCTATTCTGAAAACATGCCCCTCAAGTCTTCAATGTACATGCCATCCCATGTACGGTCAACGCATATGTGAAAAAACCTTTTTAACAATGTACTAACTTTCCTCATGTACTCTATTTTCAGTTTTTGACAGTTCAAATGACTTGCTTACAGACTAAGATGTCAAAGCCTCACTGAGAAGGTTATTTTTTCCAGCCTTAGAATACTGATGCCAGGGGAAAATCAAGACCAGCCCACGGAGGATTTCTATTAGATATATTATAGTGTTGTGAAATAAAAATGAAAAAACAATTGATAACACACGGTGTTACGAGTTTACAGACACCCTTATTAGTCAGACAGTTTTTGATATTTAGAATGTTACACAACCTTACCTATAACACATGTGTCACACTATTCTGTTGTAACATGGATCTACACTTTTGTAACTGATCATATTCCACGCTCCATTCACCAGACTTCTTGTCCTTGCAGATCCAGAGTCCTGTATTTTCGCATCTTAGTGCATTTTCATGCAGACACTTTACACCAGTAGTTTTTTTTCTTACCCCATACTAATATTTCTTTGATCTAAATTATGCTAAACTCCTTTATTTATCACCTTGATCAATCATACTGTTCATACTATGACATCTCTTAACAGCATATTAATTCATACCCAAAACTAGTATTGCATGTTATGCTATTTTTCTCCACAGGATTATTTATTTTCCAATGTACATTATTATTTTAGACCCAGATGTATATTAGTACTGTCAAGATTTTAAAACATTCTCCTAAAGAGATTCCATATCCCAACCTTGACTCTCTATAGTAAGATTTTCTTCACACCACTGTTACAACATCTTTAACTTACTATTTTTCCATTCCACTATATTGAGACGACATTCTAGACTTGTGATCTTTTCAATCCCAATCATATTCATTCCTTGGAATTACAATCATGTTGTAATCAGGAGATCCTTGATGTACCCTTTCCTCGCCACTTATTGACAACAGATACTGCTATAACATTCATTCTATTCTAACCTAAACTATTACTTACAGCCCTATTGGTTAGGATTTACTATTAGGAATGTTGATAGTATACCTAGTGTTTAGTGAATTGATTTTTATCATTCTTTAGTACTTGTGATACAAAAAGAAAAGAAATCACAAGAAAACAGAAAAGAAATGGAAAAGAGAAATGAAAAAAAAAATGAAAAAGAGACAAAAGACATAAAAGAAAAAATGAAAAGAAAAATGAGAAGAGAAAACATTCTAATGGTCTTATAGGATTGCTATATGTTTATATGCCACCCTCACACATTTTGATGATGATAAGCCAATAATGTAAAACATTGACTGCCCTGAGGTTAGCAGCCGACATGAAGGAAAAAGAGAAAAACAAATCACCATTTCAGAGTGAGAAATTAGTTTTTACTCCTACTGCCCATTACCAGTCATACCCCACCAGCATGATCTCTGATACTCCAACAATATTTTGTTGATACTGACTATCACAAGTACCCCAATGACATTTGCGCATGCTGAATTTCTGCAAATGAAGAATCCCTTCAGAGCATTAGTATATGCTAACCCCAGATTGAACAAATTGCACCTATTTGTTGATGATGCCTTTGCCCATGTTAAAGAAATAGCATTTGCACATGCTGACCTAGCAAATGAAATACCCCTTTACAGCATTTGTATATGCTGAACCCACATTGAATACCCCATTACCGGATGATAACCACTAATGACACATGAGATGAAGAAGCAACTGGTTATGTATGATGAAGATGCCATTTTATATTAAGGTGAAACTTTATGTTGTCACAGCTGAGATTTTATTGTAATGCTTATGCACAAAATCCCCCACATTAACATTGGAGGAGCAATAATCTTAGTCTTTCGTGGATACGAGATAAGACAAGGAGAAAATAGAATATTTTATGAATACCATGGACATGGAACAAATCAGAGCAGATGATTGTTGCACACATGAGGACCATATTTGAAGTCATTATTGAAGGATTATCAGTAGACAAGAGATAAATAGATTATGATAATCCCATGGAACCACAGGTACTAGGGACACAATGGAGATTAAATAATGAAAAAAAAATAATAATGACTGAATAATTACTACGCCCAGAGGTAAGGGAAATAGAGATACATCCGCATTTTCGGAGAAGATATCTCTTTGATTTTTGCTCATTGCCTTTGTAATATGAACATGGTTGTATAACAAATGACTATTCCTTATCACGAATTACAGAATGTTGTAAGATAGTTGAAATAAATTGACGATTTAATATACTCATAATACACCCAGAATTACAAGAGAGAAAAAAAAATAAATGATTGATGAAATTGGACGTACTGAGATTTGCTCACCCCGAGGATATTGGATAAAAAAATAATGTTATCCCAAGGACAGACATGTCACAGATATATCATGGAGATATTATGACATAAGAAAAGAATACCTAGATTGGAAATGCAGCAAACTTTGTCAACGACACCATGAAATAGACCCCCGCCCCACACACCTAAGAATTATAACTGACGGACGGGATTTTTGTATTATAAGTACCATAAGTCACCCATCTGGCTGTAGTCAGCGGATGTTACAGGCACCACATAACTCTGACTAACCTTCGACCTGCGAAGGCAGAGTTGGTGTTGAAATCCTGAAAATATGTACAAAGGTATATTACCTCATATTGCAATAAAATTATGAAAGTTTTGTTGATGTTTACAAATGATTAGTCGATGTGTTGTTGATAGAAATATAGTTAGACGTCATACACTGAAGGTCCATACTCATGAATTCCCAGTATAAACAGGAAGACTAGGAAAGGTGCACTCCTATAAAATATTTGGAGCACCACATATATATGGAGAATATGAGATTTATGAAAATAAAAAAAAATATAGGAAATACAAAAAAGGTATACAAGGATAAACAAGTGATAACAGATACATATTGTCAAGGATACCCAGGTTAATTTCAAAAAAAAAAATAAATGAACAAGTACAAGTAATGAGATTTTTAATCATTTTATTTGGTACATTGTAATTGCTTATCAAAATAAATTTTTACATTGAGGTTTGAAAATGATTATGTACAGGTCTGAAATTGTTTCCCATATGCAATAATAAATAAAAAAAGAAAGCATGATGGATCACCACGGATAAATTAACTGACTTATACAATTGGATCGTCATTTGCAAAGATGATGTGGATATTTTGAAAAAAAATGGGAATACTTTCTACTGCAATATACATGGAGTGCTTACTCAATAAATAAGTTAGGACCAAAACTTATTAGAAAACCAGGAGTGAAAATAACATAAAATTTTGAAACACTCGGAGGACACAGAGATAGAATTAGGTTTTCCCCCACAATGTCCAATACAGTGTGTCAACTATATTGTTGGAATAACATGCATGTGGATTATGATAATGAAATAGGATATTATTGTTCATGTTCCCAATGTTGCCACTCCCCATATTTTTGAGTGATGACTTAATGAATATTTTTGTTAGTCAGGGTTGCCAATTTAAAAATGTGATGAAGAATGTTGAAAAATGCTGGATAGTTCAATTTTTTTTTGAAGTTGATGTCCATCCCTAAGTTTTTATAGAGAAGTTGATCTCACATAGATATAGGAACCCAGTTTAGGAATTAGTTTACATTTTTCCGAATTATTTTTAGACTTAGAAAATTTTTTTGAACTTTAAATTTTTCTGAACATTTTTTTGAACTTAAGAAATTTTTGGGATAAATTTTTTTAAGATTTGATAGTACACAAATGTCTCCCTACGGGATACATTTGCAGGGCCCCGGGATCTGTATGTAACCGCGTATACCGTTAGTCTTCAGATGCAGTCTATATTAACATATAAAATAAATTTTTATAGAAACAAGATAAAAAATCTTCATGCAGATGTTTAATTAGGCCAGTTTAGCTTCGAAACGCCACGCATTTATTTAGGCTAAGCTTCGCGTGTATAAGTGCGTTGGTCACGTGATTTCCCACCAATGGTTAGGCTCAGTCCTTTCTTTCCCCGGAATGAACGAGAGACGAAGCCATTTTTTTAGAGCAGTCATGAATTTAGAGCGGTCGAGAGAAGACATAATTCTTCTTGCTCAGTGATATTCTATTAGAGGAGATTGACTTCATACAATTAATGCAACTGTGTAATTTCGAAATGTAGAATGTTAATATTTTGTGAATTCACGAGAAACGTAAGTAGTGCCAAAAATTGCATACAATAACTGTTAGAGCCCACAGTCATAACTGAAACAGAGCTACGCTCGAAAACTGGGTAAAGAATTGTAAACCCAGGCATATATCAGAACCTTTTACCAAAGATGAAGGTCCTTAAGCTGAGAGAACGTCAAACTAAGGAATACTAATGAATAAGAGAAAGTTTGGCTCTTCAAAGCTCAGTGATAGAAAATGTAGAGATTTAATAGTTACTTCACAGCGTGCTGGAGGAGAGTAAAGACAGACTTATTTACGACAAATCGTGTCTCTCAATCTTCTCTTTCACTCTCCTGGTCAAACAATTATTTGCCAGTTTTCCAGACTCGCATCTGCGCGCACACCGATTCGGTGTTTTCAAACACACACACGACGTTGATACAAACTATATTAAACGAATAGGGGAAAAGTTGGGCTTTGGGTATATCCAACACACAGAACTAAATGAGTTTATGTGATTTTATTCACTTTAAACATCAATCACTAAAAATATCAGATATTACATAAATTATCATAAGTACACAAAAGCAAATAACAAGTTTGGGAGGGGGTGAAGAAGATTGGTATCGACTAAGCCCTTCCCGCTCATTAGACAAAGACAAACCCAGTCCAGAGATAGATAATATCAGGAACACGGGTACGTTAACCTAACAGTAAAGTTAATTACTCTGAAAGAGGTGTTACCAAGTTAGGTATAAGTGATAGAAAAAAAAAAACCTGTTCTTCCCAGCTGTTCTTCCCTTTACTAAGCAAATGGAAAGGAGGTGGTTTTAAACAGAGTTAACAAATTATTAACTATCCCACTTAAAGGAACAATGTAGGGTATACAGAAAAGATATATGTTACCAGGTAAGCAAGTTAACAAAATGGTCACACAAAAGAATTAATTTCCTGTCATTCATACACGCGCTAGCAAAGGCCTTCACTCATCTTGCTCTCACTTACCGATTGTGAAAAAATCTTGCACTCCATAGAATAACACAACAGCAGTTACACCTCAACTAAATGTATGAGTGTTTGTTCAAGTTCTAGCCCCAGATTATCGGGTAGGCGGTCAGCACATACAGAGGTCGGGTAATCGCTGGAAAATGCGTCTGTAGTTGTGTCTCTTTTCTTAATAACAGTTTCTATGGGAGGGCACGGTCTCTGATACCGGGGTGAGGATGGTGTGGTCTATTTGACTATGCCGCGGATAATAAAATTCTTACGCGTGCTGGTACACTTTATCCGTGAGGTATGGTTTAAGTCCAGTGAGAAAACTAGTCACATTACTGTTCAGGAAATTATGAATTATCTCTCTGTGTCAGTAAACTAAAAAAGCTCGGGCCAGTGTTCTTCTTCCCGTTACGACTTAAGTTGTTTGATGGTGCGTTAAATTTGTCTTTGGGTGTGCTTTCTTTGCTATAAGTTAGATAGCGGAATTCCAAACATAGAATCGCCTCAAAGATTAAAAATTTACACCGTCTCCAAACAAGATCTCAACAAGTTCTGCGTCAGGGGAACTCTACACACTGTTTATGCTTTGCTTTGCTTAGATTGATTTCTTTATTGCTTTCTTAATGCTGGGATCGCACAGGTTACGATCACTCTGTATGAAAGAAAAAAAAAACATGTAATATACCGAAAACAAATAAAAAACTTTCTAAAGCGCGATGAATTTCCCGTTAAGCCTATTATATATATGCTCGCGTATTTAATTATGTATTTAATAAACACTGCGCGAGTTCTAGCTAGGACTTAACTGAATTTATTAATTATAAATTCCTTCGCGACTTTAAAAGTTAATTTAAGCATCTATTATCTTTTGAAATAATATAATAGATAGATCATTATATTTAAAACTGGAACTCTTGAGATGGTTTAATTAAATAGATTTAAATTAACACAAAATCCCTTTAAATAGAATGGTGAATGACTAGACACTGATCACTTTACACAATATATATTTTTACCGCTTTTGCACAGAATTAGAAAATCACTGCAAATATATATAAAATCCAGGGGAAAATCTATAACAAGATTTCAATAAAGCTAGTGCTTCTGTTAAAGGTCTGGCCAGCGAGTGATAACGTGTTAGTTCTACATGGTCTATTTAGCTAAAATGAAAATGTATGGGTGGGACATGATTAAACTTGACAGCTTATTTGATCTCACGAACTTTTGGGGATCTGACCGCCAAATCAAATAGTAAAAAGCTATGCCTCCCCTGGTCTTCTTCGTATTACCGCGCTTTTGCTGGCGTTTTTATGGCTTTCCCCCGTTGTGCTTTTGGTTCCTCGATTGACACCGAGACGCGAAATTAGCGGCAAGCAACTGCGTCTCGTATCAGGGAAAACTACTGTCTGGTTGTTTTCCAAATGCCGATAGTTCTAGATAAGGATCTCCACGCCCTCGGTTTGGATCTGTCTCTTTGATCTTCGATGTTCCTTACTAATTTCCCGGTTTTCTTGGCGATTTGGGGTTACATCCTAATACAAACTGGAAGTATTTAATGTTAGTGGAATGAAAGCTAAAACAAGGTTAAAAACACCTTCTATATCATGATCCCATTCAAATTTTTCACTTTATCTAACTACGCGGGAAATTTGTTTTGATGTATATACTTTTTGTAAATAACCAAATCAAATTATTCATAATTTTGACAACTTTGACCTGATTGGTATAATTTAATAGGGATTGACACAAAATCTGGTATCTTTACAAACTATTTGATCACTTCCTCTGTAAATATTTACCGCTTTCTACGAAGAAATTAAGCCCCGAAATTCTGGCTCGGTTTCTGATTCACAATTTACTAATTTTCACTAATAATGCTTAATAGTAAAGGGACTGGCCAGCACGATTGATCCTTAAGTTTAAGGGTGATTGTCATTTAACGTACTTTGACAGAATGATACGAGTGTCTGTTTTGACCTGATAAAAATAAAAGACCTAAATTGAGTTAGAATAAATCTGACCGCCAAATCAAGAGTATAAAAGCACCCCCCGGTCTTCGTCGTCTTGTTCGTCGGTTTGCTAACTAAACCAATGTTCCGTCTCCGCCAGTTTTCGCGTCTTCCACGATGAACACCAAAGACGCGGAAATTAGCGGCAAGACAACTGCGTCCACTATTACAGGGATAACTGTCGTTTTTGATTAAGAAACTACCCTAAAATCCCTCAGGTATGTCCTCTTTGATCTTGGTCGCTCAGTTACATTTGTCATTGGGTATGCGTTTGATACGAAAATTAGCAACTGAATGTCCTTAGGGAAAAGAATAATTTAAAGATACTTATCACAATGACCGATTGAAGGTGGGGGCGGATTTGCAATCTCTTTTTCAATGCCCCTATGAGAATGAACGTTTTTGGAAACCATCCACTTTTAATTTTTTGTAGAGTTCAGTTTTGACAATGAATCCACCACCGCGTAAAAGTGACCAAACCCATTACCCCCATATTTTTCCAAGGATGAGTGGTATCTTCATTTTTGTTTGTCTCTTTTAGACTAGAAAACATTTTCATGTTTCAATTTTAGACATGGAGCCTGACCTGATTGGTGAACTTTAGGTGATGAGTTGGTATCTTCAGTTTGCTACCCTTCCTCAGACCAGTTTCTAATCCAGGAAATCAGCCCCGACATTCTGTCTTCCCGGAATATATTCCACTTTGAAAGAATAAACGCTTAAAAGGAGGCCCAAAAACGCATGATCCTAGCGTTAAATTCTTTATTGGCACCAAGAAATGCTAACGGAGCGTGGTCTGTTTGCACCGTGAACGATGTACCATAAAGAAACTCATGATGGCGTCTGATACCGTCAATCAGAGCAAGACATTCCCTTTCAACTACGCTGTAGTTCCGTTCCGCTTTATTTAATTTCCGACTGCCATAGGCAACTGGAAATAGCATGTTCAGGTCACTGTCATCGGCTTGAAGCAGTGGTGACCCGATGCCCTGACCTGACGCGTCGACTCTCAGTACAAAAGGTTTCTTGAGGTCAGGCAACCTCAAAATGGGGTATGCAGACAACTGTCCTTTCAAAGTGCTATACGCGTGTTCGCACTTTTGATCCCATATGACCTTATCAGGACAACCTTTCTTTGTGAGGTCAGTCAGAGGTGCCGTCAGTCCGTTGAAGTTCTGGATGTACTTCTGATAGTATGCACATAGCGATATGAAGGAACGTACGTCTTTCTTCGTTCGGGGTCTTTTTTGCTGCCACTATTTTCTCCACGTTCTTCTTAATAGGCCAACTGCATCCGTGAGAAATAGTGTGCCCCAGGAAGTCTAACTGTTCAAACCCGATGAGACATTTGCTAGGTCTGGCTGTGAGACCCGTTTCCTGTAGTCTCCTGAGGAGCATAGCAACCGTAGCAATATGTTCTTCATAGGTTTCCGATGCAATTAAGATGTCATCCATGAAATTATGGATATGGGGACTTTGCAAAGGTTCTAGAAGCTTCCTCATCATCCTGGTGAACACTCCTGGTGCGTTATGCAAACCGAACGGCATCACGTTAAATGTGTAATGTCCTTCACTAGTGCTGAAAGCTAACAAAGGTTTAATTTCCTCCTTGACTGGTATTTGATAATAACCTTTACTGAGGTCAATCTTGGAGAAGATCTTTGCTTTGCTGAGCTTGGTGAACAACTCAGAAACAGTTTGGAGAGGTTCGGGCTGGAATTCCGTTACAGCGTTTAGCAACCTGTAATCAATGCACAGCCGAACTTCCTTATTGGGGCTTCTGCAACAGCACTACGCTCGAGCTGTAAGGAGATGTAGACTCACTGATAATTCCTGCCTGACGCAGCTTGTCTATTTCTCCGCGAAGTGCATCAGCTTTAGCGTACGGGATGGGGTAAACTCTGGTTTGAACAGGGGTCTCGTTTGTTAATTTCATATCAAATTCAATGAGATTTGTTCGACCAGGTACATCCGTTAAAGACTGCACTGTACTGTTTTAGTAGAGCCCTAGTTTCTGTTTGTTGTTCTGGTGAGAGATTGTCGCCGAACTTGACATCTTTAAAGGATTCTGTGGGTTGCAGTGGATACTCCATGCAACCATCATCATCTTCCTCGTCTTCCGTTGCTATGGCGACAGCCAGGAGATGCTCGGAGGATGGCACCGGTCTTTCCAAATATTTCTTTAGCAGATTTATGTGGAAGACCTTCTCCTTTCCTTTGATGGAGATCTTGTAGTTGGTACGTGAGATCTTTTTAAGGACGGTAAACGGTCCTTGCCATCCGATGCGAAGTTTATTGCTTCCGGTTGGAAGTAGCAATAGGACTTTCTCCCCTGGTTGTAGTTCTCTCTCTTTTGCAGCTTTGTTGTATCTTTTAGTAATTTTAGCGCGGGCTTTCTTAAGGTTGGTAGTAGCTAGATCCCATCCTAGCTTTAGCCTTTCCTTAAGCTCAGATACATACTTGCTTGCAGAGACGACTGTCTCGTCAGCCTTCTGGTCTGTCAGGGACCGAAGTAAGGCTTCTAGTGGCCCCTTAATAGGTCTGCCAAATAAAAGTGTAGCTGGCGCAAAAACCCGTAGACGCTTGGGGTACCTCTCGGTAGGCGAATAAGGCAGCCGATATATATTGGTCCCAGTCTTCCGGTTTCTCCTGACCCAGCTTACGTAACATCATGGTGAGGGTACCGTTTTAAAAACGTTCCACGAGCCCATTTCCGGCCGGATGGTAGGGACTTGTGTGGATATGTTTGGCCCTCAAGATCTTAAAGATCTCCTCCATTAACAGGCTACGGAATTGGGATCCATTGTCCGTCAAAACTTGTTGAGGGAATCCCAACCGTGTAAAAATTTGCACAAGGGCTTCTGCGACATGCTTGGAATTAGTGCATGGTAGCGGTACGGCTTCGGCCCACATAGTGCAAGTGTCAACTAAGGTCAGGATGAACCTGTTCCTTCTTTTGGTCTTTTCCAGAGGACCAATAATGTCGACAGCAACCCGTTCAAATGGAGTCCCTACTATTTGGCATTTGCCCCATAGGTACTGGGGGTGTCAAGTGCTTGGGTGCTACCCGTTGGCACTGGGCGCAGGATTTCACATACCTGACAATGTCAGAGTTCATTCCTGGCCACCAATAGTGGTTTTTTTTTGCTGAATAGTGGCGTTTTGTCCCATGTGTCCGCTAAAGGGAAGAGAGTGCCCCATTTCTAAGATCTGGTTTCTGTACTGCGTCGGTACTAGGAGCTGGTTATTCCCCGTGTCCGGGTTGCCCGTTCTACGATACAATACACCATCCTTAGAAAAGATGTCTCCGTTGTGTCTGGGGTCCTTAGCCATGGGCAGTTTTTTTTTAAAGCAGGGCGCCAGAGTAGGGTCCTTTTTGTTGCGCCTCCTTCAGTTCATTCGGCAACAAGTTTGGCGCAGGCTCCCCTCTCCTTCTTCTTGGCTCTGCTTGCCCTCTGCTCCGCTGTGTTTACCGCTGCCACAATCGGCTCCTTGAGGGTTAGGTCTCCCAATGAACACATATCTACATCCCAGGATAACTGGGGGATTCTGGATCATCCATTATGGCCGCTTTAATAAACCTTTAATAACTCCTCTGACAAAATCAGAGTGTATTTCTACCAGTGCGATAGGAAGCGTTTGGGTGCATCACTCCTGAAAACTCCACTAAGTTTGACGGTTTCCTGTCTGTCTCCTGACCGGGTTTGACTTTGTGAGTGGCCTAGCGACTTGCCTTTTACAATGGAAAACTTAATCCAGTGTCATCCCAAAAGACTTAGTATGTGGAGTACCTTTACATCCACTCCGGTTGAATGGTGGTCCCGTTTTGAGAATGCACATCCCTCTACCCGAGTGTAGTCCAAACATCCATTTACCTCTTTGCACTAGAATTGGAACAAATCACCTCTCAATTATTTTCATGTTGTGACCCCTTCACGATTTTTGTTATGAGTTTCGGACTCGGTTCCATAACATTAGGTTATGCCTGTAGGCTTGTCTCTCGACTTCATGCCTGAACAGGTGATATGGTAGTGGGTTTTATGTTTCAAGTTTGCGATAGGTTTTGACCTTGGGGGAAACTGGGTAGATACACTATCTCGTTGGTTATAATGGTTGTTTAGAAATAATCCTGTTCTAGATAGACACCGTAAGTTTGACAATCGGTTTTCCCAGTGACCTCAAGTGCCACGCATTCCTGACGTGGTTTGATGTAGGGGCTTCGCCACTCCTGCGGAGGGGTTGTTGGGGGGGTCTGTATAAGTTTCCTGATAGACGGTTTCCTTTGTCTCCTGAAGAAAACAAAGGGTTGGGGTAAAAATAACAATTTTGTGTTTACAATAATCCACTGTCAAAAAGGGACAAGTTCCCCGAGTGGTATTCGGGTCCGTGAAAATTACAGTTCCTCGAGTTGAGGGTTGGTTCCCCTCAGGTTGAGAATCACTGACATTGACTCTACCTTTCGAGGCTGTATGCAAACATCCAATGCGGTTTGCACCGGTTTGTTTGCCCTGATCAGACGTTCCTGGTGTAGGGGTCTTCCCTTTTCCTTGACCTTGGTGGCCGCGCTGCCACGTAGGCTTGTTGGGTTGATCAGAATTGTTGTTGGGGGGGGGTATTGGAATTTTTTGTAGAATTTCGATTTTTCCTGGGGGGGGTTTCTGGGTATTGTTATCTCGTTGGTTATAATGTTGAGGCTGTTTCTCAAGTGGAGGAAGTGGAAGAATAGGATGCCTGCTCTAGATTCTGTTTTCGAGATGGCTCATCGGTGGGTTTACGTTTAGTGCTGGGAAGTTCGGCCATTGCATTGCTATAGCGTTCGGCTTTATTGAGTATGTCTTCAAGCCTGACTGCCCCCTGTTCCGCCAAAAATCTACGTGTTTCATTCGACAAAGTGGATTTTATCTGCTCCACAAGAACAAGTTCGAGGAGTCCCTCATATGAAAGAGGTAGGTCAGATAATTCAATGCACTTTGTCAGATAACCCGTGAGACGTGAAGAGAAACTGTGGAAATGGAAATTTTTTCCGTGCTCTCTTTTCGGCTGTTTCTGAAACAACTGCAGAAACTTTCGGGCAGTCATCTCAAACTGCTGTAGTAAGGCCTTTTTCAACATGTCGTAATCATGTTGATTCGGTCCCAGCTTTGTGTACACGTCATAAGCATTGCCTTTCAGTGACGTTGAAAGTTTGAGCGCCCAGCGGGTACTCTCTCTAACCCATAAAGATTCGCGAGTCTCTCGAATTTTTCTAGGTAGCTGTCAATTTTTTCGTTAGGGCTAGGAAAAGATTCTAAAGAAAACGACATAGCAGTTAATTGGGCAGATTGAGTACTGGAGAGGTCCATTGATTGAGACTGGGGCGAAGACGGCTCTCCGTTAGTCGAAGTAGAGGCGCCCCGACTCTCTAGAGCCTTAAGCGCCAGTTGATGCTGTCTTTCCTTGTCTCTCTCTCTCTCTCTCTCTCTGCGAGTTTCCCATCTCTGCTTCAATTTTCTTCTGTTCCAAAAAGACGTTCTTCCGCTTCTTTCTTATCTGCCCTCTCCCTGGGCTTCTCTCCTCTCTGTTCTTTCTTTCTCTTTCCTTCCTCTCAGCTTCTGCTCTCTGTTGCTCCGCCTTCCTCTCAGCTTCGGCTCTCTGTTGCTCCGCGTCATATATTTCCAATTCCTGGTTAATAAACGCGTTTGCAGCTTCTGCATCTAATCCTGCCTCTTTCGCTTCCAGCCTCAAGATGGACCTCATCTTTATCCTCTCTGCCATTGTTAAAGAATAAGATGAAGTATGCCCAGAGAACTAGTAAGAAGAAACGCGAAAGGGAGGAACTCTGAACCGCTACGAGAAAAAAAAAACACAAGTATAAATTTACCTGTGTTACCTCCTACCTGTACTGTGCAAACTTATCGCTGCTATTATCTGGCAATTAAGGCTCTAAACGCAAGCGACTATGCCACTAAATGGTAAGTTACACTGGAAAAGAATCTACTTTTACTAACAGTAGAAAAAAATTTATATTAAAACAATTTAAAAGGAAAAAAAAAATTTCCCCCTAAATTTTAAATCTCTGACAACAAACTCCGTCCCTAAAGTCAATTATTGAGATGAGACGTTGTTAACTTAATTTTTAAAAATCAGAACAATCCGTCTTTAGCTAAGCTCAACTCTTTTTGACTTCAAAAACCTTAGTGACTGTAAAACAATCACGCAATCCCAGCAACTTTTATAAAGAAAGAAATATAATTATCTCCGCCAGAGGATAATTAAAATAGCAAATATATTTGTTTATCTGTACTTTCTACTGCTGTGGAGAGAAAACAACCTGTAAATATGCTGTGTGGACAACCCAAATACTTAAAGAACGTTTGTCTAGGGGTGTAATTATTTATTTATTTCCCTAATTCACAAAGACAAATCATTCACACTCTACCTAGTTAGACCCAAACTAAATCAGACTCAAAATATCTTTAACCCGGCTATGCGATTGCCTCAAATGTAGCTCAAGATCCCAGAACCAGCCCACAAATATGTGTGCATCAAATGTATCTCAAAATTATCCCAGACGAGCCGGCCAAATATTGTCGTAAATTTATTTTGAGAGAAAAGAGTCGTAGAAATAGTGGTCCGGTTTAGAGTGGAAAATGATGATGGAAAGCTCAGTGATAGAAAATGTAGAGATTTAATAGTTACTTCACAGCGTGCTGGAGGAGAGTAAAGACAGACTTATTTACGACAAATCGTGTCTCTCAATCTTCTCTTTCACTCTCCTGGTCAAACAATTATTTGCCAGTTTTCCAGACTCGCATCTGCGCGCACACCGATTCGGTGTTTTCAAACACACACACGACGTTGATACAAACTATATTAACGAATAGGGGAAAAGTTGGGCTTTGGGTATATCCAACACACAGAACTAAATGAGTTTATGTGATTTTATTCACTTTAAACATCAATCACTAAAAAATATCAGATATTACATAAATTATCATAAGTACACAAATGCAAATAACAAGTTTGGGAGGGGGTGAAGAAGATTGGTATCGACTAAGCCCTTCCCGCTCATTAGACAAAGACAAACCCAGTCCAGAGATAGATAATATCAGGAACACGGGTACGTTAACCTAACAGTAAAGTTAATTACTCTGAAAGAGGTGTTACCAAGTTAGGTATAAGTGATAGAAAAAAAAAACCTGTTCTTCCCAGCTGTTCTTCCCTTTACTAAGCAAATGGAAAGGAGGTGGTTTTAAACAGAGTTAACAAATTATCAACTATCCCACTTAAAGGAACAATGTAGGGTATACAGAAAAGATATATGTTACCAGGTAAGCAAGTTAACAAAATGGTCACACAAAAGAATTAATTTCCTGTCATTCATACACGCGCTAGCAAAGGCCTTCACTCATCTTGCTCTCACTTACCGATTGTGAAAAAATCTTGCACTCCATAGAATAACACAACAGCAGTTACACCTCAACTAAATGTATGAGTGTTTGTTCAAGTTCTAGCCCCAGATTATCGGGTAGGCGGTCAGCACATAAAAGGGTCCCGTAATCGCTGGAAAATGAATCTGTAGTTGTGTCTCTTTTCTTAATAACAGTTTCTATGGGAGGGCACGGTCTCTGATACCGGGGTGAGGATGGTGTGGTCTATTTGACTATGCCGCGGATAATAAAATTCTTACGCGTGCTGGTACACTTTATCCGTGAGGTATGGTTTAAGTCCAGTGAGAAAACTAGTCACATCACTGTTCAGGAAATTATGAATTATCTCTCTGTGTCAGTAAACTAACAAAGCTCGGGCCAGTGTTCTTCTTCCCGTTACGACTTAAGTTGTTTGATGGTGCGTTAAATTTGTCTTTGGGTGTGCTTTCTTTGCTATAAGTTAGATAGCGGAATTCCAAACATAGAATCGCCTCAAAGATTAAAAATTTACACAGTCTCAACAAGTTCTGCGTCAGGGGAACTCTACACACTGTTTATGCTTTGCTTTGCTTAGATTGATTTCTTTATTGCTTTCTTAATGCTGGGATCGCACAGGTTACGATCACTCTGTATGAAAGAAAAAAAAACATGTAATATACCGAAAACAAATAACCTTCTAAAGCGCGATGAATTTCCCGTTAAGCCTATTATATATATGCTCGCGTATTTAATTATGTATTTAATAAACACTGCGCGAGTTCTAGTGGTTAAAAACACACATCTATAAAACTAGGACTTAACTGAATTTATTAATTATAAATTCCTTCGCGACTTTAAAAGTTAATTTAAGCATCTATTATCTTTTGAAATAATATAATAGATAGATCATTATATTTAAAACTGGAACTCTTGAGATGGTTTAATTAAATAGATTTAAATTAACACAAAATCCCTTTAAATAGAATGACTGAGCTAGACCACTGATCACTTTACACAATATATATTACCGCTTTGCACAGAATTAGAAATCACTGCAAATATATATAAAATCCAGGGGAAAATCTATAACAAGATTTCAATAAAGCTAGTGCTTCTGTAAAGGTCTGGCCAGCGAGTGATAACGTGTCTAGTTCTACATGGTCTATTTAGCTAAAATGGAATGTAAGTTGAGTGGGACATGATAAACTTGACAGCTTATTTGATCTCACGAACTTTTGGGGATCTGACCGCCAAATCAAGAGAAGAAGCCGCCCCCTGGTCTTCGTATCCGCTCGCTGCTGCCCGTTTCGCTTTCCCCCGTTCGCTCGGTTCCTCGATTGACACCGAGACGCGAAATTAGCGGCAAGCAACTGCGTCTCGTATCAGGGAAAACTACTGTCTTTGATAGCGCCGATAGTCTCCCCTAAGATCCCTCGGTCTGTCTCTTTGATCTCGTGCCGCCTACTAAATGAGTCCCGGTGGAATGAGTTCTGGCAAACGAAAAGTTACAACAAATGTTCAGGGGTTCTAATGTTATGAAAAGCTAAAAGTCCCTTTAAATCATCCATCATATCAGGGAGAATTCACTTGTCAAACTAGACGTACGTCACAAGGAGCCACGCCATGTTTTTGCAAGTTGGAAAGATCACGAGATGCAATAAGGAATATTGCATCATTAAAATAATGCATTGACTTTTTATGCTTGTTTATTAAATGTCAACATGCTATTATGCAATTTGGTGTGGTTACCATTTGACTTAACCCAGTTCTTGTTGAAAATTGAATAAACATTTGTTTCATTGAACACAAATGCTGTTGACGAATCATATGTTTGCAGTCGGCTATCATACAAATTATTAAGGGATCATACCAAAGCTAATCGCTGCAGGTGCAACACAAATAATAACCATCTGCTCTAAAAATAAAACATCATAGAGAATTATCCCCGAACCTGGTTAAGTCCTGTAAGACTGTAGAGAGAAATCATCACCTCTAGCAGGCTAGCTAGTCATCAATATCTAATACTCTCGATTTGAACAGCAGCCCCCACTACCCTACACGGCCACACATCCACTCCCTCGAAAATAGAAAAAAGTGCGCAAATGACGGTGTGCAAAAATGTGACTGACCGACCGACCGTCCGACCGACCGAACAAATACTTACGGCGGGAATTATGTATTTTGATGATTATATCTTCTTCTTCAGTCAGTGGCCATCACGCCTAGTGGCGTCTTGTAGGGCAGCAACAAACTGTCCCCATTTTGCTTGGCCGGTGGCAACCTTTCGTGCTGTACCCCAACACTAGTTCATGCTTTGAATCTCAGTCTCCACTGTTCTCCGCCAGGTTGTCTTTGGTCTGCCCCTCTTTCGCCGTCCTTCTGGGGTCCATAGCATAGCAGTTCTGGTGATGGTGTCAGGATCGCTTCTGAGGACATGGTCAACCCAGTTCCAGCGTCTGCCTGCAATGATGGTGTGCATTCCTTTTTGACTGCATCGTGTAAGTAGTTCCTGGTTGGAGATATTATTCGGCCAAAAAATTAGAAGAATTTTCCTTAGACAGGTTGTGTGGAAAGAGGATAATTTGAACATTTCCTTTTCTGTTACTCTCCAGCACCCTGCGCCATAGGCAACTCTCGTATAATCTTAATTTGGCGTTTATGCTGTACTGAGAAGATTTCCAAATGTTGTTGGCTTCATTCATTCTGTTACTGATGTTTTGCTTGTTCCGCCGTCTGGTGTTTCTATGCTTCCTAGATAAGTAAATGTATTTGTTTGTTCCAGCATTTGGTTCCTTATTTTTATGGACTCACGATTTATTGCAATGAGTGTCATAATTTCTGTCTTCTTCAGATTGATGTTCAGTCCCACGTGTTGACTGTATTTATTCAGTCTGTCTGTACTTTCCTGGATCTGCTGATGTGAATGTGAGAGGAGCACAATATCGTCTGCGTATTCTATATCTTCCAGTGTGGTGAACGTTGTCCATCTTATTCCTCTAGGGATGTATATTGTATGCGAGGCAAATAAAAATAGTCTTCATTAACGTTAACAGTTATCATTTGTTAAATGACGCTAAAAACTACAATGTTCTCGATAGCTACAAAACTATAAAATAAAAACAATCATTTTTTTATTAACATTAAGCGTTAATCTTTATCTCCTGGACAAATTAATTTTTTGAAAAGTTGAATTAGTTGTAAGACAGAGGATCGCTTCCATTATATATCCTCATTCACTGCTGCTCACAAGTCGGACCTTACGATTATGAGGGCAGAAAACAAGCAGCCCACACTTACTTGTGTTGGTGGTAAAGATGTGACAATTAGAGCGGTGTTTTACACAATTGAGGTTTATCGAGGTATTGCCTTTTTCACACGCATATTTGATTTGCAGTCAATTTTTTTCTACCGATTTCAGTGTATTTCAGTAATTATTCAACTCCAGCTTAAATTTGGATATTTAAATTGGCTTTCATTCTCCATTTTTCTCTAAGATTTGATCGTTCCTGCTAGCCCAATGTTTTTCAAACTCCAGATCATCTACAGTACTTCGAAGCTAATGATGGCGATGAGGGAACTGTTTGTGACGATTGGTGTAAAGTCTCTTATTCCGGCATTAATTCTTTAATTCGAATGACAACTACACATAATTGCATACTTATCTCTGTCTTACTGTTCATATGTTGTAGTTGTACTACATGACTTTCAGTCCACAATGCACATTGACGAAGATGAAAAGGTTTAAAGAAAAAATATCTCCATTACACGCGAAATACCCTGCCTCTCTTCCCCCCTCCCCCACCCCCACCCCCACCCCCGACATTCGGGAATTTTAAAACTATGAGAGAAATCGGAGTCGGAGGAGCCTGTAACCGACTCTGACTACAACTCAGGCCTTTCACAAAATTACCGACTCCTCCACTCCAACACCCGACTACACTACCATGGGCAGAAGTGGTTGAAAACAGAAAAAAAGCCGTACTGACATGAAAACTGGACCAAAAATTATCAAAGCAAAACAATTCGTTTCTGATATAAACACTTCAAGAAATCTGCGTCATCAGAACATCAGATTTATTATATTTGATGTAACTGCTTAATTGGTTTATTCTTATAAATTAGCTTACTGAGAGTTTAATTTGATATTCTCATTTCATAAAACGATCTAAAAGCACGGAGTCATAGCTCACAAGTGCCACACTTAATATAATGAAGGCAGGAATTTATTTGTTTATCCAAAAGGCCATCAAACTTTTCCGCGGGAAATTAGAGAAAATGAGAAGAGACAATGCTTTAATGGAAATTAATTTAATTCTTAACGTAGCTCATCCTCCTGACCTATGCTCCGAGTCAGGCAGATATTATTCCTTTCTTATTATGCAAATGTGAACTTTGGCTCGATGTCAGAGCGTACTAGCGGCAATTATGTAGATGTAAAGAGTGATTAGGCCAGAATCTTCGGTCTCTCGGGGACGATGCTCATAAAAATGCATTTTCTTTGGTCAACTCGTAAATATCTGATGCACAAACGATAGCATAATTATTTAATTGAACGAGTTTATGAAAAGGAAATGATAGAAAGATGTATAGAGCCATAATTAAAAAAAAAAAGAAAGACGAAGTAACTTAATAGATCATCATTCTCCCTTCAACTCTCTATTGCCCGTAAACCTTCAACAAATTTATGTTAAGTCATCATGTCACGTGCCATCAGGTCAAGGTCTTTCCATGCTTTCATTATCAATTTCATTTCTGTCTCCAGTTCTCTTCTCTGGTTCTCTTCTCTGTTTGTTTGTTTTTATCTCCATCTACGTCTCTTACCTTGAGGATTTCAGACTAGACTGCCTTGTAATGCTAACTGGTGTCCTCAATGTGTGCCCTTTCCACTGCCAGCATCGTATTTTCACCTCTTGTTCCACTGGCATTCGTTTGGTTCTTGTCATCAGTTCAACTTCTATGCACAGTCATGTGAAATGAGATCCTTGTTGGCAACAAAACCATTCATCATTTACACTGATGAAGCATAGAACAGTTTGGGCACTTGGTTAGACTGTAACTTCATCATCTTCTGCAGGTGTCGGCAACCTGCTGGTCTATCGGGTCGATCGGGGTCTTCAGTTGGCCATAGCTGATGACGTGGTAGATCATTAGATGACGGAGTAGGAAAAAAAATAAACAGTGGGACAATTTGGCCTAGTCCTCTCCTGCAGGTATTTAAAGCTCGGAATCCCCAGGAATAAAGATACTTTGTTCTGTGTTCCCAGCGAAAACCCCCAAGCTGGCTTAATGAAATGTACTTCATTAATAAACTACATCCGATGTAAAATCGATCTGTTCTTTGAAGTGACGTTAACATTCGGTAATTTTTTTCTAGCATATTCCACAGCGCATTCGATGAGATTGCAAGAAGGAGATCGTCTAGCACAGATTTTCTTCTTCTCGTTCACTTTCAGACGTTGACTTGAATATTTTCAATGATAGCAGAAGTCAGCTTGACGCTGTTGGTAGCTCCGTAGAGGTTTTCCAGGAACGGTACTGGTGATGGCCATACACGCTTTCTCTGTTCTTCATATATTGGGTACCTTTGAAGTAGAGTCTGGCACAGTTGAAAGTTACACCTAAGGCTGCACTTAATCCAGATTTTAAATAATCTGAATCCTATAAAATATTTGTTTTTCAATGTCCGTCATTAATGAGCTCGGTAATTCTAAAGTAGATTCTCTACAGTTCCTGGGTTACCGAACAAAGATCTGTTGTAATAAAGTCACATGGGCAAATGACGTCATCAGAACTGCCTTCACTTCTTTCTTAGTAGGAAATGGATATACATCATTAGCAGGTCGTGAGGAGTTTGGTCTTGATTCTAACCTAAGCTGCGTTTACTAATCTAGGTTGACAGTCAAGTTTGTAAATAAACATTAGCAGTCAAGTTTATCAAATTAGTTTTATATCAAGTCTGTCAATCAAAGCTGACAATCACGTTTAGGAATCAAAATTTACAGTAAGATATATTAATCTAAATTGACAGTATTGTTTGTCTACATACGTTGACATCAAGTTTATCCAAACAAACTGACAATTAAATACTAACAAAAGTTGTTTCACGCCGAGGGTGACATGTAGGGAAATGAACGTTAGCCGGTACCACCACGCGACATGACAAACAATCAGACACACATACACAAATTTGACGTTTCGAGAACACTAAAACCTGCCACTATACGTCATTGTAAAAAATGGTTCCTACTTCGGCTCTCAACCCTGAAAGTCATGCAAGATCGGGATTTTTGTGTGATAATAAATTCAAAAATGGTACACGCGAATGTATATTTTATTGCATTGTAATGGAACAACTGACAACGCCGATGGTCAAAGTCATCATTCAATACCTTTCTCATTTGCGTGCATGAAGATACCACTGCACCTGGTTATTTACAGGAAGTCTGCACCAAGAATTCACATACTCTTGAAGCTGTGGTTTCTGTGGTAATTTAAAAATAAATATGATGAGGTTCCCAGCGCCGTGCACAACCTCTAATTAGTTGCCTTTTACGACATGCCTAAGGGTGAAGTATACCTATTCTTTCTTTGTCTCTACAGAGAAACTCGAAGGGTATAACTCAACATTTTTAGATGAGATAGGGAATTGACCAACAAAATACTTTCCTTTAGTGACATACTATCGACTAGAGTCGAGTGGTAGAGTGGCTAGAGAGAGTCTTCTCGAGTTGAAGTTACTGGGTATCGAAACCTGGCCACGAGGAACAGAACAGCCACTCCCACTTCATAAGGCTGTGTGCTAGTATAGTGTGGTCTCTAGCACTTCACTCCGCTCCTGCAGTTTCTGCTGTGGGACTGCCTTTACCTTTTAGTATCCGCTGACAAGTAAATAATTTCGACTTACTTAGTCGTTCCTCTTCTACCCTGGGGTATAGAGGTAACAAAGATAGACATTATCGTGAAAGACCTCAGTTACGACACTTGAAGAGTATGATTATTTTGTAGACCGTTTACGCGTTGTAATAATTTAGAAATGGAGATAAGGGACATGTAAAGGAGACCACAGATCAAAACGCAGAATTGATACCAAGAGATCTAACCGGCCGAGGTAACTGGGGTACATCGAGAAAATGGAGGCTGCTAAGAAAGAGACAAGTTGTCGACCAAAGGGAGGCTGCTAAGAAGAGACAAGTTGTCGACCAAAGGGAGGCTGCTAAGAAAAAGACAAGTTGTCGACCACAGGGAGGTGTTAAGAAAGAGACTAGTTGTCGACCAAAGGGATGCTGCTAAGAAAGAGACTAGTTGTCGACCAAAGGTAGGCTGCTAAGAAAGAGACAAGTTGTCGACCAAAGGGAGGTGGTAAGAAAGAGACTAGTTGTCGACCAAAGGGAGGCTGCTAAGAAAGAGACAAGTTGTCGACCAAAGGGAGGCTGCTAAGAAAGAGACAAGTTGTCGACCAAAGGGAGGCTGCTAAGAAAGAGACAAGTTGTCGACCAAAGGGAGGCTGCTAAGAAAGAGACAAGTTGTCGACCAAAGGGAGGCTGCTAAGAAAGAGACTAGTTGTCGACCAAAGGGAGGCTGCTAAGAAAGAGACAAGTTGTCGACCAAAGGGAGACTGCAAAGAAAGAGACAAGTTGTCGACCAAAGGGAGGCTGCTAAGAAAGAGACAAGTTGTCGACCAAAGGGAGGCTGCTAAGAACGAAACAAGACGTCGAACAAAAGGAGACTGGCAAACAAAGACACAAGATGAGTGAACATCGAGACAAGGGAGGCTGCTAAGAAAGAGACAAGATGAGTGGATGAATTTAAAATTGTGGTACCTAGAATAGGACGTCGAACAAAATAAGATCACATGACCAAGCAAATGCCCTGGAAGAAGGCGGAAATGGGAGAACATCATGGAAATACACTGTAGTTGCTGCATGACGTAATTGAATAGAGAGGTCGTCAAGAATACAGCACAGTATGAAAAAAACAAAACAAACAAACAAAGAAACAAACGTTTCAACATGGAACCAGACTTCTAAGAAAGACGGAAAAGATGACAACAGAGAAAAAAGTTTATTATTCAGGTAAAGAAGCTTTAACATTCTCAATACTAACTCCATTTTCCCAATATACCTCAATAGGTGTGTAACAGGATCCTATATATAGATTTATATATGTATATCTGACAGGCGGACGGACTGACTGACAGGGAGGTAGATAGAGAAATATAAGGAGCGGCAGACGTATAGATAAACAGATAGACAGATACACAAACTGAGGGACATACAGATATATAGACATATAAATATATAGGCAAATAGTTGGGTAGACACAGAAATATACTGAATAGAAGGATAGACAGACTACCAGACAGACGCACATACAAATACAGATACAGTCAGATAGATAGATAGATAGATAGATAGATAGATAGATAGATAGATAGATAGATAGATAGATAGATAGATAGATAGATAGATAGATAGATAGATAGATAGATAGATAGATAGATAGATAGATAGATAAAAATGCTATTCCCTTTATATTATATCCAAACTTTCTAAAGTAACCAGTGAAGATATCGTATCCTAAACTTATATCAAAGTTAAATTCTCTTACTTCACCAAAGCTTAAGCTTAACCTTATTCATCCATCTCTTACTCCCCTTTACTTGTCACTTCCCACGACTTGTCTATCTAAGTTTTACTTCTTATCTGTTGAGTTTTTCTTGCGAATCCTGTTAAATCTTAGACGAGAAATTCAGAACATTTTTTCAGTTATTGAGAGATAATGTATGTCCTATAGAGACGTATTTTTAAGATATTTGTCGTCTATTAATTTTTGTGAAAGTTTTAGCGAAATGTGGGGCCAAATTTTGGCGAAAATTATTTAATGTGACACTTTCAACGGCCTACGGAAGACTCAAGTTTTTTTAAAGACAGGTTAGAGATAGATTTCTGACGAGTTTGTTTTCTTTTGGATAATTCTAAAGATTTTGTTTACGTCTACGCAGCGTGTGTGTGTGCGATTTTCTGTATGCTCCTGCGTCAGATGAAGAGAAGGAGGTGTAGAAATAAGACAGAAGATAAGAATTGACAATACTGTGAAAATACCGGGAGAAAGTGCGAAAAACGTAAAACAGATGGATGGAACAGGACATAGAAAGAAGAGAATAAAATAAACAGTAACATGAAGTGAGTATAAGTGAAAAATAGAGTGAGATGGAAAAAGAGAGCAAGAGAGAGAGAGAGGAGAGAGAGAATCAGGGTGAAAGAAAGAAATAGAGTGAATTAAAAAGAGATACAGAAATACGTTATAAAATACAAAAACAGAATAGAGAAGGAGAAACAGTGAAAAGAGGAGATACAGATTTTAAAAAAATGGAAAAAAATAAAATAAGCAATAACAGGAGAGACATTGAAAGAAGTGGAGAGAAAGAATTAAATCAGTTGTTAAAAAATATATAAGGTGCAATTTTCAATCACCACTGCAGAAAGGAAAACAACAAATGATCGATACGAATCACGCACACCTAAGTATAGACCAGCTAAATATAGATATAAATCATAGACGTGGAAACTCACAGCCCATGAAATATTCTGCCTGAGAAGGTGACAAATACAAGGTGAGATATACTCGAAATGATTAATAAAAATGAAAATGCAAGGATTAATTCTTGCTTAGAATATATCATTCACAATGGGCAAATACATTCTTCTTCTTCTTCTTTCGTTCGCTTGAAATATATTGTCTATATCTGCAATGTTGTTTCTTGTATAAACTTCACTGTCTTTTGTAGTTCATACAGAGGTCCGTATAGTTTTGCTTCCAGTGTTGTTTCTCTGGGCCAGTGGGTTTGCCTCAGTATATCATATTCGTGGCAGTCTTGAAGTATGTGCTCTGCAGTCTGGGGAGGCAAATAGACATATAAATATACATATAGTTCAGACATTAGAGGTTCACAGCAAACGTTTAGCTGCAGGGGTAGGTGAAAGAGGTCTAATAGCTGCCGCAGTGTATGATTTACTAAACAAAACTTGGCCTGAAGGGACAGTGAAGAATAAGGCAACAAAAAGATTGCAGAAAGTTCATCGCGCTGGCTTTAGAACAACCTCAACCGGGCTACTGAATTCAGGAAAGTAATTTATTTCCAACAACCAACTTCTTACCTTCATAACCGCTTCACATTGTTAAACAGGTAGCTCCACAGCAGATACTGCTGTAGGGGAAGTGAAGTGTTCGAGACTTCACTATACTAGGTGCAGCATCGAAAGGTGGGGTTGACCAGTTCCCTTCCTCGCTATCTTTTCCTGCCCTAACAAGAGAAAAGGCAGGTACCGATTTAAGGCTGGGTAGACTGGAGCGAGACGATACCGTGAATCGAACCCGGCTCCTTTGCCGCAGAGACCAGCGCTCTAACCACTCTGCCAGTCGGATGCTCACGTTGGCAGAATGGATAAAAACAGAAGTAAATTTGGAGCGGGAAAAAACAACAGGCGTCTGATATCATGATCTAACTGGGCCTGCACCCCTTGGAGTATAAAGGAGATAATAAGGGCAAAACACTTGTCTGACGGAGTGGGCGACTTCTGATGATGAGATTACCTCCTGTTGTAACGCTGTATATAAAGTCTCCTATCATTATCAAGCTACAGCGGATGAAATGCTCTGGATACTTGAAGGAGGCATGGGTTCTGCTTGATTAGCAATAGCCCAAGTAGAATGAAGGAAATCAACCCTAGAAACACAAGCATTTAATAATCTCAGTAAATGTGTGTATATTTTCAACATTTCTATTTAAAATAGCTATATCTCCAAATGTTCTGAAATGGCAATGATAGCCACTGGGTTGGTTATTGTGGATTTCGGATGGCCGAGACTCAGACAAAATCGATATCATCATATTTTACAATTTTACCAAGGTCACATGAGTTAAGAAAAAAAAGTAGAATTTCAAAGTAAACCATGCGCATATCGGAACATTAAGATTTTTATATTTTACGAGCAAGCAACCTGCCAAAACTGACCCTCACGGGGGGGGGGGGTGGGGGGGGGGGGGGGGGGGGGGGGGGGGGGGGGGATAATTATACTACTTATGGCCAATGGTCAATGTACCGTGACCAAAAAAAAAAAAAAATTGAAAGTACTGCGTGCCTTTTTTTCATGGGTCTTCAATTAAGCTGTCACGATGCAATATACAATGTTTTCGTATGTCCCCGAAAATGCACCCTGAAAAAATTGCAAGACATGCACATTCTTTTTATGAGTGTTGAATAATTTAGTTGTCACGGTGCTATACTTGCCTTTCCCGTATTTTCTCGAAAAGCTTGCTGAAGTTTTCGGTGGTAACATGATGTTTCACTTACATAATTATCAATATTGGGATACTGCAAGTTAACTAGGTGGATAACTAGTTGCAGACGTATACAGGTAACCTTTGATTGACGCCGGGCATGCACCACTGTACGAACTGGCGCAATTAGAATTGGTGTAAATTGAAATCATTTTATAATGTAAGTCAATGGGAAACGTTTCCAGGCATACAGAATTGACAAGCAATATTGTGCTGTTATACTTAAAGCTTTGAAATAAAGTACATTAAATAAAATAAGAAGAAAATTAAATAAAGTAGATAAATAAATTTTAAATTAAAGTAAATTATATTTGAAAAAAATATTATGTACAATTACTACTTTCAATGGCGGAATGCAGCGTCTTTAGTTCTCTGACGAAGTTTCTGGTTGAGGATCGTCACTTTATTTGTTAAGAAAGTTTGCAGTGGTGACTTCCTGTCTGTCAAAATGTCATAGTAAGGTCTCATGGATGTCGTAAGGCTCCTCTTCACTGCAGCACTCCTCTCTCAGTTGTAGTCAATCTCGCATACCTCATCACAGAGTTTCTCCATGTCTGAAAGGATGTGCTAAAGATCGATCATCTCCATTTCTCTCGCAGGAAGCTCTTCATTCTCTGTTTCCTTATCCTGTTTTTGTTGGCTTAGTTGATCAAAAGTTGGCTTCAAAGTGGCTTTCCAGCACCCCTGTTAGGTCTTCATATGTAACTTTGTCTAAGCCCACCTCATGTGCCAGTCTTCTAATGTCCTGAATTTAATATTAAATAAAAACAACATACGAGTACATACTCGTATTTCATGTTAATCTAATGAAGAATTCTAAAACATATATGTTTTCCTTTGATCGAACATTTTTTTTAACCTTCGAATTTCGAAATCGGAGCAAACTGGACCAGCGCACATTGATTGCAAAGTTATACGTTTTATGCGAGAGAATGATTGACCAATCCAGTTTCAGGAAAGTCGTTTTACTTTTTAGTATCAGCAATGTTTCAGGGCAGGTCATTTTAATAATGTGTATATGACAAACATTAATGATAATTATAAATAAACGAGGAAGTAACCCGCCAAAACATAATGGGAATGAATTATGGTGGGCTCATTCTGCTGCATGTGATGATGACGGCGCTAATTTTCCTGTGATCATTTCATTCCATTTCTGAACATCTGCTTCAAAGATGCCCAACATATGCGGAACAGAGAAAGCACATACAGTGTCATTCCGAGAAAAGCTGTAAAGAGAGATAGAAATAGCCTCAAGCTGACAGCTGCTTTCTTTGAACTTATGCATGGTGACGTTTGAGAGTGTACGAAGAAGATTCCATTGCAACTTCATGGGATATTTGCCAGTCAAACCGTTATCATCACAAAAATGAATGAGAGAAGATGGAAGGAAAGGATGAGGGAAAGAAAAAAAGAAGAAAGAAGAGGAAAGAGAAAGAAAGGAGAAGGAGAAAGAGGAAGGAAAAGGGGAAGAAGAGAGAAGGAAAGAAGGAAAAGGAAAAGAAGGAAGAAAAGGAGAAGAAGAGAGAAAGCAAAAAGGAAAAGGGAAGAAGAAAAGAAAGAAAGAAGAAGAAAAAGTGAAGGAAAGAAGAAGGAAGAAGAGAAGAAGAGAAGGAAGAAGAAGGAAAAGGAGGAGAAAGGGAAGAAAGAAGAAGAAGTAAGAAGAGTGTTAAAGGGGAAGAAGAAGAAAAGGAGAGGAAGGAAGAAAGAGAAGAAGAAAAGAAGAAAAGAAGAAAGAAGAAGAAAGAAGGAAAAGAAGGGGAAAAGAAGAAGAAGAAGAAGAAGGAGGGGGGGAAGAAAGAGAAGAAGAAGAAGAAAGAAAAAAAGGAAAGAAGGAGAAAAAAAAAAGAAGAGAAGAAGAAGAGGGAGGAAGAAGAAAGAAAGAAGAGAAAGGGAAGAAGAAGAGAAAGAAAAGAAGAAGAAGAAGAAAGAGAAGAAGAGAAAGAAAAGGAGAAGAGAAGAGAAGGAGAAGAAGAGAAAGAAAAAAAAGAAGAAAAGAAGGAAAGAAAGGGGGGAAAGAAGGAAAGAAGAAGAGAAAAGGAAGAAGGAAGAAGGAGAGAAGGAAGAAAAGGGAAAGAAAGGAGAAGAAGAAGAAAAAAGAAGAAAATAAGAAAGAAAGAAAAGAAAAGAAGAAAAGAGGGAAAGAAAGGAAAAAAGAAGAAAAAGGAAAAAGAGGAAAGAAGAAAGAGAAGGAAAGGAAAAAGGAAAAAGAAGAAGAGAAAGAAAAGAAGAAGAAAAAGAGAAGAAGAGAAGAAGAAGAAAAAAAAAAAGAGGAAGAAGAAAAAAAAAAAAAAAAATGAATAGAAGGAAAAGAAGGGAGAAGAAAAGAAAAAGAAGAAATAGAAAAAAGGAAGAAGAAGAAGAAGAAGAAGAAAAAGAGAAGAAGAAAGAAGAAAAAAAAAAAAAGAAGAAAAGAGAAGGAGAAAGAAGAAAAGAAAAGAAAAGGGAAAAGGGAAAAAAAAAAAAAAGAATGAAGAAAAAAAAAAAAGAAGAAAAGAAAAAGAAGAAGAAAAAAAGAAAAAGGAGAACAAGAACAGGAAGAAAAAAAGAAAAAAGAAGAAAGAAAAAGAAAGAAGAAAAAAGAAAGAAGAAGAAAGAAAACAGAAGAAGAAAGTAGAAAGAAAGAAAAAGAAGAAAGAAAGAATGAAGAAGAAAGAAGAAGGAAGAAGAAAGAAGAAAAAAAGAAAAAAGAAAGAAGAAGGAAAAAAAAAGAAAGAAAAAGGGAGGAAGAAGAGGAAAAAGGAAAGGATGAAAAGAAAAAAGAAGAAAAAAAGAAAAGAAAAAAAAGAAAAAAAAAGAAAAAAAGAAAGAAAAAAAGAAGGGAAAAAGGGAAGAAAAAGAAAAGAGGAAGAGAAAGAGAAAAGAAGGGAAAGGAAAAAAAAAGAAAAGAAAGAGAAGAAGAAGGGGAAGAAAAAAAGAGGGGGAAAAAAAACCGAAGAAAAAGAGAAAAGGGAAAAAAGAAAGAAAGGGAAAAAAAGAAGAAAAGAAGTGGGGAAAAAAAGAAAAAAGAAAAGGAAAAAAGAAAGAAGAAAAAAAGAAGAAGAAGAAAAAAAAAAAAAAAGAAAAAAAAGAAAAAAAAAAAAAAAAGAAAAAGAAGAAGGAAAAAGAAGGAAAAGGAAGGAAAGGAAAAAGTAAAAGGGGTAGGATAGAGGAAGGGGAAAAATTTGAAGAGAAGGGAAGGAGTGAAGAAGGGGAGGGGAGGGGAGGGAGAAGGAAGAAGGGAAGGAAAGGAGGGGAGGTGAGGGAGGAAAAAAAAATGGAGAAGAAAAGAAAAAGGGAAAGAAGAAGAAGAAAAAAAAAAAAAGAAAGGAAAAAAAGGGAAAAGAAAGAAAAAAAAGAAAGAATGAAGGAGAAAAAAAAAAAAGGAAGGAAAGAGAAAAAAAAAAGAAGGAGAAAAGAGTTTGAGAAAGGGGAGGGAAGGAGAAAGGAAGTAGGGAAAGGGGAAAGAAAGAGAGAAGAAAAAAAAGAAAGAGAAGAAAAAAAAAAAAAAAGAGAAGGAAGAGAAGAAGAAAGAAAGAAGAAAAGAAGGGGTGAAAAAAGGAAGAAAAAAAGAAAAGGAAAGGGGAAAAAAGGAAAAGTGAAGGAAGAAGAAAAGTAGAAGGAAAAGAAGAGAGGATTTTTTAAGAAGAAAAGAATTCTGGGAAGAAAAGAAGGAAAAGGGAAAAAAGAAGAAGAAAAAAAGGGGAAAAAAAAAAAAAGGAATTTTTAGTAAGAAAGGGAAAGAGAAAAGGGGGAAAAAAGGGAGAAGGAAGAAAAAAAAAAAGAAAAAAGGAAAAGGAAAAGAAAAAAAGAAGAAAAAGAGAAAGGAAAAGAAGAAAAAAGAAGAGAGAAGTAAAAAATTGAAGGGAAGAAAGAAGAAAGAAGGAAAAAAGAAAGAAGAAAAGAAGAAAAAAAAGAAGAAGAAAAAAAAAAGGGAAGGGGTTTTTAAAAGAAAAAAAGGGAAAAAAAGAAAAGAGGTGGGGGGGAAAAATGAAAAAAGGAAAGGGAAAAAAAGGAAAGAGAAGAGGAAAAAAAAAAGTGGAGGGAAGAAAAAAGAAAAGGAAAAGGAAGAAAAGAAAAAAAGAAGAAAGGGAAAAAAGGTCCAGAAGTAAAGAAGGGGGGAGGAGAAAGGGAATGGAAAGGAAGAAAAGAGGGGGGGAAAGGGAAAAAGAGAAGAAAAGAAAAGGGAAGAGAAAGAAAGGGAAAATGGAAAAAAAGAAAAAGAAAAAAAAAGAAAAGGGAGGAAAGAAAAAGAAAAGAAGAAAAAAAAAGAAAAAGAAGAAAAAAGGAAAAGGGAAGAAAGAGGGGAAAGGAAGAAGAAAAAAAGAAGAAAAAGAAATGGGGAGAAGAGGGGAAAAGACTTTGAAGAAAAGAAGAAGAAGAAGAGAAAAAGAGAAAAAGAGAAGGAAAAGAAAAAAAGAAGAGAAAAAAAAATGAAGAAGGGAGAAAAAGAAGAAGAAGAGAAAGAAAAGAAGAGGGAAAAGAAGAAAAAGAAAAAGGAAAGAAAGAAGGGGAGAGAGAAGAATAGGGAAAAAAAAGAAAGAAGAAGAAAAGAAAAGAAAAAGAAGAAGAAAAGAGGTTGAAGAAGAGAAAATAGAAGAAAAGGAAGGAGAAAAAAAAAGGAAGGTTTAGAAAGAAGGAGAAGGGGGAAAAGAAGGTGGAAAAGGGGAAGGAAGAAAAAGGAAGAAGGGAAGGGGAAAAGAAGGAAGAAGAAGAAGAAGAAGAAAGGAAAAGGAGGAAAGAGGAAGGAGAAGGAAAAAAATGAAGAAAATAGAAAGAAAAAAAAAGGGAAGAAATGAGAAAAGTTAAAAAAAAGAAGAAGAAAAAAAAGAAAAGAAGAATTTTTTGAAAAGGGGGGTTTGGGAAAAAGGGGGAGAAAGAAAAGGGAGAAAAGGAGAAGTGTGAGGAGAAGAAAAAGAAAAAGAAAAAGAAAAAGATTGAAAAATGAAAATAGAAAAAAAAAAAAAGAGAAAAGGAGAAGAAAAGGAAGAGAAAAAAAAAAAAAAAGAGGAAAAAAGGGAAAAAGAAGGAAAAAAGGGGGAAGGGAAGAAAAGAGAAAAAAGAAAGAGAAAGAAGAAGAAGGGTGAAAAAAAAGGAAGGAAAAAAAGAAAAAAAAGAGGGAGAAGAAGAAGTGGAAAAAGAGAGGAAGAATAAAAAGAAAAGAAGAAGAAGAAAAAAGGGAAGAAAAAAAAAGAAAAGGTTGGAGAAAAAAGGAGGGAAAAAAAAAGAAAAGAAAAAGGGAGAAGAAAAAGGAAAAGGGGAAAAGAAAAAGAAGGAAAAGAGGAAGAAAAAGGAGGAAGAAGAAAAAAAGAAGAAAAAAAAGGGAAAAGAAAAGGAAGAAGAAGAGAAAGGAAAAGAAGGGAAAAGAAGAGGAAGAGAGAAAGAAGAAGAAGAAGAAAGAAGAAGAAGAAAGAAGAGAAAGAAGGGAAAAAAAAGGAGAAAAGGAAGAAAAAGGAAAAAAGGGAAAGAAGGAGAAGAAAAAGAAGGTTAGAAGAAGAAGAAAAGAAGAAAGAAGGGAAGAAGGAGAAGAGAGAAGGGAAAAGGAGAAAAGAAGGAGAAGAAGGAAGAAAAAGGAAGAAAGAAGGAAAGAAAAAGGAAAAGAAGAAGAAGAAGAAAAGGGGGGTTTTTAGGAAAGAAAGAAGGAAGAAAGAAAAAAAAGAAGGGAAAGAAGAAAAAAAAAAAAGGGAAAAAAAAAAAGGGAAAGGGAAAAGGAAAGAAAGAAGAAAAAGGGAAAGAAAAGAAAAAGAAAAAAAAAAAAGGAGAAAGGAAGAAGAAAAGAGAAAAGAAAAAAAGAAAGAAAGAAAAGGAAGAAGGAGAAAGAAGAAGGAAAAGGAAAAAAGAATGAAGGGTGGAAGAAGAAAAGAGAGAAAGGAAGAAGAATAATGAAGAAAAAGAAGAGAAGAAGAAGAAAAAAGAAAAAAAGAAGGGAAGGAAAAAAAGGGGGAAAGGAGAGAAAAAAGAAAAAAAAGAAAAAGAAGAAGAAGAAGAAGAAGAAAGAAAGAAAGGTGAAAGAGAAGAAGAAAGAAAGAAGAAGAGAAGAAAAGAAGAAAAGAAGAAGAAGAAGAAGAAAGAAGAAAAAAAAAAAAAAAGAAAGAAAAGAAGAAGAGGAAAAAGAAGAAAAAGAAAAAAAAAAAAGAAGAAGAAAAAGAAAAGAAAAAAGAAATGAAAGGATAGAAAAAAAAAAAAGAAGAAGAAGAAAGAAAAAAGAAGAAGAAAAAAAGAAGAAGAAGAAAAGAAAGAAGAAGAAAAAAAAAGAATGAAAAGGGGGGAAGAAAAGAAGAAAGAAGAAAAAAAGAAGAAAAAAAAAGAAGAAGAAAAGAAGGAAAGAAAAAAAGAAGAAGAAGAAGAAAAGAAGAAGAAATTAAGTGTTAACACTTCCGGTAGATAAATACATGGTGCTACCATCTTCAAACTATCCTGACTTATGTCGATCTCTTCTGTTCCAATTATACTGCTAACCCAGCTATGTTGAGGAAGAGCTTTACCTTCAGGGTAAGCAGAAAATGAATCACATGGTGGTGTGTCAATCATTGAAGGGTAATTTAAAAGCGGTGAGTGAAGAAAACCCAAAAACCTGCTGAAATTAGAATTATTAAGTGTCTGGAAAAAAATTTGAGGAAATTTCAAAAACAACATTTATGTGCAACAATGCTGTTAATGGCCCCGTGTAGATCGTGGTGGTCTATAATTAAACAAAGAATGAATAGGCCTACTGATCCTTCAGGCAAGTCGTACAGTATCGACTAATATGAGGTTATCATGGGACAGGCAACCTTATCATGTAAAACCAATTGCTACATAAATCACGTCTGCAAGAGTATGTGAATGCGACAGGTAAAGTGATGAATGAATGCTGTTAAAAATACCTTGGTCAGGTAAAACAGAGCAATGCAGATAACTGTGCAATATATATTGTTTCAAGACCTGGTCTTTTATATTTGGACATGCGCCCTAATATAACCGATTAGATTGAACAGGATGCCCCTCACAAAACTATATATATATATATATATATATATATATATATATATATATATATATATATATATATATATATATATATATATATATATATAGATATATATATATACAAAATATTATCCCCTTTCTATCACATTCCTATCTCATGCAGTTCACGAATATATCTTAGTTGCCAGCTCGAGAGTTTCCTTTGGGAATGGGGAAAAAGAGCTTTTGATTCCCGGAACACCGGGATTTTAAATGAAGGCGGGAGAGGTTTAGTCCGAAATTTAATTAGTTTAAAAAATCTTTATTTTTTCCTCCGCAGTCGCCTACAAATCTACAAAATCATCCATTCGTATCTACCGGTACGGTAGATCGGGATCGACTGGTTGCCGACCCTGTTGTATACAAACAGGATCTTACGCTGAGCTGTAAAGCTAATGTTACAAATCATTTATGTAACAGAATGACATTGAAAAATAAAATTTAGACAATAGTTTTATATAAATTAATGAAATAGTAACAAAGAAATAACAATATAGAAGCAGGAAATGGCTGTTTAAATACGCGTATGTAAAGTTCTAAATACGAAAATTAACTCCCTTGAAATATTGAGCGATGTAAAACGTAGGTATTAATGCACTGAACAAGAAAACGTGTCTTTCTCAGGTCAAGTGCACTATTTCCTGTACTGAAAAGCACTATTGCTGTGTGAAAAACAAAGTGTCAAAAACATGTAATTGTGGAAGAGTTTCGATGCACTAATAGTCCATTTCCGCTGATTCTGATATGCCTATCTGTCTATGCGACTGTTTGTTTATCTGTCGCTCTGTAGTTATTAGTCAAACACTGAATCTATCTATCTATCTATCTATCTATCTATCTATCTATCTATCTATCTATCTATCTATCTATCTATCTATCTATCTATCTATCTATCTGTCTGTCTGTCTGTCTATCTATCTGTCTATTTGTCTGTCTGTCTGTCTATCTATCTGTCTGTCTGTCTACCTACTTATCTATCTACCTACCTACCTATCCATCTGACATGTTATACTGCAAAATACAATACCATACTATGAAGTACAGTTAGCACAGTACATTACAATGCAATATAGTGCAATACAATACATTACAATGCAAAACGGTGCAACACAGTACATTACAATGCAATATAGTGCAACACAGTATATTGCAATGTACTGTACAGTACATTGCAATATAACAAACACGAATACAGTGTACACAAATATATAACAATACAATATTAGTAAAGTTTATTATGTTGGAGGGGAAGGAAATGGTTAACGTCAATATGTCGTGTAAGCCTTACGAAGACAAAGAAGTTTCTTATGTTACGACAATAAGGCCTTCGTCGTGAATAAACTAAGTGTAGAGAAAATAAAGGGAGAGCTAAGCTAAATAGAAATACACGAAAAGACCCGAGCCGTAAAACGGAAAACGGTGTAGCTCAATACAATCCAGTAGAGTAAAATAAACACAGAACTATGCCAAAATATCCTGGACGGCACTACGGTACAATAGAAAATACCTTATGTTGGTAATTGCGAACTTAGGCACTTCGTATGAAGCGACTTAAATGAAGCCGTGTTTAGGGCTGGCAAACTCATGAAGTAAAACAAATAGCTACAGTTACATACATAATGATTGGTAATAGTGCCCCGTGAAGTTATCGGGGAGACGCATAAAGATTAGGACTACCTCTCCCGCAGGCATGTCGTTAAAAGCGGCTAACATGAGGTTGTAAGTGGGAGTGATGATGAAACAACCTTACTCTGTACAACATGCTACAAGAACCACAGCTGTAAGAGCGTATTAACGTTTTGGTGCAGGCTTCATGATTGGGAACCAGCCACAGTTATAGCTCCATGCTCCATATGCAGCCACAAGGAAAACGATGATGATGATAAAAGGCTGATAATGACAGCCAAATCAGCTTATACGGTGAAGTTACCCAGCCAGCGTGTTTCATATAAGCTACATCAATCACCTGAGACAGTTACGTGACACACCTGAGACAGTTATCTGACACACCTGAGACAGTAATCTGACACACCTGAGACAGTAATCTGACACACCTGAGACAGTAATCTGACACACCTGAGACAGTAATCTGACACACCTGAGACAGTAATCTGACACACCTGAGACAGTAATCTGACACACCTGAGACAGTAGACACACCTGAGACAGTAATCTGACACACCTGAGATAGTAATCTGACACACCTGAGACAGTAATCTGACACACCTGAGACAGTAATCTGACACACCCTGGTGCCAAAGAGCAGATACAGGACTAAATTGAACAGCACATGAAGCGAGTGCCCCGTGTAGTCCCTGAGGGTCTCTGAGGAGTCAAAAAAAAATTGAAACACCGCTCCCTCTGGCATGTCGTAAAAAGCGACTAATATGCGATTATGCATGGGGCTGGCAACCTCCTCGTGTAAAAGAAATTGCTACAGAAACCACCACTACACGAGCTCATGAATGTCTTGGGACAGGCTTCCTGCAAGAGGGTCAGCTGCAGTAGTAGCTCCATGATCCACACGAGAGCGTTAGAAATTATAATGATGATGCTGACGACGATGATGATGATGACGACGATGATGATGATGATGCTGATGCTTGTGATAATGCTGATGATGACGACGTTGATGATGATGATGCTGATGCTTGTGGTAATGCTGATGATGACGACGTTGATGATGATGATGCTGATGCTTGTGATAATGCTGATGATGACGACGTTGATGATGATGATGCTGATGCTTGTGGTAATGCTGATGATGACGACGTTGATGATGATGATGCTGATGCTTGTGATAATGCTGATGATGACGACGTTGATGATGATGATGCTGATGTTGTGATAATGCTGATGATGACGACGACTATGATGATGATGCTAATGCTTGTGATAATGCTGATGATGACGACACTGATGATGATGCTGGGATGATGCTGATGACGACAATGATGATGATGCTGATGACGTCAAAGATGATGGTGATGATGACGACGATGATGATGATGCTGATGATGATACTGATGATGATGATGATGATGGTAGGAACAAGGTAACATTCACTGCAGATCGTCCTATTGAATTTTGCGGGGGCATGGTTTGTTGGTCTACCATCTATGATTTCCACCTCAATGGATCTTTAAAATAAGAACAAGGAACGCTGCAACTACGAACTTTTGCCATTATCCAAATCCGGCAAGACAAAGAAAAAAAAAAGGTATAGATAATATCTCGACATTTAAGGACCTGACAATTACATCCACCGACAGGATCGACACCGTAGTGCTCTCCCAAAAATACTGGAGATACTGACGCCTAACCTTATCTGCCACTCGTGTCCTTCGCTGCTATAGTTATTAAATATGATTAAGTTGCTTGTATTGACAGTCTGCGAAGGGTTAAATTTATTTATATCGAATACCGAAACTAGTCATATGTATATATATATGATGTCAGAGAGATACAAATAATTGGCTTTTTATTTAGGTATAATAATATGTTGGCGATGAAAAAACAAACAGACTTAAATCCGTTTATCAGCAAAGTTAGTCTAATTTTCAGTATGACTTCTACACCACACGTAACCGCTTTCGAAATGTTATAATGTTTGCCAAATCCCAATAAATCTTCTTCTTCTTCTTCGTACACTCTCTCAGACGTCTATTTGAATGTTGTCAAAGAAATAGTTTGAGGCTATTTCCGTAGAACTTTTCCACGAATGGTACTGGTGTCGGCCATATGCGCTTACTCTGTTCTGTACATATTCCCCTGTTCACAAAGTTCCGGGACTCATTTTTTTTATTCGAATAAGTACACTTACATACTATTTGGTTCTCTCTCCTTCAAAGTAGTTCCCTTGTGAGTGTACACACTTATTCTAACGTTCCTGCCACTGAAGGAAGCACCTCTGGTAGTCACTTTGCGGAATAGCCCTCATCTGTCTCGTCGCGTTGGCTTGAATCTGCTCAATGTCATTGAATCTACGACCTTTCATTGTTTTCTTAAGTTGCGGGAACAAGAAAAAGTCACACGGAGCAAGATCGGGTGAGTATGGAGGATGCGGGAGCAATGGAATGTTGTGTTTCGTCAAAAATGCGTTTGTGGTGACAGACCTGTGTGCAGGTGCATTGTCATGATGAACACGCCAATTGCCTGTGCGCCACTTCTCAGGGCGATGTCTGCGCACAGCGTCGCGGAGGCGTTGCAGGACTGTTTTGTAGAATTCAGCATTGACACTTTGTCCTATAGAGACGTATTCATGATGCACCAGGCCATCAATGTCGAAAAACGCTACTAACACGGTCTTGACATTGGACTTGACCTGTCGTGCCTTCTTCGGCCGAGGAGATGATTGCGTTTGCCACTGGGAGGACATTTCCGGGTCATATCCGTACACCCAGCTTTCATCACCAGTTATTATCGAGTACATGAAATTTGCGTCGTTTTTTGCTATCTCAAGGAGGTCAGTGCAAATGGACAACCGATCGTCCTTCTGGTCCTCAGTCAGGTGGCGTGGCACGAGTTTCGCTGACACCCGTCTCATGTGCAAATCTTCAGTTACGATTTTATGGCACGTACCAATTGATATCCCAAGATCATCAGCAACCTCTCTGATAGTCAGACGTCGGTCAGCGCGTATCATTTCTTACACACGTGCAACGAACTCGTCGGTGTGGGAGATGGAGGGTCTCCCTTGACGGGGGCCATCTTCAAAGGATCGGAGTCCACTTTTGAAACGGGAACACCACTCAAATGTTTTAGATCTACTTAAACAGGACTCTCCGAATGCTGTTTGCAACATTTCGAGAGTTTCGGAACCAGTTTGTCCTAGACGAAAACAGAAATCAATACACACACGTTGTTGAATTTTGCTGTCAATTTTTGAAACGCGACGAGCACTATTACGTCACATCCGCTTATACGCTACCACACAGCGCATGCGCAAAATTACAAACTTCAGGTTTGGTACATATAGTGGCACGTGGTTGACACGTGCACTGTGTTAATATCACCTAGCTCCTTATAACGGTTTTCCGGATAAAAAATGAGTCCCGGAACTTTGTATTGGGCAACTTTGAAGCAGATGTTCAGCAGTCATTTTATCAGTGCCACAGTTACACTCATCAGTAGTTCCTATCTTTAGCTTGTTGAATAGATGATATCTCAATATGTTGTGGCCAGAGCGGAGTATGAAGATTACCACTTGTTCTCTTCTGTTGAGCTAGTAGAATGCATCATTTTGTGTGTGACCTGTGTCACAAAATTAACCGTGATACAACGTTAAAATATCTCCAATGATACAACGTAGGGATAAAAACTAATGCGTAAGCTGCTAGAATACATGATCGCCCACGCCGCGGGTCATCACCCGCCATGGAAATTAAATTGTTAGACTTGAAGGCAAAACGGAACGGGATGAGAACGGAGATCAAAAGGAAAAATCTGACTGAACGCGTGCTTGAAACTAGCGAGGCTAAAAGGACGCAAGTGGTGGGGAAAGGAGGAAAAAGTCACGTTCCCCAAGTTGACATAAAGTAAAGAAATCGACAAAAGGGACCTTGGATATTATACGCCACAGTCATTTCTTGGACGTTTTTGCGATAACTTAGTCCGTTTATTTGAATGCAGTGATGAACGCATTCCAGAAGATTCTAGAAGATATGTGAAAAGTAACTTTTCTTAATAATAATGTTAGGAATATAAAAATTAGCTGGCCGGATGGCCCATCTTGAGCAGTGAAATAATATGCTTTCATTTATACAGACGGACAGATAATAAGAAAGATATTGACAAAAGACTGTGTTGTTCATATCAGCGAGCGTCTGCATTGAAATAAAACATGTCACTAATTTTCAAAAAATTGTGGCCTTGAAGACGCAAGTGCTAAAATCTAGTTGGAATGAAGACACGGGGTGGGATGGTGAATTGTGGCTAAAAATAACTTTAAAGGCAAAATTGTGTAGGGGAAGGCAGAGTTGGTTCAAAAAACAAGTGTGTTTTTTGTGAAACGCAAGTAGAGACGGACGGACCAACAGACAATAAGGCATACTTGACTCAGGTATGACTGAAATGACTGTTTGGTAGGATATTTGAATTTGAAAAAAGAAAAGGCAGTGATTGGCCATAGATGAATATATTATCGGCGCTCAGACGCGCATTTTGTGCCATTCATTATAAGTTGTCCTAGTAGACACAGTGAATTATTAAGTGGTGTAATTCCCAGAAGCTATTGAAATATTTAGAGGGACGCCATCCTAAGGCCAGCAGCTCAGCTGAGTTTTGCTAGCATTTAACTGTGTTCTATATTCATAATTCTGGTAAGACTGAAATTATTTCTTTGTACATTTTAATATTTGTTTAAGGTTTCGAGTGATTTGATACTGCAATAGCATAATCTGTCCCTTACAACAAGTAAGGATTCGCTCTAGACCCCCCGCCCCAGTTCAGGGTCTAGAGACAAATAAAATACATAAACTCCAGCAAGGATTATGAAGGACAGATCAAGTGTTGAGATCAGTGAAACATATCACCTATCCTATTCTATGGCAGGAAACTAATGAACATATTTCAGAATCTGTAGTCTGGGAGAACTTATCCTATGTGAAACCAACTTGGTAAGATGTGCTGTTTGGTCAGAAAGATCTGACCCGTCTATGTGGTGTTGTTGTTGTGTAGTGTTGTGTCCAGAAATGGTTAGAGGATGGAATTCTGACACATGACTAATACTTTGATTGCAGAACTGTGAGTTTCATTTGGCACCACTGTGGTGTCAAATGAGTTGTTGAATATTACCAGAGTGGACCCGTGCAGTAACATTTTGTCAGAGCAGCCTATTATAGCCCCCAAGCACGGAGAGGTGGGGCCACCAAACTTCTGATATTGCCCCCAAGCACGGAGAGGTGGGGCCACCAGACTTCTGATATTGCCCCCAAGCACGGAGAGGTGGGGCCACCAGATCTCAGCACCAGAGCTACACCTTCAAGCTACGTGAGCGTCTGGTCTGCTGAGAATTCACCAACTCAACTTATTTGCTAAACACACCCATAAAATTTCCATCAGAATAACTGGACAATGTGTAATCGCCATTGACAGGGAGTGATGAGGCCACCCCAACAGCACATCCATTAAATGTTCTCCCAAATAGATTACAACTATAAACAGTAATAATATTAACTAGTCTAGTAACATATATATGTACACACCTTGCATTTATTATGTAAAATTCATGCATTTCTTTCATAATTGCTAAACCTTTCATATGTTCTGGCCAAAATAAAACCTTGGTTCAGAACAAATAAATGTAAAGAAAATTACTATCCACATTTTTCACACTTGAGTTAGTTCAGTGTATTATAACATTTATTAATATTATTAGACTTAGTAAATATCTGTGTGTGTGTATGTAAACTACCACAACACATTACATATCATTACCCTAGACATTTAACGTAGCCACATTCATTAGTAAAAAAAGATAGGTGTGAGGTCGTAGTGGTAGCAAGAAGGGCCTTCTGACAATTCACAGCTACATTTTATCTCAGGAGCCTTCACAGCTGACCTCATGCATCACACTTAGTAATATCACCATCATACAATACCATCAAACCCACTACATATATTGGGGTCTCTTGGTCCCGGGATAATTAGCCTATCAAGTATATTAGGATCTCCTGGGGGGAGAATTAGATTAGGGGAACACATTATAAAAATTAAAAGTGTCCCTTAAAATTAAAAGTGTCCCTGAAAATAAAATTTGGTGAATCTTCACAGCCAGTGGTAGTTAATTAATTAATTAGAATTATTTAGACTAGAGTAGTTAGAAGTACTTTAGTGGTTGGAAATTTTATCTTGCACATTGCTAGATTTGTTTAAAAAGTATGGCGGAGCTGGCCAAATTCAGATCAGCTGCTGTGCTGACGGCAAAGGAGATGGGAATGGATGGTCAGATTTTAATACAATATGTAACGGCTGAATGTGATAAATATATTGAAAGGGAAGATAGAAAGGTAGCTGAAGAGAAGAGGTTACAAATTGAGGCTGATAGAGAAATTAAGAGGCTGCAGATTGAGGCAGAAGAAAAACGACAGCAAAGGGAGGCAGAAGATAAAAAAGCCGAAAGGGAGGCAGAAGATAAAAAGGCCGAAAGGGAGGCAGAAGATAAAAAAGGCCGAAAGGGAGGCAGAAGATAGAAGGTTGCAAAGGGAGCACGAATTACGACTCAGGGAGCTGGAGCTACAAGGCCAGGCTCCTGAAAATGGTGCCAGCCCTTTTGCCTCAGATGCTACGCCCAGTCTGGGAGCCTCAAACTCAGCTATGGGGTTTCATTTAGACCATTTTGTTGAAAAAGACGATGACATAGAGGGGTACCTAGGACGTTTTGAGTTATTAACTACTACATATGGGTTAGAGAGAGAGAGGTGGAGTTTAAAGCTATCACAGGGACTGAGAGGTACTTCTTACGAAGTCTTCGCAAAAATGAACAGAGAAGACCAGGAGAATTATGACATGTTAAAGCAGGCTTTGTTATTGAGGTACGAAAAAAATGGGGAATTTTATCGTAAGAAATTTAGAAATGCCAAACTGTTGTCCGGGGAGACATACCACCAATTCTCTGCCAGACTAGAAACCTATTTGGAGAAATGGACTGCTCCGGGGAAGACCCAAGATCTTAAAGAAATGATCATGATTGAGCAATTGAGAGAGTCCATGGCTCCAGACATGAGAAAATTTCTCATGGAACAAGGTGCAGAGAAGTTGGGGGAGGTTTTAAATGTCGCTGAGAGGTATCAGGCAGCCCAAGCAGAGGTAAGTGGTGCTAAAAAGAAGCACATAGACAATTTTAAAGCTCCACAGCAATGTAATAAATTTGATAATAGAGAGCAGGGAAATAAAGGTAGGACAAACTTTGAACGGCCAAGAAATGACTACCGAGACAGAAACTCACAGTTCAATGACAAAAAATCCAATGAAAGAAAACCGTTTAACCAAGGAAAAAGATGGTGTAAATGGTGCAAGAAAGATAACCATAACACCGAATTTTGTAGAAGGAAACCTTCAAACATTGCTGCAATGAAGTCGGGGACTCAAAGATTAAAGGTTAATCCTAAGGGACAGCAGGAACCTTATCACCCCCCAGTTTGTGAGGATGTTATTTGTAATGGGGTCACCATAAGGTGCCTTTATGATACAGGTTTGGATTATGATTCAGTTGTGAAGTCTAGCCTAGTGGACCCAAGTCAGTATACCACAGAAACAGTGGAAATACAAGGGGCAACTAAGGACATACCACTCATGACACTTCCCATCGCAAGGATAACGGTGAAAACTCGCTATGTGGAAGGAGAAATCAGAGCAGCAGTGATAGATGAACCAATCTACCCTCTGATATTGGGGTGTAGATACGTCTTCTTGGGGAATCCCGAGAGACCTGTGATCATGGCGACAGTGCAGACCAGGTCACAGAAGAAGGAGGAAGAAGGTGAACCTATAAATGCTCATCCAGAGGAGATGAGGAAGGCGCAGGCTGAGGATAGGACACTCAAGCCATGTTTTTAAAAATTGCCCAAATGCCACACACCTCCGAGCAAGGGGGAATATTTTATGAAGAACAGATTGCTATATAGGAAGACAGGAACTAGATCCACTGGTCACGGACAGTTGGTTCTTCCCAAGATATATAGGGCAAATTTAATAAGGAGCTTACATGTTGGAAAAGATGGGGACCATGAAAAAATCGGTACCATCTGCCAAAAAGTTGCTCGCAAATACTATTGGCCCGACGTAAATGTCGATATTGAAAACTTTGTAGAAGCATGTGGCATATTTTATGAGGGAACACCCACAAAGGGAAAATATGTGCAGGACCTAGAAACGCCACGGGGCAAAATTAGGCCTGGAAGGAAAACTAATGATACTCAAGGAGACAAAGTGCAATGGGAGCCCCCTTTTCACACCCAGTCTTCACTTGAATGGATTAACATGGCCACTATGCGACGAGTACAAAGAAGAAATTTTACCCAGGATAAGATGACAATCCCTCGGTCAGACTTATATAAACTGGAAGAACAGAAAAGAGAGCGAAGATCTCTCATAAGCAATCTCAAGTGGGGAGACAAACCCAAGAAAAAAATTGGTAGTGGTCGATTTGTGAGTGATGATTCTAGGAAGAAAAGTCCTCACTATAGTGCTTCTAATGGAAGGGACCCGACGGGTTCCATAAAAAATACGTATGATAAATTAAAAATCCAGATGTAACTATTAAGGACCTGGACAGATGAGAAGGCGGAAGAGACTGTTACCTCATCTTATCAATACGTGAACGAACTGACCACTCGTTTGAAAGCTGGATGGAAACTGGCAAATGATAATTTGAAACAAGCCAGGAAGAAACATGCAGCATATTTTAATAGGAAGGCAAAGGACAGAGAACTGGCAGTGGGAGAGAAGGTGCTGCTTCTACTACCCGGTAGCCAGAATAAATTACAAATTGGATGGCAAGGTCCATATACGGTTCTAGAGAAGGTGTCTAGAACAAACTATAAAATTGACAAAAAGGGGAAGGAGAAAGTTTATCATGTAAATCTGTTAAAGAAGTATCTGGACAGACCACTCCAGGAAAGCACCCCCTTACTGACCTTAGCTATCGCAACTCAAATGCAAAAGGAACCACTCACCTCACATGAATACCCATTACATCCTTGTGAAACAGCAGCACAGGTAAAAGTCAGTAAGCACCTGACTAAAAACCAGAGGGAGAGAGTTCAACAGGTTCTGGAGGAACATACAGATGTATTAACAGATAAACCAGGCCATACAAATTTGCTACAGTATGACATGAAACTGGTAGACTCAAACCCAATCTGTATGAGAGCCTATTCTATTCCGTTCGCGAAGGAGAAGGCATTGAAGGAAGAAATAGATTATTTGTTGAAGGAGGGGATTATTTCACACAGTGAATCATCTTTTAGCTCTAGTGTCGTATTGTTGAGAAAACCGTCTGGGGAACACAGACTGTGCATAGATTACAGGAAACTGAATGCTGTCACAGAAGGACAAGTGGATCCATTACCAGACACAAAACAGTTATTTGCCAGACTGAACAAGGCAAAATACTTTTCAAAGGTGGATCTTAGTAAAGGCTATTACCAGATCCCAGTGAAGCCTGAAGTGAGACCTTATTTGGCTTTTAGCACTTCGGATGGACATTATGAATTCAACATGCTACCATTCGGACTGAAAAATGCTCCGAGTGTATTTTCAAGGATGATGCGCAAATTGTTGGATCCCCTGAATAACCCATGTATCACGAATTTCATGGATGATATTCTCGTCGCCACAGAGACATTTGAAGAACACATTGAAGCTCTAGAAATGTTATTTAATAGGCTTAGGGAGGCGAACTTGACTGCTAGGCCAACAAAATGTTGCATTGGATGCAAAGAGTTGGAATTCTTGGGACACACTGTATATCAGGGTAGCATGACCCCTGATCCCAAGAACTTGGAAAAACTGCAGAGAGCACCTAGACCACAAACAAAAAAGGACGTGCGATCATTCGTGTCGTTATGCGGATTTTATCAAAAATATATCAAAGATTTTAACTCTATTTGTGCTCCTCTGACTGATCTGACTCGCAAGGGACTTCCAGATAAAATTAATTGGACTGCGCAAAGTGAATTAGCGTTCCAAGACTTAAAGGAAAAACTCACTAGCAAGCCTATTCTCAAACTACCTGATTTGACACAGGACTTTGTCTTAAGAACCGATGCAAGTAATGTAGGACTCGGAGCGGCTTTGTTGCAAAGATCATCTTCACCTGATGGGGAACTGAAACCAGTCGCTTATGCAAGCCGCAAATTGAATAAGGCGGAACAAGGATACTCCACAAGCGAAAAAGAATGTTTAGCGTTAATCTGGGCAATAAAGAAGTTTCAAATCTATCTGTATGGTAGGACTTTTGTGGTCGAGACGGACCATCAGCCTCTCGTATTCTTATCTCAGGCTAAGCATGAAAACGCAAGATTGCTGAGGTGGTCTTTATTGCTTCAACCTTATCAGTTTAGTATCCAATATATCCCAATCAAATTGAATGTCGGTGCAGATTTCCTCAGTCGGCACCCCTGTGATCAAAATTAGAGTAATGGCAGGCGTAAGGAGAGATTTTATCTATGTGTATCACTGGTTTTAGAACTTGCCGTAGGCATGTTTTCAAGTGGGGAGATGTGTCACAAAATTAACCGTGATACAACGTTAAAATATCTCCAATGATACAACGTAGGGATAAAAACTAATGCGTAAGCTGCTAGAATACATGATCGCCCACGCCGCGGGTCATCACCCGCCATGGAAATTAAATTGTTAGACTTGAAGGCAGAACGGAACGGGATGAGAACGGAGATCAAAAGGAAAAATCTGACTGAACGCGTGCTTGAAACTAGCGAGGCTAAAAGGACGTAAGTGGTGGGGAAAGGAGGAAAAAGTCACGTTCCCCAAGTTGACATAAAGTAAAGAAATCGACAAAAGGGACCTTGGATAGTATACGCCACAGTCATTTCTTGGACGCTTTTGCGATAACTTAGTCCGTTTATTTGAATGCAGTGATGAACGCATTCCAGAAGATTCTAGAAGATATGTGAAAAGTAACTTTTCTTAATAATAATGTTAGGAATATAAAACCTAGCTGGCCGGATGGCCCATCTTGAGCAGTGAAATAATATGCTTTCATTTATACAGACGGACAGATAATAAGAAAGATATTGACAAAAGACTGTGTTGTTCATATCAGCGAGCGTCTGCATTGAAATAAAACATGTCACTAATTTTCAAAAAATTGTGGCCTTGAAGACGCAAGTGCTAAAATCTAGTTGGAATGAAGAGACGGGGTGGGATGGTGAATTGTGGCTAAAAATAACTTTAAAGGCAAAATTGTGTAGGGGAAGGCAGAGTTGGTTCAAAAAACAAGTGTGTTTTTTTGTGAAACGCAAGTAGAGACGGACGGACCAACAGACAATAAGGCATACTTGACTGAGGTATGACTGAAATGACTGTTTGGTAGGATATTTGAATTTGAAAAAAAGGCAGTGATTGGCCATAGATGAATATATTATCGGCTCTCAGACGCGCATTTTGTGCCATTCATTATAAGTTGTCCTAGTAGACACAGTGAATTATTAAGTGGTGTAATTCCCAGAAGCTATTGAAATATTTAGAGGGACGCCATCCTAAGGCCAGCAGCTCAGCTGAGTTTTGCTAGCATTTAACTGTGTTCTATATTCATAATTCTGGTAAGACAGAAATTATTTCTTTGTACATTTTAATATTTGTTTAAGGTTTCGAGTGATTTGATACTGCAATAGCATAATCTGTCCCTTACAACAAGTAAGGATTCGCTCTAGACCCCCCGCCCCAGTTCAGGGTCTAGAGACAAATAAAATACATAAACTCCAGCAAGGATTATGAAGGACAGACCAAGTGTTGAGATCAGTGAAACATATCACCTATCCTATTCTATGGCAGGAAACTAATGAACATATTTCAGAATCTGTAGTCTGGGAGAACTTATCCTATGTGAAACCAACTTGGTAAGATGTGTTGTTTGGTCAGAAAGATCTGACCCGTCTATGTGGTGTTGTTGTTGTGTAGTGTTGTGTCCAGAAATGGTTAGAGGATGGAATTCTGACACATGACTAATACTTTGATTGCAGAACTGTGAGTTTCAGTTGGCACCACTGTGGTGTCAAATGAGTTGTTGAATATTACCAGAGTGGACCCGTGCAGTAACATTTTGTCAGAGCAGCCTATTATAGCCCCCAAGCACGGAGAGGTGGGGCCACCACACTTCTGATATTGCCCCCCAAGCACGGAGAGGTGGGGCCACCAGACTTCTGATATTGCCCCCAAGCACGGAGAGGTGGGGCCACCAGATCTCAGCACCAGAGCTACACCTTCAAGCTACGTGAGCGTCTGGTCTGCTGAGAATTCACCAACTCAACTTATTTGCTAAATGTTACAAGAGGATATATGATCTGTAGCAACTAGGTAGTAAGCTCGGATAAAAGTTGCACATTTTAGTTGTTGAACTGCAATAGAGATATATTATAGTTTTTGCTTTACGATGTTGAAAGCGAGGAGCATAATTTGCGTAGTTTTAATGTGACGTGTCGCGTTGGTAAGGTAGCACGTGACAACATTGTATTTGTACCCATATGTTGTTATATTTGGTCCTAGACGGACGGAAGTTTTTGAAGTCTCCCAGTAGAAGGATATTTATATCAAGGATTTTCTTGATGAATAGGTATTTGGGTCAGCCTATACTTAGTGGATACAATATTATATCTCAGTGATGAACGGGATTTATGTTCGAAGAGGAGAACGTATTTTCGGGAGCAATCTTAATGGAAAGTATCCAAGAAGGTCACCTTAGTCGCGTAAGTTGAGTTGTTCGATACCGGATTGCCTATCTAGGAATCACGAGTAAATAGCTTGACTGTACCACGACTGAAGGAAGTGACGAATTATGATGTATTAATTGAATTCTGATGAACTGCATTTTATTTGGATGTGATATGCTATTAAATTGTACTCTGTTCGGACTCTGAACACCACGGACTTATCAGTTGATATTATTGAAAGTTCAGACTATTGACCCACTATTCATGTTTGTCAGCACGGCATTAGAAGCTCTACCATTTGAAGTATTTATCAAAACTAATAATACAACAAAACAGTGATTATAAACCGGCACACATAGAAGTTATCAGAGAATACCATAACAAACGGTGGCAACAACCAGAATAAAACTAATAACAATGGAACAATGAAGCACGATACAATCTGTGTAAGTGGTGATAATAAGTTTTTGTTCATCGGCAGGAAAATCCGATGTAACAAAAAATGGTTGGCCATTGCGGGGATCGAGAATGGTTCGCCAGTCCGTGAATCGAGAATGGTTGCCAGCGCGTGAATCGACAATGGTTTGCTAGCACAGGGACCAAGTTGACAAGATAACGAAGTAACGAAAAATTTTTTCTTTAGTCCATGCAAAAGAGAGATTCAAGTCAAATGGAAAATAAAGACATTGTATCATTCGATTGACCTAGAACTAGAAGTGTTTACGATCGGCTAGCGCTCACGTGACTTGCAGTTAGTGACGTAACACGCCTAACAACGAAAGACTGTACAACGTCATCATTTCATGTCCAAAATCCATAGCAGAAGTCAAGACCTTTCGCAATCTGTATCAAACTTCGATTTACCTTCAAAAATGGATCAAGAACTACACGAATGCTTTCAAAGTCACTAAACCAGCTTCGAGGGAATCCCATCTGTACCATTGACAACTGCCAGCATCTTGCGGGGAAAACTTTCATACGCTAAAAGATAAGTAAACCCAGTAGTGGTCGTTTCAGTGCAAAATGTCGTCCATCGAATTATGTGGGCATATTTAATTCATGCATGTTCTATGTATCTATCTATCTTCGTATGTTTTTTTATGTGTGTAAGTAGGTTTGGTCGCCACAAGCTGACCACAAAGATTCTAATCGATTCTAGGGTAATTGAATATTTGCGAGTTGAATACAAGAGACCCCAAAGAAATAATTTTGGACTCGTTCTGCTTGTTATTGCAAACATTTGATATTTGATGTTAGGTGTATAGTGATGGTAATTTCTGGTGTATTTTCCTGTATTCTGTTTCAATTTTTATTCATTTCTGTAATATGTTTGTAACTATTTCGTATTTTCTCCATCTTGCTATAATTTATTTTAATTGTTAATATATGTGCGTTATATAGAGTCCTGTGTCGTCATCATTATTTGTACACATGTTTATTAACCCATATTTCGTCACCTTGAACTTCTCTGATACTTCCGAGTTTTATTTGGTTCAAGTAATCATCTTTTAATGTTTGCAATTGTCAATTGTGAAATGTTAATGTCTTGTACAATTTTATTTATGGTTTGTTTTGTCTTTATTGATGTTTAAGCTTATACTCTAATAGGGATAGCTTACCTTAGTTGGGTATTAATATAATAACATATATTTTGATTAATTTTTGAAAATAAATAAGAGGAACTTGATAATTGCAACTGTTTGCAGTAATGGCCCAGTGCACTAGTGTTTATCCATCATGACTAAGGCATGATGATATAGTATATTGACAAATAACTATAGGGTTATATTTCTTGGTGAATATGAGCATCATGTTAGATATTAAGTAGTATAATTTTATTAAAAATAGTACTACGTTGGCCATTGAGTACACATAAATAATTTAATAATTTTTATTGGTGTTTACAATACATTATTGATTAACTACATAGATCATTGATTTCAGAATGTCTACGTTAGAAACTTTCGTTAGAATAGGGAAAGATTTTGGTTTTAAAGGACCAGAACTGAAATCTTTTGCTGAAGAACAACTAGCTATTTATAAACAAGAACAGGCAGATAGAAAACGTGAAGAAGAAGAACGTGAGGCAAAGTTAAAACGTGAAGAAGAAGAACGTGAGGCAAAGTTAGAAAAGCAGAAAGAACTTGCTAGACGTGAAGAAGAAGAACGTGAGGCAAAGTTAAAACGTGAAGAAGAAGAACGTGAGGCAAAGTTAGAAAAGCAGAAAGAACTTGCAAAGCAAGAAGAAGATAGAAAAGAGGCAAGAAATGAAATATTAAGAATTGAGGAGGAAAATAAAAAGAAACAAGATGAAATTATAATGCAACAACAAAAGGAGTTGGCACTTATCCAATTGGAGACAGCCAAATTAAAAGCACAATGCGCTACTACTAGCCATGGTGTTAATGCTAATGATATGTCTTCAGCTACACAACATAAAAGTTATTATAACTTTAAACTGCCACATTTCAAACTTAATTATGATAATTTATCATCGTACTTGTCACGTTTTGAACAAGTATGTAAGACTAATAATTTGGATAAATCAGCATGGGCACTTAAACTTCGAGAATTTTTAGATGGTGAGCCCTTGAACGCAACTGAAAATGTAGATCCTACAATAGCTTGTAACTATGATGCCATTAAGGCTTTGCTATTGCGACGGTTTCATTTAGATGAGGAAGGTTGTAGATTAAAATTTAAAAATCTTCAGCCAGATTCACATAAAGATTTTTCAGGATTTATATCAAATATACGAGACACCTTCAACAGATGGGTTGAACTTGCGGGAGTGGAAAAATCTTATGATAAATTAGTGGACCTGATACTTAGAGATAAAGTACTATCTTCAGTTAGTCCGCCATTTTTTTCATTCCTACAGGAACGAAAACCACCCACCATTGCGTCCTTAGAAGAGATATCTATAAATTATTGTTGTGCACATCCTAACGTCAGTTTAGGGAATTCACATACACGAGAACATTACCAGTGGCATCCAACATGTCGTACCACGGTTATGACAAAGCAAGGACACATTGTCTTAATAGGAACCATTTTTACAAAGGATATAATGATAATTATAATCATGGACAAAATCATTATAACAGCTATAACAATTTTAACCGAGGTAGACAACAGTTCAGAAATCAAATACCTCAATTTAAACCTAAAGATAATTTTCAACAAAAGCCTAGTTGGAATAAATTTGGTATTGACAAATTCAATAATAGTGGTAATCATTATCAGAGGAAGAATGAAAATTTTAAACCACGACATAAAAGTTACAACAGTAGAGGCAATGATAATAATTATTCAGGTGTTCGGGATAGACAACGCTCCATCTCCAGACATCATCAACAGTTTACACATAACACAGGGGCAGCATTGACCATGAATGCATCTCCATGTAATAACAATGTTGACACTCCAACACATTCTTCATCTGCATGCTATGTCATTGATAATAACGTGGCAAATGTTTGTCCACAATGCCATACTATTTTTCAGAAATCAAGTCAGCCGACAATACAGGTTACACAACCTACTCCTGCTATTTGTCTAACGGCTAACGATGGAACTGGGACATTGATTTTTAACAAGGGAATCCTGGATGGAAATATTATTTCTATTTTAAGAGACTCCGGATCCACCACCATTGGTATCCGTCAATCCTTAGTGCATCCACGTTATGTTACTAAAGAGTTTGTACGCTGTATTACTTTCGGAGGGACAGTAGAATATTATCCAACTGCAATTATAGAGGTTAAAACTCCATTTTTTTCAGGGAAAGTTAAAGTTTGTTTACTTCAGAATCCGGTTGCAGATTTGACAATCGGACGTATACATGGCAGCAAAGACTGTACTCCCGAGGAAATATTGGAATGGGAAAGAGTGAACTTGTATGCAGCCAATACAGTGACAACAAGAGCTCAAGCTCACGAGTTGGAAAGGAAGGACACTACAGCCACTAAAGTGATGGAGTACTCTAATGATATACCTACCTCCATGATTGAAAGAGAGTCTTTTGCTCGCAAACAAAGAGAAGACAACTCTTTGAAGAAATTTTTTGCATTAGTGAACAAACATGATGATATTACGGTTAAGAATAAAGCTAAACATTGGTTCACTATTCATAATGATATTTTGATTCGAAATAGTGTTGACAAAGATAAGGTAAAACATCAGGTCATAGTACCATCGTCGTTAAGGACATACATACTACGACATGCACATGACTCCCAATGCGCGGGTCATATGGGCTACACTCGAACACGTTCACGAGTGTTGTCATCGTTTTTCTGGCCGGGAATTTCACGAGACGTATCTTTATACGTACGTTCCTGTGTGACTTGCCAGGAAGTTAAGTCTCGTGGAGCGTTTCATAATGCCCCCATTCAGGCCAGTGAAATATCAGTTCGTCCTTTCGACAAGATGGCAATAGATATTATTGGTCCTATGTTACCAACTGCCAGAGGGCATAGGTACATATTAACATGTATTGACCTATGTACACGATGGCCAGAGGCAATACTTCTGAAACATATTACAACAGCTGATATATCTGATGCTTTGATATTAATATTTTCTAGGCTTGGGTTTCCAAGAAAATTACTTTCGGACCATGGACCATAATTTGTGTCTGATACAATGAAGGATGTAATGAAGACACTAAATATAGAAAGAAGTCTCAGCAGTATTTATCATCCGATGAGTAATGGGTCCGTTGAGAGGCTCAACCGTACTATTAAACAACTTTTACATAAAGTTACGGTAAACAATCCTCAAGATTGGGACAGAGCTATTCCAGCTGTGTTGTTCGCTTACCGAGAAATTCCGCATGAGCAGACCGGTTTTTCTCCGTTCGAGTTAGTGTTTGGTGCTCCTCCAAGAGGCCCAATGGGACTCATTAAAGACTTACTACTCGACTCTGAGATGACTCAGGAAACACAGTCATCTTATGAATACGTTATTACCTTACGTAAAAAAATCATAGAGGCTTGCCGCATGGTAACAGCTTCATCAGAGGCTGCGAAGGAGAGAGCTAGACAATTTCAAAACAAAAATAGAAGACTCCGCCAGTTATTTCCTGGTGACGAAGCATATGTACTACTTCCACAAAAGGGTAACAAATTATTAATTGCTTGGAATGGACCATACAAAATAGTAGATAAGATTTCTGACGTCGACTACATATTAGACATAAAAGGTCAGAAAAAAATTTATCATATAAATATGTTGAAAGAGTTCTTTACCCGTCCACTTCATCTACAGTCTATCTTCCACGACTTAGACGACAAATCAGTTAATTCTTATCAATACTCTAGTCTTTCTGTAATTCAGGAAGAAGAAGCATCTTTTCCTGAGGTTGAAATGTCTTTTCCTATACCAGAACTGCAATCTTCAGAATCTTGGAGGGATGTTGCTATTTCACCTTCACTTACTTCAGATGAAAATAATTCCATTACTAAACTCCTAGAAACCTACTCTGATGTTCTGACGGATATACCTGGTCGAACTTCTATCATTTCTCATGACATTATACTGAAGGACAGTACTCCTATAAAACTTCGTCCTTACTCTGTACCTATCCATTTTCAAGACAAAACATCTCAAGAACTTAAACAGATGTTAGCATTAGGAATTATCGAACATAGTAACTCGCCATTCACTTCACCACTAGTTATTGTAAGAAAAAAAGACAATAATATACGATTATGTGTAGATTATAGGAAACTTAACGCTCAAACTGTACCAGACAGTGAACCTCATCCTTTGATTGACGATCTACTTATTCGTCTTTCATCTGCTAGATATTTCACAAAAATTGACTTAACCAAGGGATATTGGCAGATTCCCTTAACTGAACAAGCAAAATATTACCCTGCATTTTCGGCTCCACGAGGTCTATATCAGTGGAATGTCATGCCTTTTGGGCTAATGAATGTGCCTGCAACGTTCATTCGCATGATGCGAAGAATTTTAGCTTGCAGAACAGACATCATCACTTATATTGATGACATCTGTCTGTTTAGTCATTCCTTTGATGAACATGTCATTGGATTAGGTTCAGTATTAGATATTTTAAGAACTAATAACTTAACTGCCAGACCTAGCAAAATGCAAATAGGTTTTCAAGAAATAACATTCCTGGGACATATAATAGGGGCTGGACAAATAAAAACTATTCCTCAAAATGTGTCTAAGATTTTACAGCTATCAGTTCCACAAACAAAAAAACAAGTTAGGAGCTTGTTGGGTTTAGTACAATATTATAGTAGGTTTATTCCTAACTTGTCAACAATTACGGCTGTCTTGTCTTCGTTACTGAAGAAAGATATGCCTACAAAAGTTCTGTGGACAACAGACTGCCAGACAACTTTTGACAAAATATAATATCTCTCTTCTCCAGGCAACCTATTCTTAGGTTACCAGATAGTAAAAAAAATGTTTATACTCCGTACAGATGCGAGCAATTACGGATTGGGAGGTACGCTATTGCAAGAACACGACGGCGTCCTGCACCCTACTCTTTATATATCCAGAAAACTCACCGAGACAGAGCGAAACTACTCAGTGATAGATAGGGAGCTATTGGGAGTCGTATGGGCAATACAAAAACTAGAGAAGTTCCTGCTAGGCGCTCCTTTTGTCATACAAACTGACCAACATGCTGTAGCATCACTTAGAAAAGCGAATCATAAGAACGCCAAACTTGCTCGTTTTTCAATCCTGCTTCAGCCATTTAATTTCACCATCGAGGCAATTCCAGGACATGAGAATATAGTCGCTGATATTCTATCCCGCAATCCTTTGCCATATAAGAAGGGAACATAAATAACTCATGGAACCAGAACTTGGTGATGAAACTGACACTTGTTGAATGTTCTGCAAGAGTTTACAAACTTACAAAATTCCAGGTCAAACAAGTTGACAAAGAAGAATTCTACGCACATTCAAAGTTGTAACAATCCGAGTAGAATAATCACATAACATTGACAACGTTGTGAATATGTGCACGGACTTTGGTTAGTGTCCAATCGTGACTCAGTCGAATTCAAATAGGATACATTCAAGATGAAAAGTGAAAATAGGAACAAAGTGACATACAGATATATTTTCAAATACTTTCGTCGGAATGATAACGTGATATTCGTGGAACTTTACGAAAGAAGGACAACGTATTCCTTGAGAATGACATTACTTAATAGTATTATTATTAAATAATATAATAATAAAACAAGTAATATACATACAGCAAAACACAAATAGATAATATAGTTATGCTAGCTAATTAATTGTTTCATTTTTATATGTATGTATGAACTTACTTTAACATAATATTAATATATATAGTAATTCTATATTGTTAATTCACATACTAAGTTAGTTATAGGTTACGTTTATTTTTTTTTTCCTTACGTACATCTATTATATTCTAGTCTATTAACTTACTTTTACTTTCTTTTAATACATTATTAACTACTCTCTTACTTTCCTTACAATTTTTCTTTTCTTTCCTTAGCTATTAATTCTTACTTTCCTTTACTTAGGATAAATTATATTCTATAAGATACTACACAGTCTACATTTAGTTAATATTATGACTCATTAATTTATACTATAATTTTTAATTACCACTTTCTATTCGTACTAATTAAGTTAGAACTTTCTTCACAGACATAAGTATTTATAAATTAGTCACGGTTTGATAGTTGACATTTCTTTCTGTTGACATGGACTTAAATTTGACTACGATCTTCGACGATAGTACGTGATTCGTAGATCGATAATCTTTAACATTTTTTTTCACATACCCATAATTTAAAAAAAAAAAAAAATCTATAGTCTAGATTTTTTTTTTTACCCCCGTCGGCCAAGGGAATGTTACAAGAGAATATATGATTTGTAGCAACTAGGTAGTAAGCTCGGATAAAAGTTGCACATTTTAGTTGTTGAACTGCAATAGAGATATATTATAGTTTTTGCTTTACGATGTTGAAAGCGAGGAGCATAATTTGCGTAGTTTTAATGTGACGTGTCGCGTTGGTAAGGTAGCACGTGACAACATTGTATTTGTACCCATATGTTGTTATATTTGGTCCTAGACGGACGGAAGTTTTTGAAGTCTCCCAGTAGAAGGATATTTATATCAAGGATTTTCTTGATGAATAGGTATTTGGGTCAGCCTATACTTAGTGGATACAATATTATATCTCAGTGATGAACGGGATTTATGTTCGAAGAGGAGAACGTATTTTCGGGAGCAATCTTAATGGAAAGTATCCAGAAGGTCACCTTAGTCGCGTAAGTTGAGTTGTTCGATACCGGATTGCCTATCTAGGAATCACGAGTAAATAGCTTGACTGTACCACGACTGAAGGAAGTGACGAATTATGATGTATTAATTGAATTCTGATGAACTGCATTTTATTTGGATGTGATGTGCTATTAAATTGTACTCTGTTCGGACTCTGAACACCACGGACTTATCAGTTGATATTATTGAAAGTTCAGACTATTGACCCACTATTCATGTTTGTCAGCACGGCATTAGAAGCTCTACCATTTGAAGTATTTATCAAAACTAATAATACAACAAAACAGTGATTATAAACCGGCACACATAGAAGTTATCAAAGAATACCATAACAAACGGTGGCAACAACCAGAATAAAACTAATAACAATGGAACAATGAAGCACGATACAATCTGTGTAAGTGGTGATAATAAGTTTTGTTCATCGGCAGGAAAATCCGATGTAACACTAAACACACCCATAAAATTTCCATCAAAATAACTGGACAATATGTAATCGCCATAGACAGGGAGTGATGAGGTCACCCCAACAGCACATCCATTAAATGTTCTCCCAAATAGATTACAACTATAAACAGTAATAATATTAACTAGTCTAGTAACATATATATGTACACACCTTGCATTTATTATGTAATATTCCTGCATTTCTTTCATAATTGCTAAACCTTTCATATGTTCTGGCCAAAATAAAACCTTGGTTCAGAACAAATAAATGTAAAGAAAATTACTATCAAAAATTTTTACACACTTGAGTTAGTTCAGTGTATTATAACATTTATTAATATTATTAGACTTAGTAAATATCTGTGTGTGTGTATGTAAACTACCACAACACATTACATATCATTACCCTAGACATTTAACGTAGCCACATTCATTAGTAATAAAAGATAGGTGTGAGGTCGTAGTGGTAGCAAGAAGGGCCTTCTGACAATTCACAGCTACATTTTATCTCAGGAGCCTTCACAGCTGACCTCATGCATCACACTTAGTAATATCACCATCATACAATACCATCAAACCCACTACAACCTGGATGCTCTACATCCCATTTGTTTGTGTATCTGATTCTGTTAAAACTCTTTGCATCCACGAAAGTTATGCTTGCATTAGGCTGAGTTAGATTTCCACCTTCCTGTGCCAATCTGTCAGCCTCTTCATTGCCGTGTAAGTGAAACGAATGGGACAAACAATGAACCAATCCCACTTGCGTTTCAGAAAGTGCGGAAAAGACGTGCATTGCACAGTGAAAACTAAATTTAACTTCGAATAAAAGTAGGAGTTAACTCATACACTGATGTAGCTAAGAAGTGATCACGATTAACAGTTATGGAAGACTGAAATGAACTTGAGGGGCCACGTGTCCCATTTCGCCCAAATAATTTTTTGATACGTCGGCGGGTTTAGTCTGCCAAATTGATGCGCCCTTAAATAATTATTCGGAGACGGAGTAATAAAAAAGGTTTATTTGTAATTTTGAAACGTGTATGTTTAAAAAAAAAATATGTTTGACTGCAAAGATCCAGTGAAGCTGAACTGGAATGGAAAGGATTGAAATGAAAAGTAGAATTAGTTCAGTTGTGAAAGGCAAGCAGTAAAAATAGCAAAATACAATTCATTCTCTCGTCATATTTTAGAGAGTTACTTGCTCTTATTTTTAAAGCGTGATAGAGCATTCGTTTTTCGAGGTAAATTTGAAACTTGGTAGCGTCACGCTTCATTCTGCTCAGATGTAAATGGACATCTGTGTCTGCTCTTCAGTTAGGGAAGGCAAAGACAGCATGGAAGGGAACTAGTCATCCAGCTTAATAAAGCTGACAACTAGTATAGTGAAGTATCTAGAACGTTACTCACCCACAGCAGTATTTGCTACGGGACTTTACTTTACCTTTGTAATAGCTGTCAATTACAATAATGAAGCATTTTTAGTACTGCGATAAATAATTTTTGTCACTCTTAGTAATTAGGCCTAATAACTTTGAGGTAATGTTATTACGAAGCATATTTCTCTTTGTGAGCGTTAAGCATTTTGTCCGAAGTTACTTACTTACTTGGTTTTCAATATTTGTTGTGGTAGCTGATCTTCTCCCATTTTGCAGACATGGCCAAACCATCTTAGTTGGAATTGTTCTACTTGAGTCTATAGGAGGTGGGTTTTGAGTCCTTTACGTATTGTCTTGTTGCAGACCATGTAATTTCCGTCAATCATAGTAATTAATAACCTTCCAGTAATGTGACTAAGGAAGTTATATCTTTTTGGGTTACAGTGAGCTTTATATATTATCTGTGAAGTTGATTTGGCATTTTATGATAACGAGAGCGAGTGTGTATTTATTGTGAATGCGAATATATAATTTCTGTGAACAAGTGAGTTTTTTTTTTCTTCTGAGAATGTAAATTGACATACAAAATCCTGTAAAGTAAAAGTTAAGTAATTTTAGTGCGATCATCATTAAAACCCTGCAACCACTCCCCCCCCCCCCCCCCTCCCTTCCGGAGCATGTGCCTTCCATCAGCCCATACCAACTGTTCTGTCTCCCGCCATTCTTTAAAGTTATTTCCAAGTCTTCTCCGTTTTGTAAAAGTGGGTCTCGCATTCGTTTCTCCATGAGTTTTTACAGAGTTGTGAAGTTGCCCAAAAATTTTTCGATTCCGACTCCTGAAATTCTAGAAGTCCACCTCAGACTTTGACTATAGTGTTTTTCAAGTCATATGGCCTAAAATTCGGAATCCGGAAATTATTTACCGACTCTGACTCTATTTAAAAACGACCTACTCCACGACTCCGACTTTGACTACAGTTTTTTACTAGTGATAGGGCATAAAATTCGGAGTTTGAGTTCGGACAATTTTTTTTAACCGACACCGACTCCACTAAAAAAACGACCGATTCTACAACTCCGACTATCGACTCCCCAGCCCTGAGTTTTTAGGTATTACTCTATCTTTTACCACGGGCTTTCCATAACATAGTTATAATGCCTTATAACGCTTTCTACTGGGTTACCTTTGAACTTCATCAACGTCTTTTCTTCAACTATGGTTCTACTGATATTATTTCAACTTCTTTCCGTTAGTTATGCATTCAGAGATGCAACTGAAGGAATATGCCTTCACACTAGGTCAGATGGCCGTCTGTTTAATCTTTCAAGGCTGAAGGCACAAACAAAAATCAGAAGGGTCACTATAAGAGACTTGTTGTTCGCTGATGATGCTGCAGTCGTCACTCAAAGCCAACAGGAGCTTCAGAGCTTGATAAATCGCTTCACTAAAGCATGCAAGGTCACCAGCACACTCCTATATGGCAGCGAGACCTGGACGACCTATGCTAAGCAAGAAAGAAGGCTCAATACCTTCCATTTGCGGTGTCTACGCCGCATCCTCGGCATCTCGTGGAAAGATAAAGTGACAAATGTCGAGGTGTTGTCACGAGCTGGCCTTCAAAGTATGTATACGCTGCTTAGACAGCGCAGACTTCGCTGGCTTGGCCATGTTCGCCGCATGGAAGATGGTCGCATCCCAAAAGATATCTTCTACGGACAATTAGCAGATGGCAAGAGAACAGTTGGGCGACCACAGCTGAGGTTCAAAGATGTGTGCAAGAGAGATATGAGGGCACTGGACATGGATCCAGCAACATGGGAGGATGAAGCTGCCGATCGCACTAAGTGGCGATGCTATTTACGGCACCACCTCAGATTGGGCGAAGAGAGGCTCACACAAGAAGCAGAGGTGAGGAGAAAACGTCGAAAGGAGCACCAGGAAAATAAGCAGCTGAGGGCTGCCACCTCAGGGGCGCATTCCCATAGTCAGTTATGACTGAAGGGACTATTATTATTATTTCCGTTAGTTAAAGGTTGGGGAACCCTGCCATACCGTTTTAGTCCTTTTCTGCGACAGCGTCTATTTCTGAAAGATTATTTGCGTGAGCGGATGATGACATATTCTATGTGAATACTCATAAACTTGCATGTAACCCGCCAGAGGACTATAGGACATAATTTTGTTGCTCTCTTTTTGCTGTATGTCCTGATGACGTCACTAATTCTTCTGTGATCAGTCCATTCCTTTCCATTCTATTTCAACTTGGATCTTTGTAGTCAAACTTATCATGTGACAAGAGAAGAGAAGACAGACAGACAGACAGACAGACAGACAGACAGACAGACAGACAGACAGACAGACAGACAGACAGACAGACAGACAGACAGACAGACAGACAGACAGACAGACAGACAGACAGACAGACAGACAGACAGACAGACAGACAGACAGACAGACAGACAGACAGACAGACAGACAGACAGACAGACAGACAGACAGACAGACAGACAGACAGACAGACAGACAGACAGACAGATAGATAGATAGATAGATAGATAGATAGATAGATAGATAGATAGATAGATAGATAGATAGATAGATAGATAGATAGATAGATAGATAGATAGATAGATAGATAGATAGATAGACTGCGACAAAAAGTAACAGTTGTAGGGAGAGGTACATATGGAAAGAACTGTCGTATAATAATTATGGGCGTCAATCAGCAGTGTCTCGAGGCACAATTACTGGGTTAGAAACCTGGTAGCGTTACGCTCCAGTCTACCCAACTGTAAATGGTCACCTGACTCTGCTGTTCACTTAGGGAAAGAGTGAAGAAGGGAACTTGTCACCCCACCTCATAGAGCAGGATATAGTAATGCGAGGTCTCTAACATTTCATTCCTGTACTGTCAAAAAATAAAACACCGAGAAAAAATTGAAAGGCCTGCATGTTCTTTTAATCGGCGTAGCCTTTTTGCATCCACTTTGCACTGCGCTCCTTTTACGTATTTCCCCGAGAGGCTGACGGATTTTTTCATTGCTCGTTACAGGACATTTCACTCAGACAATTAGTAATGTGGCGGTGAGTATATTTCGTGCGTTGTAATACGCAAAACATTAATTTATGAATGTGGCAGATGGTAACTACTTTCAACCAGTGTTGTGGAGTCGGCTAAAAAAAAATTCCACCTCCAATTCTTGAAATTTTAGAAGTCCGACTCCGATTCTTGACCCCGACCGCAGTTTTTATTGCTAGCCATACGACATAAAATTATGCACTTATATGGAGTTATATGTACACTTGTATAAGTATGGTATATATGTAAATAAATTAAAATACGTGGCTTTCGTAGATTACAAGTTTAACTATTCATTCATTCAAACAATAATACAAAACAAAAACTCAAAAAGTATTTTAAATTGTTTTAATTTATTTGGTTCTTAGAAAAAGGATCCGGCTGGGCTTAAGTCTCGGTAACATTCGTAGTTGGGACATTTTTTTACCGAATCCAACTCTGGCTCCGACTACACTAAAAAACGATCTAATCCACAACTCCGACTTTCAGCTCCGACTCCACAGCCCTGCTTTCAACACAGCTGCAGCTGGAGAATTCAAGACAAGAAATCGATTACTTATATCGATAACTGCCCGAAGAAGGATGTTCTAACCATGAATTTTTTGAACAGCATTTTTCGTAAACAAGTTTAAGTGACGCTAATAACTGCCTGTCCTTCTAAATTATGTTAAATCTTGCGCTTGCAGAATAAGTACCAAGTACTTTGTAAAATATTCGTACGCAAGAGTTTAGGGTTGATAATTCGCTTTATCTTATTGATTGACCAGAAATGCATTAATTACTGCCCTTGAAAGTACGTCCTGTTACTGGTATTCAACCTGGGACAAAAAAGTCTGGCAATGCTACGTATAGGTAAATTGAATACTTGGAATAAAGCACCAATAACCTTGGGGGGTATATAGTTAAAGGTAAATTATATCTGAGGGTACGCGAACAAAAAAGGTTGAATACCACTGCTCTAAGTGACTAATTTATTGGCACAAATTATAAATAACATAAAATAATGACCTGGGGGTAATTAATTAAATACGCAGAAATAGGCAGAAAGACACGACGTGTGGAAAACGTATAGAGAGTTTCACACGGAGAGAGAGAGAGAGAGAGAGAGAGAGAGAGAGAGAGAGAGAGAGAGGAGAGAACAGAAGAGAGAGAGAGAGACAGAGAGACAAAAAGTAATCGTTGTGGTGGGAGGTCAAGGTAAAGGTAGTTCCATTACAGATATTACCGTAGGGGAGTGAAATGTTAGAGACTTCACTAAACTAGGTCCGGCGTCGAGAGGTGCGGTGATCAGTTCCCTTCCTTGCTGCCTTTTCCTTCCCTAACTCAAGAACAAAGTCAGGTACCGGCGTTCTAACCACTCTGTCAATCGGACGCTCTCAGGGTTGGGGGGGTGAATGCAGGGAAAAATTAGTCGTATGAAAATGATGAGCCTCGTGTAGTTCCCGGGGAGAAAGGAGGGGGGGGGGGGGTCCCTCAAGAGACAAAGAACGAACTTGACCACTAAACCCCCATGCATGTCGTACAAGGCGGCTACTATGAGGTTGTGCATGCGACTGGCAGCCTCAACTTGTAAAACAACTTGCCACAGAAACCATCATACTCTTTGGGAAGCTGAGTAGTAATGATGATGATGATGATGATGATGATGATGATGATGATGATGATGATCGCCCTACTTTGAACTTTGACATTCTGAAGGTGATCTATGAACCCGGATACGACTTAAGTGTATTGTCCGTCAAACTCTATTCATTCAACCCAAAGTGACCAAAAAGCCAAAGCAAACATTTTTCTCAGAAAGGGCTCTTAGATTCTGCTGAATCAACAGTAGCCGGGGCTTTCGTGGCTATTATTGCTAACCCGGTTAATTGTATTAAGCCCACAGCTAGTATTTAGGTCCGGACGTTGGAGAATACTCGTGAGACCATTTCAGCTTAGCTTCCAGAGCCATGTGTTATTTCTTTTTTATTTGTCTTGTACCGGGCATTTGTAATTTCTTTGTTTGTTTATTCTTTTTTTTTGTTTATAACAAGTTATTTGATACTCTTATTCTTCCTAAGTTCATATCTTTTGTTTGTGTGTTCCAACTTCTTGCTTCATGTTAGTTTATCTCGTTTTTAATTATTAACCTGATGAAAACTGTTCTCGCGTTTCAAGTTTTTTCTTATAATTTTCGCCCTATTAATCTTTTTTTCGTCTTAACATTCGTTTACGTCGTCTCCCCCCTGTGGTTCTTTATCATTTTTGTTCTTACATTTTGTTGCCGTCATTATCATCATTTTTATCATCATCATTATCATTATCATCTTTATCACCATCATCACCATCATCAACATCATCACCATCATCACCATCATCACATCATCAACATCATCACCATCATCACCATCATCAACACCATCACCATCATCAACATCATCACCATCATCACCACCATCATCACCATCATCACCATCATCACCATCATCACCATCATCAACATCATCATCACCATCGGCATAACAATCTTAGTCTTTTTTATTCGTTCCTCATCTTCTTCTTCATTGTCCACCTTTTCTTCCATTTTTAATTTTCCCCGTTGTCATTTCAATTGTCTTTAATTAATCCTTTTCAAATTCTTCTGTTCGTTTTTATTCTTCTTTCTTTCCTTCTTGTTTCCACCTGTACATATTCGTCTGTTTAACTTTTCCTGCTTTTTTCCCCTCCATTATTTGTTTCATTTTTTCCTCTTTCTCTTCTTTTGTCTACTCCTTATTGCTCTTTCAATATGTTTACGTACTTTCCGTCTTCTTTAACCTCTTCGTTTACTCCTTCATTTATTTCTTTTTCTTCTTTTTTTTCTCCTCGTCCTTCTTCCTATTTTTTCTTCTTCTGTTATCTTTTTAATGAAAAGCCTAAACAGTTTCCTCTTGGGGATTTCTGTGAATCCTATTTTAATCTCAGACACTGTCCCATAATGCCACACCAAGGGTGCTGGCCCGGATCTTTCATGATTGAATACTTAAATTGTGTGTACCTTAGGCAGGATGACAAAGTTATCCCGGAATTTGCTTCGTTCCCGCCGCTCAATTTCCAAAATAATCTACCAGTGTCAAAGCGTTCAAGATCGCAGTAGCAGATAACAAAGTTTGATGGCGAAAATACAAGTACTAGTTAATGCGATATTTAAAAAAAAAAAGACCTTTTAGTATGGATAGTCGATTATCACGTTAGTACCCCAGAAAAGCTGTGCACTGGAGTAGTCGATTATCATCTTTGGAGAAATGTGTGCCACAGTAGCCGATTATCACATTGTTTACTCAGAAAAGCGGTGCACTAGATTGTTCGATTATCACCTTCAATCAATCGGTACCCTTCTTCAGCTCCCCAAGCAGTATAGACCATCAACAAGCAGTATAGACCATCAACAAGCAGTATAGACCATCAACAAACATATGCCAAGTCCTCCTGTCACGTGACATCAGCTCAAGCTATTTCCACGTCTTCCTCATAATTTTCACTTCTGTTCCCTGTTCTCGTCTCTTTAGGTTTTTTGGTCTACCATTGCCTATTTTTCTCTGGAGATTGCAGAACAAGGACTGCCTCGTAACGCTATCAAAAGGTTTCCTCGATGTGTATCTTATTTATCTTCTTCTCATCTCCTGTTTCACTGGCACTTGTATGTTTCTTGTTATCATTTACACTTTGGTAACTTTGTCATACCATTTACAATCCTTCTACGCAAGCACCCATTTATGAATGCCTGTAGCTTTTTAATTCTTGTTTTTGTTGTTCTCCGTTTTTCAGAGCCATACAATAGGACTGGCTTGACCTTTAAGTTCTAAGTTCTTATTTTTATGTTGGACTTGATTTATCTTATCGTACACATGTTTCTCACACGGCTGTTTGCGAGCGATCTTTTAGTTATTTCCCCTTTTTCCCCTACCGCGCTATTTATAGCCCACTTGACAGAGGTCACGTGGTCAGCTTCCTAATGGGAAAAACATGTGGCGATGTTTACTTTTGATAGGGCTTAATTAATGCTTTTAGGCTACTTTTTTATTATAAATACCGGCTTTAATTTTGCGTAAAGCTAGACTAGAAATGTTAGAGTAAATTTTAGAACAAGAACAAACATTTTATCACAATTAGAACAGAAGATATAATAGTCTGAAATAGTGTAAAATTTACGTTTTTTTATATTTTGTTATGGTTTGTTTATAATGCAATTTTCACTCAATCGGTCACAATCAACATGCATAACAAATTACAGAAATCAAAAGTAGAAAACATGCAGAAAATGGATATCAAAGATTTGTTTTGGTTTCATGCGTCAAACATTAATTATTGAAAGTTTAAATTGCAAGTCCACATTTATTACCTTAAAATAACACACCCAATTGTCCCCAAAACATGTTTGAATTGCTTTTATGCTACTTTATTATTATAAATACCGGCTTTAATTTTGCGTAAAGCTAGACTAGAAATGTTAGAGTAAATTTTAGAACAAGAACAAACATTTTATCACAATTAGAACAGAAGATATAATAGTCTGAAATAGTGTAAAATTTACGTTTTTTTTTTTACATTTTGTTATGGTTTGTTTCTAATTAAATTTACACTAAAACGGTCACAATCAACATGCATAACAAATTACAGAAATCAAAAGTAGAAAACCTGCAGAAAATGGATATCAAAGTTTTGTTTTGGTTTCATGCGTCAAACATTAATTATTGAAAGTTTAAATTGCATGTCCACATTTATAACCTTAAAATAACACACACCCAATTGTCCCCAGAACATGAGAGCTAACAATTATCTCAATCATACATCATGAGTTCTGATCCAGTCTGCGCAATGTTTTTCTAATATGTGCTGTTTATGAATTGTCTTACTAGGGAATAGCTTTCTGAACAAAGACATATAAGTCTCTATCGATGCTGTTATTGATTCTTTACTAATTGGTTTACTGTGTGATATTTTGTTGTGTACTTTCTCAAATGCTTCTTTCAGTGAGTTGAATTGTTCTTGGGCAATAAAAGCTATGTTAGTTATATCTTGTTTGTCTGTAATTTTCAGTGTTTGTGTAATGATTGCTCTTGTAAGATCTTTATAAACTTTTTGTGTGAGATATCTGTGGCAGTGATTCCCTATAAATGCTCTGCTATTATAAGCCTGTTGTATGATTTTGTGTTTGGCTAGTACCTTGTCCATGTGTGAGCAAACTGGACCAGACCTAGTACACAGATCTTGAAACTGAAGTTTGGCCAGCGCATCTTGTGCATTTTCAAGTCTAACTTTAAAATTATCTGTCTCCTCCTTATCCTCACAAAGTTCAATACCTACCTGAAAAATTCAATTTTAGCTCCTAATTCTTCTGCCTATTTCCAGTTCCTACTAAATCTCTTCAAGTTCTTAAAAGTACTAATGTTTGCATGTATCTCTTGCGAATTCTCAAATATCTTTGCGTCTATTGTATCAGCTACCTGTTCTAGAAGTCTGTGGTGTTTCAAAACAATGCCTAATAAAATATGAAGGTAAGGAGGAGCTACATTTTCAATTTCTAACATTGGTTTGTGTAAACAATTATGATAATGTGCCACTTGCCTTTTATTCCCTTTCCCATATTTCATATATCTATTGTAATCTCTTATCAACATGGCCAAACTTCTTGGTTTGCAAGTTGTATGCTCTCTGGATGTCTTTGATGAAAATGTTTGGTTTGTCTGGAGCTCAAGGAATATACCCATGTCTGTGGTGTCTCCAGCAAAACAAGGAAATAATCCCCGAATAAGAAAACAACAACTTGTTTACCATCCCACTCTAAATATTTTAGTGACTCTATCTGAGCTTTCATGCCATTCATAAATATTTCTAAATTATCATATGTATCTCTGACTCTAGCCATTGATAAAAGGATGGTATTAGATTTAGAATTTGGTTTCTCTAAATTTACTACCTGCATTGTAACTTTGAATGAAAGAAGATATACAAACAGTTACTTAGAATTCGCTGGCAGCCGTCGTGTGCACAGGATTGTCTACCAAAGAACACCAATGGAACAGTCCTTATCTCACACACAATTAAAAAAAAATTCATGTTATAAATAGAAGATTAACAAGACTTGAAAGATAGATCAAATTATGTGGAAGTAATCTATCTATAGCTTTACATGTTTTCTGACGCTTATATACGTAGCTAAATATCATTATAAATGAATGAAAATGCAAAAACAGATGGTGCTTTACAAAAAGTTATTTTTTTACTACCTTATTTAATATTTGTGGGTATCAGGAATGCGTTTAAAGGGATTTAAATGCTATAAAATCAGGTGACAATATGCTTGTTCTTGTAATGCCACACTCACAAAACTGACTACCACACATTCTCAAGATATGAAACCAAAAAAAAAAAAGTATGTGGAAATAATCTTTAGCTTCCCTTCGAGAAGTCTTTATAATTATAAACTCAAACGAATGGGCCGATTTTTAGATATTAAATTAATAAAAAGATTACTTATTTTATGAATTTCCTTAAATGATGACGCTGTTTTCAAAAGTCTGTAACTCCGTCAAAACTAATTTCAAACAAATAAAAATGCAATCAAAAATAGAACACAGAACAAAGTTATAGTACACAAAAGAATTTTAGCGCTGTGTTTATCCAGAACGAGTGTGTAATGATTTATATTTTACTGATTTTACTCACACATCAGCTGATTTTCCCCGCCAAAAACTTAAATAGTCTTTTACGGTGCACACAAAATTTTATACCCGGTGTCGGAATTCCGGTCACCGAAACTAAAAGAGCGCTCTGGTATAGGGCACAAACAGCCGTGCTCAATGCAATCAAAGCCTCTCTTGCTTTTTGTATTCTTATTTTTATATCATTGTCTGTCCCTCTAACTCTGTCTATATTGCTGCCAATATATGTGTATGATACTACATCTTGTTGTGGTGTTTCTTCAAGTTCAACCTTGTTTTCATGATAAATCAATTAGCACCTTCTTTTCTAAAGACTGTCAACTAGATTCGTCTATTGTCGTCTTAAATGTTCTGTAAATCTACTTCCTAGGCTAATCGATTTTCATCTTAGTTTCTCAAGAGAGAAAAAATACAAACAAACAAACAATACAAACTAAACAAACAAAACAAACAAACAAGCCGTCCACTAGATTAGTCTATTATCATCTTACCTCCTCTGTAAAGATTTACTAGACTAGTTGTATACCACCTTAATTTCTCAGAAAAGTTGTACACAAGATTAGTCGATTATCACTTTAGTTCCTTAGAAAAGTTGTACACAAAATGAGTCGGTTATTGCCTAAGTTCCTTAGAGAATCCGGGTACTAGAGTCGATTATAAAACTATCTAATAGATTACTCGATTTTCATCGTAGTTCCTCGAAAATAGCTGCGTTTGTGATAGTCGATTTGTGTCTTATTTCATAATCTGTGTAGCAGTAGTCAGGAAGCCGGCACCATGGATTACAAAGCCGTTACTACTTTCATCTTTCTCTTTCGCCCGCAGACTTCCACATTAATGAATCTAATCAAGGCTGTAGTCACCTCAAGGTTCCCGACATCTCCAAACAGTTTTTCGTGGCGTGAAATAGGTTGTTGCCAAATGCTACTCCGTTTACTGCTGTATACTGGGCAGGACTGGAGCAGATGTTTGGCTGTCATGGACCTGATGCCACAGGAGCAAAGATCTGTTGGTATCCTGTACTTGTGGTATAGATGGTATATCAATCTGTTGTGTCGAGTGCGTAGCTGGAAAATGATGACTTGGTCTCGCCACGACGGATGATGATAGGCAAGCTGTTCTATATGGCCTGCGTGTTCTTCTATAGTTGTTGTTGTTGCAATTTCATAAGCTGTGCCTATATCATTTTCTTGTAGCGCTTTTCTTTCCTCAGCAAGTTTAACTGCCTCCTCGTTGCTTGGAATGTTGCAATGGGCTGGTATCCACTGGATTGTGCACTTGATGAAGCATTTGGCCAGACTTATAAGTGAGTTTATCAGATCTTTCAATCCCTTAGCATGGTGGCTCTTCAGGACTTTACTCGAGTGTTAGCTCTACAGCACATGCACTATACTCATAAACACCATTACCATAAACAATACACATGCATACGTTTGGTTCTCCCATAAACATGCAACCATGCACACAGACACACACACACACGACTATCAGAAGTTGGCATTATTGGTTTTTTCCCCTTCAAATTGATATTATTACGTTATCGCAAAGTTCGGTAATCGTACGCGTTATATTTGTCACCGTAGAATGTTTTAATAGAAGGATGTGTATTCAGGCACATAAAAAAAAGGTAAAGGATCCCGTTACACGCCAATTGGGAATACGGTGTTAGGCTAATATTTTCTTGACCATCGGCACACTATGGGTGATGTGGTCAGCATCACGCCGGCCGCCTTAACCTTCCCAGAGTTGTCGACCCCGGAGCCGTTTGCGGTCTAAAAAATCCCACCTCAACTGGAGATCGAACCATGGACCACCGTTCAGGTACATGCACAGATAAAATGTTTAATAAATCATCATCGTCCTCATTTTTGTCATGTGAAACACAATCATTCCGCTTCTTCTTTTTTCCCCTGGATCCTTAGAAGCTGATTAATAAAAAAGATCTGTAATCATCATGCCTAATGGCGTGTTGTAGAGCAGCAAGAAATTCTCTACACTTTGGTCTGTCCGTTGTCATCTGTCTCACCGTGCTACAGCTCTTGATGATGCTGTTAATCTCGGCGTCTACAGTTCTCTGCCAATTTATTTTTGGTCGGCCTCTGTTTCGCCTTTCATCTAGGGTCTCTAGCATGGCAGTTCTGGTGTTGGTGACAAGGTCTATTATGAGAACATGGCCAACTCAGTTCCAGAGTTAAAAAAAAATAAAAACAAATTGCCTCGTTTTGGCGAAGCGCGCACCGTTCAATTTAGACACCGAATCCGTCTGTTATATTAAGGCGCATGTACAAATATAAAAGACCTTGTGATCTGGATTGTATACAGTTAATATGAGTTACAGCATAAACCTGTTATAATGGTACTAAATAGTTTGTTCGACATCAATTTAGATCTATCGCGTACCGTCTTCTCAAACTCTGCCCGCGACATACCGCGTGCAATGGTTTCCTTCAGCGCCGTTCTTCCTCAAGATCTTTCTGCTTATCTGACTCTTCTATCCATTGTGGGCTGCAGTCAGGAGTATGTTTAGTTATACTGGTTGGTGGTTTCATGGAGGTTTGTCCGGTCTTCTTCCCTTTCTCTCTTTAATCTCCAGTCACATAAGTTGTTAAAATGTTTAATGACACTGCACTAAGAGTGGAACAAATCTATAGCGAAAATGAAACTATGGTTTAGATCACAATTATAGTTTCCTGTCGTCAGCTCGCAACAGTGTTTGAATGGTAGCCACAAGGGAAACGATTAAGCGGAAGACAACTCGCAGACATACGTGGGGTCAATTCTGGGCACGGAACTCAAATCCTCTGAATGAACCGAGAAAAAGCAAAAGAAATCTACAATCAACAGAATGCAGTTGTAGCTACAGCTACAAAGTCTTTGGTGCACTGGAAGCAAAAACAACTAAGTAACTGAGAATTAAACGGACATTTTTTTCATTTCTTTCTTTTTCTCTCAAGCGCGTGGTATTTTACGATGACCAGATTTCAAAGTACAGAATTCTACAGTTTTTGCAATTTTTTTGTATTTAATATCACAAATACGCCCTCTGGCGAATAGAAAGACTGCTGGGAGATCACGTGATGGGGAGTTCAAAGTTCATGTGTAGTGAAGAGCTCGTCATTTACTTCCAGAGTTGAGAATTTCAGTTTAAATTCACTTTTCTTTTTTTCTACTTGCAGATAACCTTTGAACCCCCACACTTTAACATCAGTTGTACCACACAAACCACGCGTGAACGACTTTGTATTGTCTAAGCCGGGTCTAAGATTGGAGTTTTTCGCTTGAATTGCCACAAATGCTTCCGCTATTTTCGCGCCCATGGGGTTTTGAGTTTAACTTCATTGAAAATAGAAGTGAGTTAGAGAGTGGGCGATCGCTAAATTGAGGAAGAATAACTAAGAGACAGGGAATGTAATGAGAGAAGAAGAGCGAGAGGGGGAGAAAGAGAGAGAGAGAGAGGGGCAGACAAAAGGATGTGGAGAGAAAGTAGGAAAACGAAAGATAACACATTGGGAGCGAAAAGATTGAGGCAGTGCCGACCCGTAGATGAGGCCCGGGCCATTTCACATTGTGAGGCCTTCTCATTGTTTGGGAAGAGGGGTAAACACATTTTAACTGCAATAAAGGCAAGGAGACTCATGCATCGTTGGTCTGAGGTGAGTGGCCTTATTAAAAGAGAGGCCCGAGTCAAATGGTCTTGCTGGTCCCCACTCAAGGGGCTGAGGGAGAGTCAGTAAACAAAATTGAGAATGGGAATTAGACTGAAAGAACTGAATGAATATGAGAATGGGAATAAGACTAATTAACTGGTAATTGATGAGTTAATTTTGCGGTAATATGTCTCTCTGTCACCCGTGTGTTACCGAAAGGGGAGCAAAGAATAGTAACACTGTTCCTGCCAAGCATGTCGTAGAAAGCGACTAATGAGGGTTGGGCATGGGGCCGGTTACCCCATCCTGTAAAAAATTTAAACCACAAAAAACTTCAACAAATATGGACAAGTCAATTAAAGAAAATAAAACTCAGCCATCCAAGACAGGGGAAGGTCCTCTCGCAGGGAGGCGTATGATGCAACACAGAGAAAGCCGAAAGGAGTCTGTGTTGCTGACTAACCTTCTTTCTTCTAGGAGAACTTCCAGATTTGGCACCTGGAATGTTCGGACATTAAACGAACAAGGGAAAGTGGCACAAGTAGCACCAGAGATGAGGGAATATAAAATCGAGGTTCTGGGAATGTGTGAAACAAAGTGGAAGGGGTAGACAGGAAGAAAATCATCACAGGTGAATTGGTGCTGTCCTCAGGACATGAAGACGAAAGCTCACACCACAGTGAAGGGGTAGCTCTTATGTTATCTAAAGAAGCACAGAAAGCACTCATTGAATGGGAAGCCGTTGGATCCAGATTAATAACAGCTTCTTTAAAAACAGCTAAAAAGAAAATAAATGTAAATGTCATCCAATGTTATGCACCAACTAATTATAAAGAAGAGTCTGTGAAAGAAGCATTTTATACAAGACTACAGGAAATTATGGAAAAAGTAAAAAGAAGAGACATCACAATTTTGATGGGTGGCATGAATGCAAAGATAGGTACAGTCAACACCGGCTTTGAAGAAGTCATGGGAAAACAGGGGCTAGGAATAATGAATGAAAATGGGGAACTATTCTCAAACTTCTGTGCTTCAAATCAACTGGCTATAGGAGGAAGCATGTTTCCCCATAAGAGAATACACAAGGCAACATGGATATCACCAGACCATAGAACAGAAAATCAGATTGATCATATATGCATAAACAAGAAGTTTAGATCATCATTACAGGATGTAAAGGTAAGGTGACCATATTTTCAAAACCCTAATCCGGGACAAAATAGTAGATTTGACCTATTTCAAATTAAAAAAAATCGGGACAAAAGGGTAAAGAAAAGGTCAAAAGTCGGGACATGTCCCGGAAAAATCAAGTTGATGTCAATGTAAAATAATATACATTTTATATATACATTTGAATAACATACATTTTACTGTATAAGTTTAACTACTTAAACTAATAAGAGAGAAAAACATCAATAATCCTTACTTAAGGTGAAGCTGAGTTACTGTACTTTTCAGATGAGTGGATTTTTATCAATAGGTCCTTCTTTGCAAGCAGCATCTTAAAAAACTCTACATATGTTTCCTCACAGTTCACTTTGGTTGTCAACATAGCTTTCAAAGTTTCAACACCTAGCTGTGTTTTATCACTTGCCCATAAGCTGTTCATCAAAGAAAACACTCTTTCTGTGGCAGCATTTGTTCCAGATAGACAGAAAAAAAAACTCTGCCAACTTCAAAATATTTGAAAATGTCACATTATTGTTTTTGAAGTGGGAAACCATTTCAATCCAACGTTGTGGTGGCAATGTTTTTTTGGCACTCCATTCACTAATTTTCTGAGAAGTAACAAACTGCTTCATATAGACATATTCGTCATAAATTTCAGTTTCTGTAAAGTGGGCTGAAGGTAATGTTTGAATCACCTAGTGATGATGATATCTCAATATCTGCCCAAACTGGTATTCTGTTCAGCGTTACCCAGCTGTAGGATTCTAGGTCTTGAAAATTTTTTGCAGCCCATTTATTCAAATAATTGAAAGCTGTTTCATAGAACGAAGAAACGCTAGCACGAAACTTTTTCACATCCTCCTTTGGAAGTCCTTCCATTTCCAGCTTTTCAAGGATTAGTTGAACTCTTGATGGCAAGAAACAATCTTCCAGTTTGGACTTCAAAATATACTACTGGACAAAAGTTAAGGGCCACCAAGAAAAACTCCTCTATGGACCAATTAAATGCACCCAGGTGTAAACAATTTATTACAAAATAAAGTTGATTCATCCGTGAAAAAGATCAGTCAAATTTTTTAAATAATGTGTGACTTATTAACAAAAAGAAATTCAACTCACTTTTTCACCTTTTGAACTAGTGGGGCGTGTTGCAAAAACCACGAGTTTTTGCAGCAACAATGGCAATTTTCACGTGCTGGTTAAAGTGACCCAGTTTTTGGGCATTTAAAAAAAAAATAACCTAGGGCACACAGAAATGTATTCTGTGTGCACTAGGTTAATTTCTTTTTAAATGTCCAAAGTCCACCAGTTTTTCTTGGTGGCCCTTAACTTTTGTCCAGTAGTATAGTTTTCAACCTGTTGATGCTGTCAATGACTTCAAACACAGTGACCGTCTGTCCCTCTATTTTTTTGCACTGCTTCGTGGAATGGAGAGGCCTGACTGTGAACAAAAACAAGCCATGCCTCAGATAGAGGATTTTCAAAGAATGTCTGTATAAAAACTGGGCATCTGTCTTGAGAT